>VXBB01002544.1:248795-290189 GCA_013399915.1 Illadopsis cleaveri
AATTGTTGTGTCTGACCAAAATGGGGAAGCAGCAGCTCACACTGTGTATGGAGTTTGGAGTTATACACTACAGAATTGCAGAATTACAAATACATGAAAAATCTAAAAGCTAAAATCCTAAGGCAGCAGCTGAGCAGTGACAGCAGAGCCTGCTGCCCTCAGTACAGCCCCAGAGCACTCGGGGAAGCAGCAGCCGGTTCCACGTGCTGTGAGATAACAAACCAGGGGCTCTGATAAGGAGCTGTGGAGGGGCAGCGTGTGCCTGTGGTGCTGCTCATGTGGGCTTGTGCCCCATCAGCCACGCAGCTGCACCAGCTCTGTGCCCAAACAGCCCCAGGGGATGGGCAGGTGTCACAGGGAAAGCAAGTGATCTGCAGAACAGGGCTTCTGCAAACCTCAACACTTCTTAGCTGAGAGGAAGAGCACAGCCCCACAGCCCACAGCTGCCTCTGGTGTAGCATCAACATGCTCAAAGCTTCTTCCGGTCCCAAACTTTCCTGACCTGACTTGAATTCATCTTAAAAACCTAGCAGGACTTTTTCTTCCCTTTCTGTGGCTCTTCTCCCATGTGACAGAATTATGCATCACAGTAGGTTTTTGTCCCATTTATCCAGATATTAGTAAGAAGATCAAGCACATTCAAGGCCCTGCCATGGCAGGAGGGAGGGTGCAGTCTCCGTGCTGGAGGGAAGGAGGCTTGGGGTGCAAAGAAAATGGAACCAGGATCTTTTCAGTGCATCCAGGGACAGGACAAGAGGCAATGGGCACAAACCCAAACACAGGAGGTGCTGTGTAAACACTCAAGATCTTCCTGCTTGTGAAGTGTGGTTGGACAAGATACCTCCAACCATTCTAGGATTCCGTGACATTATTAGTACATTGTCACAGGCTGAAGTGCAGCCTGGCAAAGATGGGCTTCAGATGAGCACTGATGGCCCAGCTCCAACAGGAACAGCAGGGAAATCACTCAGCAGACTGAAGTTACCTTTGGTCTCAGAAGAGCCAAGTACCACTTCATTTTTTCTGAACTGTGAAACCAAACACTTTTTTTTATATTGTTCTGACTAATAGAAAGGGAGAAAAGTTAAATGGGTTAATTTTAAGGTATTTGTACACTTCCTAAACTAAGGGTACAGTTAGGAAACACCCCCAGTAAGCTCAGAGAGCTGCTCTCTCTGGGAAGCCACATTCAGAACACGAGCTCCAGCTGTACTGGGCACACTTCCAGCACTGGGGATCAGCATCCAGGAGTGATGAGCAGAGCTGTCACCAGGCAGAGCACCTTAATCTGCTGTCTTTCCACTTTGCTTCTTTGCTTCCAGTTTTGTAAGCCAGGTACAAAACTTTTATTCTGTTGGAGTGCTTTCTGACAATGTTTATTTTTAATTTCTTCTGGCAGTAGGAGTAAACTTCGGATAATCTGGCAGGTGCTATGCTCTGTTCCTCAAAAAGCAGTAGTTCTGCCTGTAGTAGGATGTAGATCTTGCTACTCCTGCTCTGAGAGCAGGGATGATTCATTTTTCCCACCCAGATACAGCACGACAGGATTTATTTCTCTGTGAAGATTTACAGAGCACACCTTTAACCTTCAGTTTTGAGGACACATGTTTGGACATCTACTCTGCAACGTTTTGTCAAAAATTAGTATTTTTCTCCTATCACAGAAGCTTAACAAAAGTGAAAATATATTCTTGTAACACTCTGGCTTAATTTCCACATATCCCCTAACATCCAAAACCTCCAGACTCCTCATATCTGCTTGAAGATGGCTGCAGAACTCAACAAGTCTGTACCCTTCTATTTTCCCATTCATTTTTTCCCCTCACTGATACCACAAAGCAATCTCTAATTCATAATCACATCCGTGTCAGGTTCCCAATCTTAAGAGAAGCACTTGGCACTTTAATCTTCAAGCAGATTACACATTTCCTGTTAGGACTTGAAATCTAACTCTGTGCATGTGTGTGGGTGCCTGAACGTTTCTTAAGATTTGCTTTAAAAAAAATAATAAAAGGGAAGGATGAACAAAGGGTTGAGACTTTTCTGTCAGGGGTCTGGAATTAGTTTTGCTGATGATGAAAAGATGAAGTGGAAAGGGCTGGGCTGCTTTTCCTACACTCCCTGTGTGGCATCATGGACACTTTCTGTGCTAAGTCCCACTGCACTGACAGACTGTCCCTGTGCCCCCAAGTCCTCACTGATGGGAGTCTGGGAGCACCAAGCCCTGGCTCCTGAGGAGAAGCCACAGCACTGTAATTACACACGGCAGGGCCATTTGCTGTATGCATGTTTGGAAAACAAGGCTGGCTACCCAACATGGAGAAGCTGACCATGGAGGAATTTACACAAGTACAGAAAGGCCAAACAACTCCTTTTTGACTGTAAAACACTCCACTGAGAGACTCATAAAATGAGTCTGAGTTCAGTGGCCCTTCTCTTGGAATGAGCTGGCACTCAGGAGCTGCTGCAGAGCCCCCGGGGTCCAGCCCAAGGGGGAACACAGAACACGATCTCCCCTCTCCCCTCCCAGGGTGGGCACAGGAAGGGCCTCCAGATGGGAGCCTGAATCAGGTTACTCAGGACTGGCACGAGCCTTGCTGGAGAAAAGTGCAACAGAGATGAACGATATTAGGCATACAATAAAGTTTTTGAAGAGTGAAATTTGACATGTTAGTCACTGCTTTTAAAAATATCTTCCCTTTAAATCTGCACTGGCAGCATGTTAGCAGCAATGTTACTGATATCTAGGACACAAAAACCATGGCCAGTGTCAATTCAGAACTCTCTGCAATGCTCTGCTTTAACCTGGATCCAAAGGGTCTGCTTCTGATGGCCAGAAGCTTCTGAGTTACCAGGTTCTTCCATTCCCAGACTTCCCATGTGAGGCTCCCAGTAACACCTCCAGCTGGGCACTTGTGTGATGTGGGAGGCTGTCTGCTAGAAACTGGAGTGGGGTCAATAAATCAGAGCTCATACTGGGCACAGATGAACTGCCTTTCTGCTGCAAAGCTTGTGGTCACCAGCAGTCTGGTTCTGATTCAAACCAGAGACTGCAGTGCTTGAGCACAAGCAGCTCTTTTATATTCAAGTGATGCAATAAACCACTTCTCCCATGTCAGACCAGAATGGTGTAGATTTGAGCTAGGGAAGACAGCTCCTTACACTGAAATTTTGAGCATATATATATATATATACACACATATATATACACACACATATATATATATTCTCTTCTGAAGCATTTTGCCAGGAACTAAGCCCAGTTCCTGGAGTTTCAGCTGTGTTGTGGGCTTGCTGCTCCTCAGCATGACAGGAGGATTGTGCTGATGGTTGAAGAATATTCCCTCTCCAAGGGATGGGGCAAAGAGCTGTCATGGCAAGAAGGCTTTGACTAAAGCTGTGCCTGCCAGTGAGTCTGATGACAAAAACATGGTGGCACCTAAAAGCCAGCAGTTACAGGACACAGCACTGCCTCACATACTCATTTTCAGAACCATAATAACCAGAGTGCTCTTAGCAGTTTGCTTTGCTGTATATAAATGGGGGCAGAGGCCAGCAGGGTGGTTTGCAGTTAATCACACAGCACAACACAAAAGAGCTGTCAGTGAACTGCCCCTGTACTATTCAAGGGAGAAATAGAGCAAGAGTGGTAGTATGTCTCTTCACTAGCTCACCCCTGCTCAGAATGGTATCTTGTGCCATAATGTCACCTAATCAGAGCAGCCTCTTGTTAGGTTTCTGCTCCCAGCTCACCGAGCCAGTGCTGAAAGAGTGATCAATAAACTGCAGGCAAAACCCCATGAGCTGCTTTCTTACAGCACATCCCAGATGGAAACTGGGCTGGCTCACAGAGGGGGCAAGAATAGCTGAGAAGGAATAGCAGCTCTTATAAGGAAGTAAAGTATGATGGAAAGCAGCAGAAGTAAACTAACACGGAGCATTGGGGTAATGTGGTGCTGAGATGTTAAAAACACAATAGTGTCCTCAAAGAAATGGTAACAGACAGTTAATTAGAGCTGGAGTGGAGAGGAGCTAAAAAGATAGCTCTGTCTTGCTCCAAATCAACGTGGCCTGCAGGTCTCAGGATGCTGTTCCTGCCTCTGAAGCCTGTGGAACATGTATTGCCCTTGTCCATCTGCTCTCTGACCCCTCCACAAAAGTCACTGTGAAGCCCAGTCAGTGCAGGGTGAGGTGGGTCTTCCTCCCCTTTACATCTCCTCACCTGGAGGTGACCCCAGCTCTCCGTGTCGTCCCACAAACACAGCAGAGAGAAGTGCCAGTCAACAGTTTGAAGCTGCTTTTCCTACAAACACACACACACATACACACACACAGAGACAGCCTGGACTTGGCACAAACAGCCAAATCTGATCCAAACCACTGGCTGAGCAAACAGCTCACACCCAGCAGAGCCTCATAAACCTGACACCAGGGCACTTCAGCAGGAAATGGGACATACAGATGAGAGGGCAGTTTTAAATGTGGACTTTTACCATCAACACACTGGGAACCCAGGAAGCAAATAGCCAATATTCACTGGAGATCTGCTGTCCTGCATGATTACAGAGCCAGTCAGGCAGAGGTGATGAGTGAGCTGGTTGCAGTCATTATACCTCTCAGTCTGGGAGAGATTTATTCTGGCCCATCAGAAAAAACGAGACAGGACTGTGTGACCTGACTTGCAATAAGCTTCAAAAACAGCAAGTCAAGACCAGGAGGGGAAATGAATTTGGCAGAGTCCTGGACAAACCCAACACACGATATTGGCCCTTAGCTTCTTGCTCACATAATAACCCAAGGAAAAGTAATAGCAGTGACCTTTTTGGACTAGAAACCCAGCTGAACTGGGAAAATTCTCAAAATTAATAATCTTAAATAATAGGGAATATTATTGCCTCTGATCCCCAACTCCACACCCACAGAAATAAAAACAAACCCTCGTTCCAGAAAATTTTTACACAAAAGCGTTATTTGTTGCTTTGTTTTCAACATTTATTTCCTAAAATAAGGCTATGTCAAACTGAAGAGTGGGGGACTGGGCAATGCATCTGGAGATGTTTGAGAGTTTTGTACACAAATCCATTCCCAAAGTACTGGTCCATGAGCTCTAGAATTATGCAGCCCACATACCTTCCACCTGGGGGGAAAAAAACAAACCACCTTATAAGGAGCATGTGTCTGAGACCTTTACATGCTGCCACTTTACAAACATTAGGAAAGCCATTTTCTAAAGACCTGGATAGTATTTCACGACCAGCTTCCCTCGCCTGACTAAGCTGGTGTTAGTCAAAGCCTGAATTCTTTCTTTACTTTTGGTTTTGCTGGGTGTGAGTGACAGAGACTGACCTTTGGAGAGAAGTGAGCTCGTGCAGCCTGCAACAGGGCATGCACTTGCACACTGCTGTGTGTCCAGAGCTGACTTTTGGACCTGGTGTTTCATATCTAATGTGAGATGCTGTAATCCACACTTGAGCCTTCCGAGCCCCACTCTTCATGCTCAACCATCAGGCTGTGGGCAAGTGCATTTACTCTACTCATTACTCAGTCATATCTGCTGCTTGGTGCTCAGCACTGTCCCTAAATGTTCCCCTTCCTAGGGCAGCTCCTTGATCCTGCAGTGGAGAAATCCCACCCATCCTGTATTAATGCAGTGCTCTAAGTACCAGACAGGTCTCACCCATGGGCACTAGTGTGAACCACTGCAGGAAACAGCCACCTGCCTGTCTGACTTGAGAGATGTGTTACTTGTACAGCACCACTTGTAGGGTACAACACACAGAGTAGGGGCTCTGCCCATCCCTCTGCTTTTATTTCTCTAGTTCTACTCCTACACTTTCCTGTTCACACCTTTTTCTCCTTTCCTACCTCTGTCTTTTACCCACCTTTTTATTCATTTTAGTTCTGCTCTCATTTTCTCTTCTCCTCCTCACACCCTTCCTGTTCTCTCCATCATTCCTCTAGTATACAGGCTCCCTTTCAGTTCTGGGTCTTTGCCTTCTTTGCCCATGGACTATTATTGCTTCCTGTTTTCATCATGTTTCCTGAACTATTTCAGTTGTTTATGAGAAAGGCTTTGAAGTGACTAATTGTTGTTAGAAAACCCCAGTCACAGGTCGGGTTCACAGTGCCACGTGCTGCACTGAGATAGAGCACTCAGCTCATTCCTCTACAAGGACTTTAATACTTGAGCTTAGCCCTTCTCTGCCTCTGCACAATTACTCCTCTTTTCAGTGTGCTCTCAAAAGAAGCCACACAATGACACTTGTGTTTAGGCAAGGGCCTGAGGTTTTCTACCACAGCTGGGTGGAGAACGAGATGGGGTGAAGTGGGTCTTTAAGTGCAGCAGATTTTGTGACTGAAGGCCAGCCAGAAACTATTGAGGTCAGCCCTCTCTTCCAGTTTTTAATGCTAAGCATGTTCCATATGTGTAACAGTCCAGTATTTCCATAGGTACCCAATGGCACTGGATTTGGAGGAAGGAGCAGCATAATTACTGCTGCCTCCTGAGAAAACAGGTGTTTGCTCTCCACATTTATTTTAATTCCTTCAATTTTGCTGCAGTTAATCAGAGATGAAGAATTTATTACCAGAGCAGTATGAGAGTTTCACTGTTTCTGCTTTATCACAGAGAGGGGGGACATTGCAAACTAGATGGAAAAAATAAATTTAAAAAAAAAAAAAGTAAAGAAAAGAAATAAATCAAGCAAACCCTAAAAACTAACACTGGGAAAGCTTAGCAAGCACAGTGACTAGAAGATTTATAGAAGTGTGTAAGAGTGTACTGACCAAAACTATTGCCGTAGCCTCACCAGAGAGATTCCGAGAACAATTGATGCCTCCTTGAGGCAAACCAGGTATTAAAAAGAACCTTATGCCCTTGTATTTCTTATTATTTTTCAATAACCATATAACACTTCTGTGGTAAAATAGTAACATGAACTCATGTTGACCTTTGATATTTGAACTCAGAGCAGAAGAGAATCGGAAATGCTGAGCCCACAAGCAGCAGGAGTGAATGGGGTTGTTCATAACTGAGCTCCTGAGCCCTGGCACTCACTCTGCACTCACTGTCCTGCTCCTTCTCACTGGTGCTAACTGGAAAACCATCATTGTCCCCCAAAGGCCAGGCAGCAGGTTTGGAGGGAGGACAGCAGGGAGGACAGCAGGGAGGACAGGCCACATCCCCTGTGTCCTACAGACCTCAGCTGGACACAGCGCCAACACCGCCTTTGGCTGGGGGCTGTGTGTGCCAGCACCATCACTGGTTAGCTCATTAACAGGGTACTTGTCATGGCAGCCAAAAAAAACCCCATTAACTTCAAAGCTAAAGCACATGAGGTAATTTTGATCCTGCATTCCACCCTCAATGTATTTAAAAAAAAAAAGTACAGTGACACACGATACGTCTGCTAACCTTAGGCTCCCAGCCACCAAGTAATTCATCCTCCTGCATCCTCCTCTTGCTCATCTGAACATGCAAGAGAAACTCTTCAAAGGATTCCTCAGACGACAACTTGTCTCACTGGAACTGAAGGTAAGCAGATCTCAAGAGAAGTCAGTCAAACTCAGTTTCACATCTGATCACACTCATATGTCCCAACAAGAGCCTTTGCTGCAAATGCATTTGAAGTTTTAAGTATGCTGCCAACTTTCTAGGTGCTTAACTCAAGAGGTAGCCAGGGGAGATGCCCCAAGAGGAACTTAACTGTAGAGGAAAATTAAAAAATATCTTCTGAATAGACACCACAGAATGTGAACTGCCAAAACATGCTCAGAAGTTTCCTTCATAACCTTGTAAAACACTGGAGAAAGTCACAAGTGAGACAATTTCTCCTTTAAGAGGAAAATTTATTCCATTGTAATTCAAAATGCAAGCCCCATTAAATTTATAGACTTCACATTTTATTCAGTTGTAAAATTCTTGCCCTTATTTGCCAGATCTTGTCAGAGAGCTCAGCCCTAGCCTGCAGCCATGCTGGCATTGTACAGCTGCAGGCAGATGGACACTGCAGAGGATCAGCACCCCAGCTTACCCCACCACACAAGAAAACAATGAAGAAAACCTACTTTTCAGCTTTCCTTTTGACAACTTACCCCACAAAAAGAGGGGGTTTTTTTTCATTAAATAATTTCTCACTAGCTGCCACTATTTGTCGTGTTGGCAGAGGGGATGGGGAACGTGCAGGGTGGGCTTAAAAGGTTGGTGGTCCCCTCTGGTTTGCTGTCAGAGAAAAGCCAGGACAGACTGCAGCTCTGCAGCTGACTCAGGCTCATTTCAAACAGAAATTGGATTACTTGAGGGCAAAGCTTCCCTAGGGACCATGGTTTGCAAGATGGACTGCTCTGGACATTTAGTTAAGTTACCTCCAGCTCCATTTCTTCTCCCAGAGCCTGTGGGAGTTCAGCACTACAGTTCAGTCTCCAGAGACATCTGCAAAGTTTCCAGAGCATTCCCATCACAGGTCCATCTTCCCGAGCTGCTGAGCAACACCAGGTGCCTTTAGTGACAGTGCCAGAGCTAGGGCTGCTCAAACCCTCCACCTTTGTCCACGAGCATTGTCTCAGACTGCACTGAAACTGTGAGAGCATTAAATCAAAAAGAAAGGTAAGATGAAAAAATAGGCTGATTAAAAGGAAACGGAGATAATCACTAAAATGGTTCTTACAAGCCTAGAAAGTAGAGATTCTGTAGCTTAAGCAACTTCAAAGAACAATACTCAATGAAATCTATTCATCCTCACAGCAAGTGCACCAATTTAGGTAGGTAAACACTATTCTTTGAGGCATGTTGCCACTCAAGTACCCTTATCAAAACCATTCATTTAAGATTGTCATGCTGGAGAAGCCACGACACTCTGTCCCTCTCTAGACTAATGCTGCTGTGTCTTTATGCCCAACTTCCTAAGACACGTCTTTCTTTTATTTTATTAAATGCTGGAATCATTTTGCTGCTGGTTGAAGGTGACACACGTTTAGGGTGGACAAATAAAGTTCATGAGCCTCATTTGTGATCTGAGCAGCTCTTTGCAGATAAATCAGTTTTCTAGTCAATCTAATTATAGTCTGAAGTTACAGCAGCAAAGACTTTCAAGTACAAAGCAAAGCAAACCCTGTAGGAGCTGAAAGCCGTTCATTAATCCCGGCTGGTATTGGTAGGAGTGGCTTGTGCCCTCGGGCTATTCTCCCCACCTTAGCGTTCAATCTTTATCTTACCTATTATGTGAATCAGATGGTAAATATTTTACTTTCTCTAAACTACAGTAACCCTTGTGGTGATCGCAGAGACAGTTTGTTTTGTGATATGAATTTCTTTCTTCCAATCTAAAACATTCCTGAGCAAGATCCCCAAACAGTATTAACTGCCACTGTGGCAATGATTTATTGAGAGGATGGGAATAAGCAAAGAAAGCCTGTTCATGAGAAGAATTTATTCCTCTGTAATACCTTTAATAAAAACAATAATCTATTCATCTTTCTTTACTTTTCATCATCTCTTATTTGAAGAAACTACATCTGCCACATCAATTGCTGCTAGAATTTAATTTTTAAAACTTCAAGTCATTAAGATCACAGGTAATTTTAGCTGAGGCCTCACCACTTCAGGGCATGATTTGTTACAAGGGTGGGAGGAAACCCAACCCCAGCCCCAGCCCCTGCAGGTACGAATTCTGCCTTTTCCTTTGGATTTTGCAGGGCATACAGTGCGTCACCCGAGGGGCAGCCGGGCCCTTGGGAGGGAGGAGAAGCTGCCTGGGCCAGGGAGGTCCCACAGGAGTGTCCCCCTGCAGAGTGAGGCCTGGCTGCCACACGCTCACCCCTGTCTCTTTGAACTTGCCCACAGCACTTTGAGGGTTTTCCATCCAGCACTGCAGCCAGAGGCCATGCCAAAAAACACTTTTCTGGTGCAGTTATAATATGCCGCCATCTGCAATTCTGCACCCACAAAACAGCTCATAAATCACAGCAGGGCTGGCAGAGCATTCCCTCTGCTGAAGGACTGGAATGGTGGGGTTTTTCCTGAGGGCAGGCACAGGAGACTTGGAAGCCCTCAAGACCCGTGCTGGGCAGTGCTCCCACAGCTGACTGTGGGCAGTGGGGACATGGCTCCTTTCATCAGGTTGCACTTGTCCATCCAACAAAAGAGCACAATCCCTCTTTTCTCCCCCTCTTCTCCCAGAAGGAGGGATCTCTTCCTGGCAGACCTGCACAATGAAGGCACAGTGCTGGCTGGCTTTGGGGAGAAGCACCAGGATGCATGGACTGAGCCTTGCTCTCAGTAGGCGAGGCAGAAACAGGCAGTGCCTCAGCTCAGCTGCACTCCAGGAACCTCACCAGTGCCAGATCCAGGCCAGGAGCAGGGCCAGGGGTATCCCAGCTCTCCAGCAGGGTTGGGTGGGGGTCCCTGAGGAGACCCCAGCCTCTCTGCCACCCACCATCACCACAACAGCCATGAGCATGCTGTGCTCCAGACAAAGGCTGTGGCAAACCCCTTTATGAATGGTCAAAACCAAATTGAAACTTGTGGGGCTGCAGCATGACGTGCTGAGCAAAGCTGTGACAGTGACATTTTACGTCACAAGTTTCTGTTCTCTTGCAATGTTGGAGGCAGCACCCACCACAAGCTCACAGCTGTGGTGCCAGCTCTGAGCTGGACGTGCCAGTGGGGCCACCACTGCTCCATGTCTGCTCTCATTTCCAAACACAGCCATCTCTGGGGGTGACTGAGGTTACCCAATGAGCCACTGCTTTCCAGATTGCCAACAGAGCCACCAGGGACTGCCACCTGTTACAGCTCCCAGCCATGTGACAGGCTGCCTGGCACTCACAGCAGCACACCAGGGCTGCTCCAGCCTGGCACCAGTCCCAGGGAGCCCCCAGTGCCCAGAGGCAGCTGGGCAAAGGTGCTGGCACAGGCAGTGCTGAGCCACACTCCTGTCAGCCTGTGTCCTGGTGGCCACTGCTGCCTGCCCAGGCTGCACCTCTGCTCCCCCTGCTCCTATCAGCCCAGCCCTGCCCTGCCCACGGGACACATGGAGGATAATCTCTGGGACAGACTGATTGCTGGGAGCAGAGTTTGCTCCAGAGCTGGCGTCAGGAGGCACCTGTAGGCCCTGTGGCCAGAGGGAGGCAGTGCCCTCATGCTGGGACCAGCCAGGTTGCAGGGGAAGACAACAGGTGAGGCAGGTGACCAGCACTCAGATATTTATCCTGGCCTGCAGCCCGCTCACTCTCCTCATTTACAGAGGTTGTCCTCCTTCCCAAAGTACAACCCCTTCCACAGGAGAGCCACATGCACCTCAGCAAGCAGCAATGGTTTAAAATCCACTGCTATTGCAGTAGCACCTGTGGGTGCCAGGTGTCCAGCATGGGAAGGAACCAGAAGCAAAGCACTTGAAAAAGGCCAACACTGCATCTCTAGTCAGCACCACTAATCCTTGCTCCTCCTTTCCAGGCTCTTACACAGTCCCCCAGCACTGCACTGCCAGCTGCTCCTGAGCTTCAGTGAGGACAGTGGCCTTGGTCACCTGAGCCACACACACACTGCCAAGTCCTGCTCACAGCCAGAGGAACAGTGTAAGAAACTGCAGCTGAAGATTGAAGCATCGGCTGCTCTTGACCAAACCACTCATTTCAAAGGTGTTGTAACTGAGCGAAAAACATGAGAGGAGACAGAAAAACCTGATGTGGCATTTGTTACCCTGGGAGCAGAGCTATGGTTAATGCTGTTCAAGAGAGTTTAAGGTTCATTTATCATCCTGTGCTTGCAGGGGAATCCTTTCCTTTGTGTTGTACTCCACACGAGCCAGGCAGAGTTCACTTCTGGGAGCTGCAGGAGAGTAGGAGACCAACATCTGCTGCCCAAAAGGGAAGGGATTCCCCCACCTCCCAACCAAATTCAGCAAGTGGATGGATGCAGACACTGCCTTCGGCACTGGAGCTGCAATATGCTGTGTGGGCAGATCCCACTTCAGCAGCATTCACGGTAAGATCACACAGAAATAAAAGGAAGTCTGAATGAATGAAGGGAGAATGTCACATCTAGGCACATAATCTGAAGTCCAACTCAATTTCTCTATGGGCTTTTAAATGAAATGCTTGCTTACTTCATATGCCTTTTATTTATGGCTGTGTCAGAGAGTTCTGAAAGATAGCTTTCATTAAATGTACTTAGTTCCTGAATCCTTTTTTTTCCAAAAACTTCTCTCTTCTGCCATCCATTATTCCCATCTAGTAGTCTCTCATTATTTGTTCTGCAGTGCACAATGCTGCTCTTTCTTTTCAAAATTATCCTCACTTGATTGCAGTGATCAAAACCAAAGGAATATAATGAGAATTTCTCTACTCAGTAAACAGTGACAATCAGCAAGACATGCCATAGGGGGGTGTTTTTGCCAATTCTTCCAAACCACGTCCCTGAGAGGGGCAGGAGGCAAAAGGCACCTGAACCAAATCCTGAGCCCATCAGCTCGAAACCTTTTGCTCAGCTCTGTTAATTCCTCAGCTGTTTTTCTCCAATGAGTCCAGTGGAAACCACCAAGAGATGTCTTTACATAGTCAGGTATCTCAGAAAGTCTGATCCCCAACAAACCAAACCCAAACCTCAAAAAATAAAGTCACCTCTTCAAGACCCTGAAAACAAATAAAGCATTCAACCACAAGACTTAAAGAAATTACTGAAAAACAATCCAAACAACCAAAAACATTGTATGGTTTATACAAATCTTTTGTATGTGCCTTCCAGAGCTTAATGCTTTGGGTTGTATCTTTTATCTCTTCCTCTTTATCCTGAAGAGGTTTTGTTTTCTATTGTGTGAGGTTGTGTGTTTTTAATTGGAGTCAAACTTCTCACAAAGCCCCACTCTTGGCAACCGAATGCTCCCTTATCATCAGGCTTGTGATGAAACCTCATGACTTATCAGCACTGGGATCTGTGTACAGCAGCAGTGCAAGAATTTCCCTTCAGAGCCCAACCACAGCAGGGCTGTGACAAAGCCATCGGTCACACTTATAAATAAATCTGGACTGCTCTGTGTGCCACCCTCCAGGCACGTGGATAGTGCCACTTTATGTAAAACCCAACAACTTTTTTCATGACTGCTTTTTACTCTGACAAGAAGGGCCTCCTTAACAAGGCACTTGCAACAGGAATTTTGCCTAATAACAGTGTTGTCATATTAGGGAATGGCACTTCATGACCCCTCCAAAATAAAACATGTTCCAATTAAATACAAGGCGAGATCTTTTTATATCACCTAAATCAGAAATCCAAACCAAAAGAGAAGAGAAAAAACCCAATTAACTAGCTGAAGTGCATGCTTTAGATAGCATCCTTTGAAAAAATAAAGCACATCCATGTCTAACAATGCAGAACTGAACCAACTTCCAGCAACACACAGAAAAGCCAAACACAACTCAAGCAGGAGGTGTCTGAGTTTGAGCAGTTAAAACCCACTAATTGAAAAGAGAGTAATCCAGGACACACTGACTGAATGACTTGACGTGAAAGGCACAGCTAACAACACTGATGGGACCATGGGAAACTGGGACCAACAGCCCCTGAGGAGGAGCTGTGGCTTCCTCCCATGTCTGGGACAGTTTTATGCCAGCGCTGGTGTCCCAGGCACGTTGATTAATGATTAATTAGTCACTCTCCTTCCCCTGCATTTCTATTCTCATGGTACATATTTCTGAATGCATGTCTCGGTGGTGCAGAGAAGAAATTTTGCCTTAACCATGGAGCCACCACAGTGCCTACAGAGCAGAACCCTCCCAGACTCCTGCAGAGACCAAAAGGCAGAACCCCCTGTGGCTGGACTTTCCCACAGGTAGTGTCTGTTTAGCTGATGTACTGATGCATTTAAGTAGACACCTCAGGACAGACACAGAAAAGGTGCAAGTCAGAGCTCCAGGGAGGGGATTTCTAGCTAATAGCTGCAAGTCATGTGAGATTTTCAAAACATAAATTAATCTGTGTAAAGAGAGCAGGAGCTAAGTCTCAGCTATTTAATTATAAAACCTCCCCCTGCAGAGTTTTGTCTGTGCTTCATTTCTGCAAGGAGAGTGAAGAGCATTTCTCCACATCACAGCTCATTTTCAGTTAAATTCCACGTCAGCCCGTGATGGGCTCAGAGAAGCACTCCAGCAGGTACTGATCTAGTGGCCATCCAGACCCATCCATGTGATTAAGCATCAGCTGTCATCTTCAGGCCCTTTACATGATGACCTCAATCTAGTTCACAAACCAGGAGGAAAATCACTGACTGAAAATCAGCATCTTCCTGGAGCGCTCCATGAGTAAGCACCAACCCCAGACTGGAACCAAGCTGCCTCTAGAGAAACCTCAGTCTGTTTACACAGCTACAGAGCTGAGAGAGAACACTCATAGCTTTGGATGTAACCAAGACATCAACGGGCTCCCCATCACTGCACCTGCCCCTCACTGCCAGTGTTGTACACACCAGCTTCCCACCAAATCCCCTTCTTCCTTCAATGACTCCAAGCAAATCCTTCAGGAGGAGCCTTGCCTGAAGACCCCCCCACTTTCATTCCAGCACCCTGCATGCCTGTGATGTTCCCCTGAGCCTGTCTCTATCCCCAGCCCTCCTCCCTGCTGCTGGCAGGGACCAGCCCAGTCTCAGGGGCTGACTGGGGCCAAGCACCACCTATTTCCTCAGTAAGTAACAGGTGCAGGAACAACTGCAGGGAGCTTTGAGAGAAGACACAGCAGTGATGCTGACTCTGTAACAAGGGTCAGACTCAGCTGCTGCAAGAACAACCCCAGAGAGCCAACAACTCAGTGATCTTCCCTAAATTAACAAGGTGCAACCCCCATATCGCAATAGCCAGCGAGAGGTGGAGCGCCCTACACCCACTCACGGTCCCTCCCTCAGAGATCTGATTAAAAGCATGTTCAAACACAGAGTCCAGACCTGCACAGCTCCCTGTAATCTTCTATTTCAAGCTGAGTATCAATGAGGCAGCAAATTTTATCAGGAAGAGATTATTTTCTTCTGATATCATCTATTCTGACACCGTAGCACAAGCAGTTGAAACACAACTTCAAACTCTGCAATCTGTAATACAGAATGCTGAGGAAAACATCCTTCACTGGGCTGGGCAGAGTTTATGCCTGGAGAAGCTCCAACAGCTTAACTTTGAAAGCTGTAGGACTGTTGTGAAGAAAACAACATAAGCATACAGCTGATCTGAGACACAGACAGTACCACAACACAGCTCCTTGTCCCCAGCATTCCCAAGCTGCAGTCCATGTTACAGCACTATTTACAAGGTGTGAAAAGTACAACACTAGTGCATTTGCTGAATAGAACAGGCATCCCAGGAGTCCTGCAAAGGTAAAAACTCACAGCTGGTTTCATCTCAATGAACTGTAACGAGTCCCCAGAACAACATGAGTTTTACATATCATGGATGTTGCATAATGAAAGCACCTCAACAAATTGGCTGTGGGGTGGTGTAAAGTTTGGGAACTGAATTTGAGAGTTGAGCACCCACTGTTGTTTTTGAAGTTAAGGAGACGTGTACATTCAGCATCCCTTGGGATTGATTGTTAAGAATAGGGATTCTCCAAATGCACAGCAAAGACTGACATTGTTGAGGCACCTGTCAAATTTAACTGGCTTAAATGGCCACATCTGTAGCTCATTAAAAATGAGAAATTAAAAAAAAAGCTTAACTAGCAGAACATATCCAAACCAGTATCAGCCTCAAGGATCAGAGAAGACACTAAATGAGGCATATGCTAAGTCATATTGCTCAACACGTGGTTGGAAGATATTCAGAAACCACAGTGACAGCAATATCCAAACCTGAGCAGATCAAGAGACAGCTGAACATCTCCAGGGAGCATTACAGCCTGTGCCCAATGTCAAAATAAATAAATAACATCTCAACTGACTACATGTATCAGAAATGGAAGAGAAGATCAATTCTGCTTTCAAACAACAACACTAGAAAATCCCTTAATTCTTCACCCTATGCCCTAGGGAATGACTTATTTGTATAAAACACTGATTTTCTCACACTCTTTTCCCTCATAAATGCCTGGGTTTGACCTCTAGATCCCTTGTGCTACTTCAGGATTTCTGAAAGCCATAACCCATGGTTAGAGTCAGGGCTGTCACGGGGGATCTTGGCTCTAATATCAGCTCCCAGGGTTTCCCTCTGTCCATTTTCTATCCTCAGAAAGCAGGAGTTTCACTGGCAGCTCCTGTTCCAGCCTCTCCAGGCAGCAGCAAGAAGCCCAGAAGCAGCTGGGTCCAAGTGAGTCAGTCCAAGAGCAGTGGCTGCTCCGGTTCCTGAGACTCCTGATTCAATCTGCACAAGAAAACCAACCAGACTTGCCAATTTGGCTTTATGTGAGCCTTGAACCAAACCTCACTCCCTGGCACCTCTCTTGCTGGGACTTGCAGCTCTTTGATGTGCACAAAGACACAAGGTGGAAGGGAATGACTGCTCTGGGTGCAATCTGCACTAGGTGTGACGTCAGCCTGTCTCTGCTACACAGCTCCAAGAGGAGGAACCTCAGAGGCAGGGAGATGGAGGGATGACACCACTGGGCTGCAAAAAACCCCTAAGATACTTCAGCCAACACATCACAGAAGCCTGTATGAAAGCCAAGGAGAAGTGCATAAATAAAACCCATTGTACTGGTCACAAGGGTTTAATCACTTAATGACTGATCAGATATCCATGCAAAACAACACAAAAGGCTGTCATTTTTAAGGCATCTCAGGCCACATCACTGTGCAGACAGCAGAGTCAAATGTGGCAGCCAGATGGCAAATCAAAGCCTCAGCCTGATGAGCAGCCCTGAGGTTAAACAGTGTCCAACAGAACCGACGTCCAACAGGACAGATGGAGAGAAGGGCCAACAAAACCATCAGGATGTACCAATCATCTGCTTGGTTAAAGAAGACTCAAAAACCACTTTAAAGAATTCTGATTGCTTAAGAGGGAAAAAAATTATCACGCAAAAATCATAACACTGGCCCTAAGTGAAACATAACTAAATGCAGGAATACACCATAGGGAGAGGTATCATTATCAGGCTGATGGAAAATGACAAACTTCACGGCCACAGGTCTTCCTTACAGAATAAAACTGAAGCCATGAATTAAGCTAAGCACAAATTAAGAATGCTACTTACTGTGATCTAGTTGAAGAGGAAAGTGCTTGTGGAACAGGAGAAGGAGGAGGGAGACCTACAATTAGTGCCTGTGTATCTGAGACGAAGGAGGGAACTGGGGAATGTGTGGGGAAAATCCAATTATGACATAAACCCCATCATCTTTACTGCAATTAAAAATCAGAGACTTAGTGGAGTTATAAATTTTAATTTGCAGACTTGTTTGATTGCTCTCCCATGAGGTTTATTACTGAAAGGAGTAAGATGATGTGGATGTTTGGTGATAAATGTTCTCCCATTAGTAAATGGGTATTTCCATGCTCTGCAATGACTTCAGAGCTCTTGAGTCGTTCACTCGAATCCACACCAATCTCTCAAAAACATCTTGTACAAAATCACCTATATAAATTCAGTGACTTTGGTGGCTCTACGGAACTCGAGAAGTTTTGATAGCGATTTGCCAACTCCTTCAGAAATTTTGAATTTGCCATGATCTGCTCACACTCAAGCCTCTGTTGGTCTGCAGAAAAATTGCTTAATGTAGTAACACTGAGGGAGAGGAGGTGAGGAGCAGGTGAGGAGCTCCTGCTTTCTATCCAAGGAAAAGCTAGGACCTAGCTTGTCTCAATTAACAGGAGTTATTACCTCCCCAGCCACCCTAGCCCTCCTTATGGCCTTTGGCTGGCACACTCAGAAAGAGCACAAAGACTGCAGAGACCATAAAGCTGGGGGAAGAGATACCATAAAACTCTTAAGCCCAAAAGAGGTGTCTCTGTATGGTGACAGAACAATGCACACAGAAACACTGCTCCAGACAAGTGAGACAGAGAGAGGTCTGTCCTCATGGGTGAGGGCAGGCTGAAAGGCTGCTGCTTCCACAGAGCCATTTCCCTGCCCTCTGCAGGCACTAATGGAGATCCTAAAGGTCATTTGCAGAGGACACACAGATTTGTCTTCCAGAGGGAGTACATGAGAATAGCAAACTGGAGGCAGAGGTTAAAGAAAGCCTTTGTTAACAGCAGTCTTTACAAATGGGAATTTTGCCTGTCCTGACATGCTGCATGTGAGCTGGAATACAGCTCACTGGCTGGCTGAGAGCTGCAGGGCAGGGGGAGCTTGTTCATCAGGCTCCTTGGGAAGCATCTTAAGCCCCAGGAAGATGGATCCAAGGCCAGGGCAGGTGCTTGAAGGGCCCTCTGCCCTCTGCAGCACATCCTGGCCCCGCTGTCCTACACATCAGCAGAGACAGCCCTTACCAGGGGACAGAGCAAGGCAGCAGCTGCTGCTCCTTGAGATGAAAACACCCACCAACACTTCCCAAACCACTCCTGAAAAACACTGGGCTACTTCTGCCTCACAACAGTGACTGACTGCAGGTTAGTTCCTACACATTGTATGGGGGGAAACGTTGTTCCACTCTCCAGGATCAGATTTGTGTTAATTTGTGCTACAGAAATGCATAGAAATGCTTTGCTGTATTGGGCACTTTGCATAAGAATCAATTTTTGAAGGCAGAACTGTTTTCAGGGCATTCCCCAAGAATGGGGAGATAAAATGAGCAATGCCCATGTTTGCTGTGCAGTTGGAGGCACAGGCATTCCCCTGGCAGCTCCTGAACAAGCAGCTGTTTTGTCCCAGTGCTGTGACAAGGCCATGCAGCCCCTCAGGGCACGGTGCTCGCGTGGCTACAGAGCTGCCAGCATCCAAACCAGCATCTCCACACAGGGACAGCAGGGACAGCAGCAAATGCCCCAAATGAACAAATGCTCCTGGGTGCTGCCTACACAACCAGGCACTGCACTGATCAGCAGCTGTGAGGCTCAGAGGATATGTTCAAGGGCACAAAACTGACAAAAAAATCGCTAAGTTTCAAAATCCTACCTTTGGAGGTGTTAGATGGGCAAAGATCATCAGGAGGTGGTGTGGAAAAAGGCAGGAGTGTCCCTTGCAGCAGCTTCCTGCAGCTAAACTAGGCTAAGCAGAACGTGGGACTGCACTGCCAAGCACCCTGAGCAGTCCTGTGGCTTCAGGAAACACTATCAAAGAAAGGACAGCAGGAGCAACAGCTAGCAAGAAAAATGGAGAGTGATAAGAGAAGCTAACAGCAGCTCCAGCAACTGCCTGAGGACACACTGGGAAATTTAATGTATTAAAGTAACACTGTTAAATAATGGTCTATTTAATTGATGCTAAATTACAGCTGAATGCCTGTAGAAGTGCTGATGACATCTGCACTAATACCAATTCAGTTCATCAGGATTAATATTATTCTAATACACGCCAAAGGAATTAATAAATATTGGTACTTCAAAGATTTTAAGGTCATGTTTTGAGATTGTTTAGCTTTCTTATGCCCCTTCTCTTTCCTCTCAGTCCTCATGAAAGCTTCCTTGCAAAACTTATTAAAAATAGAGGTGTTTTCACAAATCCCATCCACTTGAATGATGTTGTTGTTCTTATGCCACTTGTAACTCCTGAAGATTGAAGGAACACTTCACTTCCTGCAACCACCAGAAAAAGGGATGGGCCTGGTACAAAAATAGCATCCCGTTAAGAAAACATGCCCAAAAAGGAAAAGGAGGTGTGTACAATCACACCTCTCCACCGCCCATAAACAAGAATAAAACCTGAAATATCACCTGTTGGCCAAGCTGTGATTACAGCAATAAAACAAACCCCAAAGTTTCACTGTTCTGTTCAGGTACAATTAGGGTTCCACACCTCCCTCACCCTGTGCTCCAGGGCAGCTGGGGAACAGAGGGCTGGCAGACAGCGGTGGCTGGGGAAGGACAGCAGCTCTGCCACCCCTCCCCTTCTCACAGTGAAGGCCCCACTGCCCTCACAAAGCTCAGAGGCAGCAAAAGCCACCACAGAGCAGCTTTGGTGGCCCAGCCACAGGAACTGCTGCCCCCCACTCCCCACCAAAGCGCCCTCCAGAGCAGCCAATATCTCAGCTCTGCTGGCCACACGCTGGCTGCAGGTGTTAACTCACAGCCTCTCTGCTGTTAGCAGTCTCAAGTGTAGTTTTTCAAGCAGTGACACACGAGGAGTCGTATCTAAAATCTCATTAAAATTTAACAGGATTTGGCGCCCTGAGCTTTCTGCTTCACAAGTGAAGTCCCCAGCTCATCTAGTCAATGTTTGTATTTTCATATATCACATTGCTTCTCTCACGGTGCCACATGCTAGTAGAGTAATCCAGCAGCTGAAAACCAGCCTTTCATACCTTCCAGCATTCATTACCCTTCGCTTTCTTTCTTTGGTTAATTGCTAAACATGGTTTCTTTTTTACACCTTGTGTGTTTATTTTTGTGTCAGGAATAGCCTATTTCAGAGCCTACTTTCTCCTTCAGCAACCTGTCCAATATCAACACAATATTGGAGGGAGCTCAGGAGGAAAATGACAAACCATTATTGAATGTAAAGCCTTGACCTACATGAGAATATTTAGGGTCAATTTGGTATTTCTTAAAATTACCCTGGTGAGGCGACTGTGCTGGCAGGAACATTTGGGATTAGACAGTATCAAACTCACTACAGCCATGAGCAAATCCTGTTGATCCTGACTCAGGGTTAGGCTCTGAAAGAATCCCCTTCTCAGGGGTTCAGGGTTTGAGTCAGCAACACCTAATGGGAACATAAGTATGTAAAAAAAAGTATTTGCTAGATATAAAAACCCCAACAAAAGAGAAACAAAGTCCCATGCCAAGTAAAATAACACAAACTCCCCACATCCAAAAACATCCACTCCCAGCGTGGATGCACTATAGTGAGGTGTCCCCTGTGCCAGCCACCGTGGTATGGCAAGTACAGGCACAATTGTCAGAAAAGTGGAAAATGAGAAAATGCTGGGACATGTTCAGTGATGCCAAGCCTGACATTTAAAGGCTATTTCAC
This sequence comes from Illadopsis cleaveri, assembly GCA_013399915.1. Taxonomy (NCBI): domain Eukaryota; kingdom Metazoa; phylum Chordata; class Aves; order Passeriformes; family Timaliidae; genus Illadopsis; species Illadopsis cleaveri. Next base: position 269,839 of record VXBB01002544.1, read on the forward strand.
AGCCTGATACAAGGCAGGGATTATGATCTTCCTTAAAACTAAAGCAGAAAATAAGTAAACCAAAGGTAGCACTACAGTCCCTGTGAGGCCCTTGATTCTCAGGGAACATGGACCAGCAGCTGAGATCTTGCTTTGTAACTGAGGGACATCAGTCCAAATTCCAGCTGTGCCACCACCTAAAAAGAACACCTGGAAAAGTCCCCCAAACTCACCCATAATTCTCCTTCCACTGCCATGTTATCTCCAATATAATTTCACTAGGAACACTCCTGTTTGCCCAATGAACAGCATGCCTGCTACTGTGGTGACAGAGACCAGAGGGAGATTTTTAAAAGCATGTGATAAATTATTCACCAAATAGATGTGGCTTAAACATGAACACAATGGCATGAAGCAGTGAGAAATTTTTGGAGTTTTACTACAATGGGGCAACTCTAGGTCAGCAGTGGCCATCCTCCTTGTGAGTGATGTGATATTGTCAGCCGTGGCAATAAAAGCCAAAAAAGCAGCACTTCTTAACACAGAGTCACCACATTTCCTTCCTCCCCTGCCTCTTTCTGCAGGTAGGCTGACACATTTCACCACCACAGAACAGTGGTTAAAAACTCCTCAGGAGAAACTAACAAGTAGAAGTGGGCCTGAAGGGGCCTCAAATGAGACTGGCAGTACAATGATCACACAAAGCATTAGTGATGATGAACCCTCAAGAGTTGTGTTAACATTAAGGCACTGCTGTAGACCTGGGGCTTTGCCCACCAATCCAGCTGTCCCACTGAGCAACTCCAGCAGTTCAAGAGAAAAATTTAGCTGTAACTGAAAAATAATTTTTTAAAAAAAGTCATTCCATTCAGAAGTCTTGAGCTTCAGTTCTTTCTTTGCGTAATGCTCTTCCAGTCACATTACACCCTAAACCATTATGACAAAACACATTTAATTAAGAACAAGAAGCACCAAAGCTTTCAAATTCTTTCCTCTCTCAGACCCTTTTGCTAACCCTTTTGTGTGGAGATTATTATTTAGCTGCTAAAAGCACTTCTGTGACACACATGCACAACCAAGTCCCTTCCATTTCAGCTGGCGTGAGCAATGACTGTGAGCTGAGTGACCCATTGGAAGCAGGATCCTAAAAGCCAGTTACCAGCAGGCTGAGGGACTGCACCCTAAAAACCTGTGGGTGTTGTGCTGGGGGCAGATGTGCAGCCAGCAGGATGCACACAGGGACCCAGGCTCAGCCAAACCACTGCCCTGTAAATGACAATGGATGTGTCTTAATGCCAGGAAAGGCTGGGGCAGCATCAGACAGGGGGCTGATGGAATCATGGTGGTATGCCATGTTCATTCACACATATCCGTGATATTTTCCACTCCTTTTGTTTCTCAGCAGGCCCAAAAGTTGAGTTTTGAGGCTAAGTGCAAGGGGTGTGCTGCTTAGGGACAGGGTTTAGTGGGAGGCTTGGCAGTGCTGGGTTAGTGGTTGGACTCAATGATTTTAGAGGTCTTTTCCAACCTAAATGAGTCCATGATTCCAATATAGAAAATTGAGTGTTAGGCAGACAGGAGTGTAACCCCTGTCAGATGACCTGTTCTGTGAGCTGCACACAGATCAAAGGAAGGAAAAACAAACTCTCTTCCTAGCAAAATTCCAAGTTGATTAAGGACTTTAGGAGACAAAGTATTAGTAAGGCCTCCCTTCCAAGATAAAGATATAAACATAGCAGGGCCTGAGAGATTCACTTGCCTCTCTCTTTCCTGGTTGCCCCAAAGTGGCAGCAATGTCAGGGTGCTGGTGGGCTGTGGGACCCCAAAGCCCTGCACAGCACACACTGCTCTTCTGAAGTCTGAAGCATTTGGATGAAAAGTTTAAAAACCTCAAAGACACAGTTGAATTGATTTGTGATTAAAGGAAGGATTAAATGCTGAATCTAGGGCAATCAATAGCCCTGCTAATGCCTAGTGCAAGATTTCCTGCTCCAGTCAAACCCCCTTTTCTTTGCTTTCAGACCATTGTCCTTATCAGTGGAAAGATGATCCTTTGAAGACAATGCCTGTCTTTGCCCACACACCCCATTCCTCAGCACTGCTGCACCAGAGCACAGTGCCTGGGCTGCCCCTGCCAGACAAACCCTGCAGGATGCTCAATTCCCATCGCTATCCCTGTGCTCATCACTCAACACCCTTTCCCCCCAAAAAACAAACCTGTCCCCTCCCCACAACATGTGGGCCTCGAGACATCAATCTTTCCAGTCTCTCACACACCCCAGCCCCAAAATGCCACCCCCAAAATCCCCACACACCTTATAAAAGCACCAAAGGCAAAAATTTACTCTTAGAAGCCAGAAGGGTTCCACTGGTTTGGGTTCAGCTCTTTTCTGTCTCCCAGAACTGGGCCCAATCTCTGCAGCATGTTTCTAGACAGTGATGTGGGATGTGGCTACCCCAATTTTAACTTATCAGAATCCATAATAACAGCAATTAGTCCCCATTAAGCAAAGGATCGGCACACTTACACTTCACAGCCACAGATTTTATTTCTTCTCTTGTAATTAAGTATTTTTATTAGCCAGATGGATCATGAAATTATTAGAAGAACTGGGATGTAAACTCTCTAAAAGCACCTTAAGTAATTAATACTGATTTATAAACATTCAGGATTAGAGAACAAATACTTAATTCTCCCCTAATCCCCCAGCCAGCACTGCTTTGTGTTCAACATACAGGAATATAGATTAGGCAGCCTGAAGTTAACAGCATTTGAAGGACAGAGCAGATCAGTCATGCATGGCACCATGATAGGCAATATGCTTCCACCACTGATTTACTCTAACCTGTGGGATTAGGACAAATTCAAGTGACTGTCACTCTCCTGTTCCATTTCCAGCTTTCCCCATAAACTCCCCGACACTGAGATTAAAGATATTGAACCTCTAAAGAGGATCAAACTGATTGGTCACCTTATAAACCCATAAACCAGTGCACTACACTGGGATTAAGGGACAAAACTGCTATCACCTACCTACTGTTTCTATTGAGTTTCATGAGAACTGATTTCTGTTCCCATTCCTGCTGAGGACTTGGGGCAAGTCACATCTTGAGATTTCTGTGTCCCTTGTCATCCTCACCTCTCAGCAGGTGAGGTCCCAGGTGCCTCCTTCGCTGTGGCAGAGCCTCACACAGCACCACCCACTCTGAACCAGGCCACCAAGAGCTGTTGTCATACAAACAATTAATAACAATAACAATACACACCAACTATTCACCTCCATTTCAAGCTGTGTGTCAGCACAAAGTGCACTGCTTTGGGTGTTAGAAGGAAATAAGTGCAACGTTCTGAAAAGCTCCTAGGTGCCACTCATTGAGCCAAAACATGATTATCTTCTCCTCTCCCAGCTGGTAGTGCCATTCTGCTCCTGCCAGTCAGACAACAACCTTAAAACCAAAGTGCTGCTTTGGTAGATTCCCTTCCTGTTCTCAGGGGTTGCAGGATTAAGGATGCAGGGGGGTGGAATGTAAAAACTGGGAAAGAGGACTGAAGCTTTAAATATTCAAAAGAGCCTCATAAAGTGAATTAAACTCCCATTGCAATGGTGCTGCTGTGTGTCCCTGAGAGCACCCTGTGCCTTGGGGGCCTGGAGCACTCTGCTAACAAAGGGCTGACCCACAGAGCAAGGATATGGGGTCCCCTTTGGAAATCCCAGAGCTGTTCACTGTCTGCATCGTGGGCACAGCCCCCAACGTGTTCCAGGGAACAGACCCCAAAATGGGCCAGGGATCCAGGGTTATAGAGCAGAGAAAATGGGGTGATCTTGATGTCAGAGTCCAATAGGGATGGGGGAACGTGGTGCAGAGGGTTGGCCAGGAACCAGGGGGGCTAACAGGATCACAGGGTGTGGTACTGAGGCAAAAATAACCCAATGAGGTCCAAGGGAAGGGAGAACATTCTGGGAGGTGTGCATATATGGCAACAGGGTGACATAAACTTAACAAACCAATAGAACAACGAAACCTAAGCCNGCTGACCCACAGAGCAAGGATATGGGCTCTCCTTTGGAAATCTCAGAGCTGTTCACTGTCTGCATCGTGGGCACAGCCTCCAACGTGTTCCAGGGAACAGACCCCAAAATGGGCCAGGGATCCAGGGTTATAGAGCAGAGAAAATGGGGTGATCTTGATGTCAGAGTCCAATAGGGATGGGGGAACGTGGTGCAGAGGGTTGGCCAGGAACCAGGGGGGCTAACAGGATCACAGGGTGTGGTACTGAGGCAAAAATAACCCAATGAGGTCCAAGGGAAGGGAGAACATTCTGGGAGGTGTGCATATATGGCAACAGGGTGACATAAACTTAACAAACCAATAGAACAACGAAACCTAAGCCATATTAGCAAGTGGCTGCAAAGGCCCATGGGAGGAAAGTTGTTTCTCACCCTAATCTCCCATACCAAAGTATTTTCAAATTTAAAAAAAATCCAGTCCTGAAGTGAAAAAAATGGTTTAATTGAGGAGAAGAGTCTCTAAAACCNAAATGGGCCAGGGATCCAGGGTTATAGAGCAGAGAAAATGGGGTGATCTTGATGTCAGAGTCCAATAGGGATGGGGGAACGTGGTGCAGAGGGTTGGCCAGGAACCAGGGGGGCTAACAGGATCACAGGGTGTGGTACTGAGGCAAAAATAACCCAATGAGGTCCAAGGGAAGGGAGAACATTCTGGGAGGTGTGCATATATAGTAACAGGGTGACATAAACTTAACAAACCAATAGAACAACGAAACCTAAGCCATATTAGCAAGTGGCTGCAAAGGCCCATGGGAGGAAAGTTGTTTCTCACCCTAATCTCCCATACCAAAGTATTTTCAAATTTTAAAAAAAATCCAGTCCTGAAGTGAAAAAAATGGTTTAATTGAGGAGAAGAGTCTCTAAAACCTGATTTCAGGCAAACACAAAATCTGCCACCCCACTGCATTATCACACAGGCACAAACACAGCTAAAGCCAGCCTGGCAAACCCAGCAGAACACAGGGTGCTCCAGTCTGCTAAGGCAGGATTTCACTCACATGTCACAGCTAGGTGCAAACAACCAGAAAGGGAGAAGAGGAAAATACAAAAAATACACAAAAAATAAGAAACTCACTGCACATTTACCTATGGGTCACCCCATTTCATCTGGGCACTGGATGGAGGAGAGAGTTTCAGGAGGGGAAAAGAGTAAATGAAGTACTGTTGCTCTTCTGCAAGGAGCAAGCTCGTTTTCCAGGAGCAGCTGTGCACCTGCATCAGCCAAGAGTTAGCACTTCATTTAACACAATCATCAGCTCAGGCTCTCAGGTGTTATACAGCAGGACCTCTGCCCACAGCAGGAACACCAAGGTCTCATGCACAGACTCTTTTTTTCCTTAGGAAGTCCACTTTGCCCTCAGGTGAGCTAATATACATCAGTATCACTTGCCACAGCATCTTTCCCAAAATAATCAGATCCTGCACTTATGTAGCACCTCAGCTCTCGAAAAACATCTTGGTGTTTTATGAATTTAACAAGAAAAAGTACACATTCTCTTTCCAGGTCACTTCACCCAACACTGAGGTGTGGGCTGCTCAGGGATGAAATGCTGCAGCTGCTGCACTTTAATAGTTCATTATAAGTTTTATAGCAGCAAGAAAATACCATCCTATGCACTAGAAACTGCATTTTGATACTTGAAATTGGGAGTTAGCCATGCATAAAAGAAAGGAAAAGAAGCAACCAGCACAACTCGCTTGGTTTGTGCCTGACACCCAGGGTTTTTTATTCATTGCTGCCCAACTCATGGAGGGAAGAAAGAGGGAAGTGGTTTGTTTTATCCTCCCTGACAGATGTGAATTTGATCTCTGGTATTACTCTGTGTGTGCTTCTATCACAGCTGTGTACAGCCAACTAATGACCAGCAGTGAGACTTCCTTGAAACAGAGGTGCCCTTTAAAGGCCACCAGCTCTTCTCCATCCACATCACACAGCTTTAGCAATGCAGAAAAGCAGAAGTATCAGCACAGGGTTATGCATTTCCCTGTGTTTTCTCCCCTACTGCTCAGTGGTAGCTGACAAATCAGCTTCTGGGCACATGCAGGAAGCTCCCATTTGCTCAGTGGAAGTTGGGTCACTGTTTTCAATGCAAAGCACGTTTCTTCCTCTCCCAGTTCAACTCTCACCACTCCCTGTGCTGTCCCTTCAGATTATTTTAACATTATTCATAACACTGCATCCCCCATCGCCTACCTGTGCTGTCTGGAAGAGCCCTCTTATCTGTCAGCCACATCAATCCTCCAACTGCTTCCAAACTTTCTTCAAAAAACCTCTCTCCTGTCACTTCTTAACTCTCTTGGTTTCTTTCCTCCTCTGTGATTTTTATGTGGTCATTCATCTTAATGGAAATTTCCCCCAGAAAGCTGGGTATGTGCCACCAGTTACCTTTTTCACATCTTTTTTAGACATTTGATCCAATGAACAAAGTTGCATATAAAATAAAACTATTTTATTTATGAGTTGCAAGCACTAATTCCCAACATTTGTTCCAAGAATTCAAAGCAAAATACCTCTCTCCTGCTTTGTGTAGCTGCCATGAATGCTAGTGGATATAACATACAGCCAGTGAGGAGAGATTGCTCTTGGGTGAATAGAAAGAGTTCATTTGGACTGATGTTTTAAAACAAGACAGTCTGTTTAACTTGAAGTCTGTTCTCTGGCTCAAGCCACCTCAGAGTATTCAGCAAAAGGACTCCCCTGTGCAGCCTCAGCAATTTGGGACTGGATGTTGAAGCTGCACTTTTCTATCACAGTGAACAAGTTACTTTCTGGAAGATGGAATAAGGGTCTTTAGAGGTCAGACTGGAGGTAATTAAGAAGCAAACTTCTTACAGGCTGCTTCATGGAGCCCCTGGATAAACACCTCAAGGAGTCTTCTCCAAACCAAGGGGGTTTGGATTGCTCTGTGTGGGTAGAAATGCAGCAATTTCAGGATTTCAAAAGCCAATATGCCTGGGAGTCCAAATGTATACTTACATTTAAATTACTGTGCAAGCCACATTACACAATGTACATGGGAACCTAATGAGAAGAGATTTCCATGTTACTCCTCATTCTCACAGGTAAGAAAGTAAGTCCAAGTGAAAGCACTGCACATTAAACACAGGATGAAGACACACTACCATTACTTGCATAAATATTTACCCTGGCTCTCTTAGGAGGCTAATCTCCTTACATAAGTGATGGAGACAGACCAGAACCTGGAGAGCAAGAACAAACACAGGCTGGCCTGTGTAAAATTCCTGAAGCTGGCATTGGGAATACCTCTCTGTGCAGTGTATGCCATTTTGTAGGAACTGCATTAAGTCCCATGAGCTCCAAATCAGCTTTCCAAAGTCCCAGTCTGACTGCCTGAGGTTTTACCTTGCTCTGATAAAACAGAAACTCCACGTGCAAAAGGACATTTTGGCCACCCATCTCCAGCATTCTTGCAAAAGGAAATGAGCTAACACTTTCACAGTATTTCAAGTATTGCCCGTACAAGGCATATCATCATTTGGTCAAAATCTAAAAATCTCCAAAGATAAACATGTGTAAGTGGAAGGGGCAGATAAATCACTTACATATGAGCCCTCTTCAACTCCCAAGCCCCCTGCAGGAGCCTGGAAACACAAGCTCATCATTCAGCCATTTGCTTTCATATTAATCCCAGATATTTGACACAAAGGCCTTACAGGCTTGGAATTTCCCTATAAGCAGTAGCCCACAAAGCTCACTGAAGGGCAGAGGAACTCCCATGCAGAGCCAGGGCCTCCCCTCTGCAGGGGAGGGACTTTGCTGCAGGTGACCATGAGGATGATGATAACAAGGGGCCCATCAGAGCAGGCAAAGTGGGATGTCCAGGCACAGCATCACCACATACCATATCAGCACCCTGCTGCAGACACCACCAGCCCCTGGAGCCAAGTTGTGTGTTTGCTGCACAGTTTCATACTGGTCATGAGCTTGATGAGTGATATTTGCTGCAAAGCACCTTGTTATGTTCTAATGAGGGATGCCAGGAAAAATAAATCATAGAGAAGAAATACTGCCTTCTAAAGTGAAAACCTGGAAAGTGTCCAGAGAGATCTATGCAAATTGTACACTTTAACCACAAGATTTCTGCAATAGTTTTCTATTAACCATCAATCACTAGCTGTAAATCTAGTCTGCTTTCACTAGAAACCAGAAACAGGAACAACTGAAGTGGTCTTCCACACCAAATATATTACATCTTTATGCTACAATTTACCTTTCTCTAAATAATGCTAATTTTCCCTATGCTTAATATAAAGAATACTGCAAAGACAGCAGTACAGTTATTTATTTGCAAGGGAATGGAAAGGTGAAAGGCAAACACTATATAAACCATCATTATTTACAGACCACAATGCTGTGCTTCCTGCAGTGGAAAAAGCAGAAGACACTGCCTGTTCCCCAGAGAGATTTCATTGTAAGTGAAGCAGAAACAATACTGAACAGTCACAAACAGTACATGGAAGAACACATTTTGAGCTGCCCTTATTTCTACACAGTTATGTACAGTGATTATGTCGAGACTTATAACCCCTCATACTTTGTGTCTATGTCTGTGTACAGAGTTTTAAAGTTCAGTGCCTCGTAGGAGAAGTGCATTTTAAAAGGAAGGCTTTATGCAACTCAGTAGAGTCACCCTGAATTTAACTTGATGCTGTTCTTCAGGTGAAGGAGGCACTAGCAAAGCCTAACACCCAATATAAAACCTCTTTCAAAATCCCCACTTACAAAAACAAGGAAGGTATGCAGAAAGATCCAAGAGCATTATGAGGCTACAGGATTAATTACTTAAAAATGTCCCAATTCAGCCCAGACTTTAACAGCCATGTACTAATCAGGGCCACAAGCATCTGTGTAGAAAAACACCCTCTTTTCAGCTTCTCCTCAGTGTTCACATACAGAGTAGAAGAGATAATTTAAAAACCAATGCTCTAAGACCAGGGTTGGCTTAGGTGTCATCGGCACTTGGGTGCCAAAATCCCACCCAAGGTTCTGTGGTTAAAACCTGGGGGAGAGCAGTGTGGAACCACGTGGGTTTGTGGGGCAACTTCTCCAAGGCCCTAGGTCACCTTCAAGAGCAACAGTGAGCAGCTGCTCCAAATAGCTGCAAGAGAGAATCTTCACAGCACAAGCATCTCCCCTGGTTTTGTCATCACTTCAGAGCAACTTCAAATGATTTGCTGTGCTATAAAATGCAAAATAAGCCATCTCCCACAGCTTTGTTGCCTAGTCCTGATGAGATACAGGGTTTTTACCAAGTTTTTTTGATATTTTGCTGTGATTTAGGATGTGATCAAGCCTTAGGTTAAAACCTACTCTAGTAGGTGTTAAAGTAGTTTCATTAGCAATCAAAGGCACTAAAAACAGACCTAAAGACTAAAAGAAACCTCATGAGCAATAACCCAAAAATGGTCATAGGGACAAAGGACATAGTACAAGAAGTACAGTTTGGATCTGAGGTCCTTACTTACAATGACTTAGCTACCTCCTCCAAAAGCCAAAGCAATTCTGCAAATGCAAAAAGGTAAAAATAACATCCTCCTCTGAGTTTCATTGCTGAGCTACTGGATCGTTGCCACTTTCTTTAGTAGATGGAAGAGAAAGGCAGATTCACTGTCCTTTTCTCTTTTGTTGCTACAGAACATTCACATCCAAAATTACCAGAACACCTCTGGAAAATCTCCAAACCTGAGCAGCTTAAAGCAAAAAATAATGGGCAAACCTTGTGCAACATTTCTAAAAGCTGGGATTTTAAAGGATGCGTAGGATTGCAAGGCTCTCTTGTCCAGAAGATAAATGGGATTAGCATGAGGAACAAAATAACATCAGCCTGGTGAAGCTCCATCTGCACACTGCTGTGTGTGGTACATTTGAAGGATGACCCAAGGCTTACCCACTGAACTTAAAGATCACAAGAAATGCTGCAGCTTTCCTAAGCCACAGCAGCAGGCTGTTCCTGGTGGCCTGGGGGGACATTTTGTCCTTCCTCCCAGCCAGCCCAGCTCCCAGCCCTGGGCTGTGTGTGCTGTGTGTAATCCCTCCTAGACCAGGGGCAGAGGGAGATCTGGTTTATTGTTATCCCTGGTCTAAGCCCTGGGAGCTCCAGTGAAATCCCAAACCCCACTGCAGCTGATGCCTTGGGGTGGCTCCCTAGAACAGGGGCTGGACAAGATGAAGAGAATAAAGTGGGTATTTATTAAAGGCCTTCAACAGATACACCTTGGGCCGTCAGAGCCTCCCAGAGGCTACACCCAAGGTGGACGAGGGTCACGAGTTTTTCAGACAATTCTAAGTTTGGTCCATTTACATATCAGGGGTTAATGCTCCAATTACAGCTTCAGGTAATGAAGTCATTTACCTCCAGTTTGCTCCCCCCAATTCACTTTTTTTTATACGTTTCAGGGCCTGAGGCTGTGAGGGTGACCTTGGATCTCAGGCCTGGAAGGATTGTTTAGTCTGACCAAAACGTGAAGAGAGTTTACTAACACTCCATATGGAGTTCAGAGTTATACATTAATGCAGTACAGGATCTGAAAAATATAAAAGCTAAAAACTTAAGGCATCCCAGCCATGCAGAGGTGCACAGGGCAGTGGTGGCTCCCTGCCCCAAGGACGCTGCTCCTGAGCTGTTCCTGTGGCAGCCAAGCTCTGCTGTGTGTGATTCACAGACCTGGGCACGGCTTCAAAAGCTGCAGCAGCAGTGAGTCACGACACCAGTTACTCATAGCTGGCTGTAATGTTTAGGGAAGTGATCACAAGTATTTATACATCTAATATACAGAAACTGCCACCTCCTCCACATTGAGCTAAAGCTACAGCTGCTACTTGCCTCAAGCAGGCAAAATATAAAAAGATTGGAAGGCTGAACAGGAGTGGAGGGAGTGACCAAAGAACACAACCAGGGTCCTGTGGGTGCCTGGACCATCCCTGGGTACTGCAAAAATAGAGGGATTTAAAACAGCAAGAAAAGAGGAAAAAAAAAGGAAACCCTGAATTCTCTACTCATATTTTCAGCTCTGAGTTAACTTCTGCAGTCAGAAGACTTTAATAAGATTTATGAGGCATCACTTCATACATTGCCAAATACATCTAAAACCAGATCTTTAAAAACAAAGAGACTAAAAATAAACATCCAGTGGGTTTTATAACCTCTCTATGTGCTACTGAATTTGAGATAAGGGCAACTCCACTGAAGCACGTGGGATTCCCAAGGTAAGAGAACTCACAATGATGTGAGACAGAGTAAAAAGTTACTGGGTAAAACATCTCCCAGCACCTGACCCACAGGTCATCTCTACTAAGTACTTTTTGTTTCTATCCTCAACACTTGTATCACGACTTGCCTTTGTTTAGCTGAACATGTTTGAAGCCTGACTCTCCCCAGCTTTCCCATGTTCATCTTTTCCCAAGCATGAGGATGTAAATCAGCACCACACAAAAACAAGCAGAACACCAACCAACCAAAAATTGGTGTGCAAACAGAAATGTTAAAGTTGTTGAAGGCCATGAAGAACCAGCCTTTTATTCTCCTTCCTGTCATTCAAGGTCCCACCTGTTAGTCAAACCCCACAACACCTCCCCCCCAAAGCTGTTGTTTCCTCTTCTGCATGGATTTCAGTCAAAAAGCAGACAGATAAAAATGCCACACCAAACAAATTCACCAGTTCTGGTGCCGCCTCTTGCAGAGAGCTTTCAGCTAACCAAAGTTTAAATTAACTTTCTGAGAGGGCACAAAAGCCAGACCTCATGTAATTACATACTCATCTCTCCCTTGGGCTCAATATTTATTTATTTTAGCATGTCTAACAGCTCTCTTGGGCTTGCTCTACAGCTCTGGAAAAATGATTACTTAGTCCCTGAACCTACAAACTGTATTCTGTGTAAATTTTACATCCAGAACTATGCTGGGTGATTAAAAAAGGCAGAGTTTATCAAACTTTCTGAAAGCTTGATTTGCTTCATGGCTCACCTGTCTTCATAAAACCCACTGCAGGCTGAAACAATGGGTAAAATTTCACAATCAGCACTTGAGCAAGAAAGAGAAGGTGTTTGCAACCACTTAGCTTTATTGATTTTTATTTTTGTCTTGTTTTCTTTCACAATAATTGGCAAGGCTTATTTGGTTTTTGGTTTTTTTGGTTTTTTTTTTTAAAANATGCTGGGTGATTAAAAAAGGCAGAGTTTATCAAACTTTCTGAAAGCTTGATTTGCTTCATGGCTCACCTGTCTTCATAAAACCCACTGCAGGCTGAAACAATGGGTAAAATTTCACAATCAGCACTTGAGCAAGAAAGAGAAGGTGTTTGCAACCACTTAACTTTATTGATTTTTATTTTTATCTTGTTTTCTTTCACAATAATTGGCAAGGGTTATTTGGTTTTTGGTTTTTTTGGTGTTTTTTTTTTAAACCACCCTATGACATTATTAATAAAAGTTCACAGCCCACTATACTTTAAATCTTTTTTTAGCTCTCAAAGGGGACACAGTCCACAGTCTGAGATGGAGACAATCTTACTGGCCTTAAAAATCTATTAGCTCTTATATTGATGCTTCAATTTACACAGGAGTCATTCCCCTGCAGCACCCAACAATTGACTCTTGTGGGCTTTAGAGCTTCCCCCATAACCAGAAGGACTTTCCAAGCTCTGGATTTGTACCATTAGAGGTCCATGTGCAAGAGCAGATGTTTTCCCACCAAGGTGCTGTCCTGGAGGTCCATTTGAAAAACATTATAGTGAATATATGACTGCATGGAAACATGCAGCTTTGTGTTTGTTTGTTTTAAAAATGGTATTTCATAACATGCTGGTCCAACAGCTGGAACAAGCTCAAGGACTGGGCTCCTCCAAAGGGGATATCCCGTTAAGATACATGACAAATTGAGCATTTGTGTTGATATAAGATCTGCTTTTCTCACGCTCTAGGAAAATGTGGTGTATTATCTCTTTGTCTGCAGCTTGAGGGGAACTGAACTGAGGATTATGTGAGGCTGGCAAGGACCTTTGTCCCCCCTCCCTTCTCTACAGGCTGCACATGCAGCTTTTAGCAGCGTTCCCAACACTTCACTGCAGACAGAGCAGCAAACCTTGTACAAAGCCACCTTTCCTGGAGGAGCAGAGACACATAATTTGTTTTTCATTCAGGCAGTGGGTCTCCAGGAGGCTGGCAGCCAGGCTAAAGGCTACAACTTTAATATGTGCCTGCTCCATAAAGTGTCAGTGGGAAATATAACACTTTACCTGCAGACTTCCCTTCCAGCCTGCCAGCCTGACCCCCTCCTGTCCTCACACCAACCACACCAAGGCACAAGAGACACAACCACATTCTGATGATCTTGCCAGTAAAAAGTCATTTTATCTATTCATGTGCATTCATGAATATCATTCCATTCTATTCTGCACTAAAAACTAAAAAAATAAATTTCATGCCAAACCGTGAAAGAGCTGGCTCTCAGTTAACATGGATTGACATCCCCATAACTGTATGATGTCTGGTTTTTATCATTGTGGTTGTTAGTTTGTAGCTCAGGTTTTATCCATTCAGGCTCTTTCTGCACCCCCAACATTTTGGCCCCTCTGGCCCAGCCAGCCTCTCCTGGATCACCAGCCTGGGAACAGCTGGATTCAGTCAGCAAACTTTTGCTCTCTGGTGTAGGGTGACAATGGCCAGCAAGAACCATGCTGCCAGCCTCAGAAAAACAAGTTTAAAAGCAATCCTAAAGCTGCAGTGGAGGAGGAGACGAAGAGAGAGAGGAATCACATTTTTGTCTATCTCACAAATATAGTTTCATTTTGTTCTCAGCCTGGCTGAATCCATCACTGTTCCCTGACCATCCTGTGTCGCTCTTAAAATACAGTAAAGAGTGAAACCACATTAAGGAAAATCAAGGAAAATAGGAAATGTAATTCTGAATACTGAGTTCTCAAAGCAACCTCGAGCAAATCATTCTACTTCATAGCAACTTGATTTCCCCAACCACAAACCAGAAGAGCAAATGCTGTGCTGTTGCTTTATTTGAGCGGCTGTTCTGAATTCTCTTAGGATATGCTTCGCAGATGGAGAAGTTGATGAGGAGATATATATATATATATATATGTATATATATGCATATATGAAACATTCATATGCCCCAGCGTGCTGAGCTTCCAACATGGCAAAGCAGCAATGGCAATGAGGGAGTGGAAAATATCATTTAACTCATGATGGTAGCTTTCAAAGTATAACAGCATGAGTTCTTTCTTCCACAGGTGCAATTGCCTGGGTAGGTGAGGTGGGATCTCATTAGACCAGCTATGAACAGTTCATCCTTCTTGCTGGTCACTAGCAATACACTTTTCTATGTTTTAGGACCCAGACAAACAGGAGAAAATAAGTATCTTGTCAAGGGAGAAGACTGCAGATATTTTTTTATGACCTGTGGGAACAGAGGTCCTAACAAGTCTGCAAAACATTGCATAAATGTCTCCAGATAAAATTGTTAGCTCTGGATGGCGCCCATCCCCTAAATGCTTAATTGTGAAATTATTTCCCAGAAGAGTTTGTTTGTGTTTTGCTAAACCATTAAGGACAGGCAGCCCGGATCCATGCAAAACCCCCAGCAAGGAAACACTTAAAGTATGGGAACGTTTTAGGCCAGCCAGAGAATTGGGACTGCTAACAGAAATCATCAAGTTCAGACTTAAAAATGAAAAAGGCAATACTTCAGGATTGCTTTATAACACAGACATAAAAGAGATGATAACTATTTAAAATACTTCATAAAAGTACTGGAACTAAGCATCTCCTAGAGCAGAGCCCTGACAAATCACCCAGCCACCTACATGCATTCATGGTTGTGGCTGTCCAGGGATCACTTAGACCTAAATTAGCAACGGAAGTCATTACACAAGGAATAATTCCAACAAACTGGAGTCTCAAAAGCAGAAAGTGAAGGAAGAAATTGAAATTGCAGGCAATGGGGCAAAATGACAGCATACCAGACAGGCTATTTCCTCAATGAAAGAAACGTGAATTATAAAAAAGCCAGGCAGTCAGCACGTGTCAGAAGTGCCCTGAGGAGACTATCCTTATTTCCCCCTTTTGGCTGCAGAAGGCCATTTAATGCTTTCCATTTAACTGAGAAGGCACATGATGAGGTTCTCTAAAAGCCATGAACACAGACTCCTCTGAGCCTGAGGATTGCTTCTGCCAGGTGTAATTGCAGTGCCCTGGCCCTGTCAGGCTGTGGGCAGCCAGCACCCACCACACAGAAAGCCCAGCTTCTCTGCAACAAATTTATCTCTGAGAGGGAATGAAATTCAAGGAGACTTGAAATTGAAGAAGAACGCAGAAAGCACACTGCTATTTCCTGCTTGACAAAATGGGACCTGATATTTGAGATGGGCAGACCCCTTCATCTTATTACTCTGTGACAGGATGAGAGAATTTGTGCAGGAAATCATCTGCTCTGTTTCTCCTTCCTGGTGAAGTACAGAAAAGGTGCTTGAAACTCCCAACGTGTTCTTCATTGCACAGCCCTTAAGAGAGAGTCCAAAAAGGCTGTTTAAACCCTTAGATACCTGAAGCCACAGACCTCTTAAGGCATGGAGAGCATCCTGGGGCAAATGATCACAGTATTCTCACCCTTGTCCTTCTCTCTTCCCTAACATCTGCACTTGGACTGCCAAGCCACACAGATGTTTGCTCTGATGAGTTATATCTCCTCTGTTCAGCTCTCCCCCTCCCCTCATGGATGTCTGGCTCTGGAGATGCACCTTGAAGGTGGCACCAAGCCCAACTTCACACCAATTTTCAGCCTGCTGCCCCCAGAGCAGGGTAGGTGTGTGCTGCAGAGCCAAGCAGTGCAGAAGGAAATGCAGTGCCATCAGCAGCACTGATGTGGCTCTCCCAGGACAAGAGAAATTCCTGTCAATGACTCTGTCCCATCCAGGAGAGGGGCAGCTATGCAGCTGCCAAGTGCTGCAAGCCACAAAGGCTGATCAAATGGGGGCCAGACTGGGAGACATGTGTACCAAATTGGGACAGGTTTTTTTTTCCCCTCTGTCACTGAGCAGGGCAGAGGAAATGAGATGCACTCCGGATACACACACGCACCCAAACCACAGCCAGCCTGCTCTGGGGGAGCTCAGGCCTAATCACAACCAGGCTGGAAGCCCCTGGTCTGTGTGTTTTAGCCTCTCACAGCACAGACTGCCTCTTCTCCATGCAACAAGGCACTGTCCTTGGCAGGGTGAAGAGCAGCTTTCAGTTGATCAAGACTTTATACTCCTTCTCTTTCTGGCTGAGAGGAGAATTGATTGAGAGCACTCCTGAGGAGAGGGGCTTGGGGGTGTCAGTGGATGAGAAAGAGACCAGCCAGGGGGCTGCAAGGTGAATGGACTCTGCTATCTGTTGGACTGGAACTGCAAAAGCACTTGTCCCCAGCCCAGTGGTTTAGCTTTAAGAGAAGCTTTAATGGAAGCAGTTCAATTAACACAGGTGGCTTTGAAAATCCTACTCTTAAAATCCTTTGTGTGTCGGCAGCTGCTGCTGGGCCAGCTGAGCAGCCCTGAGGCTTCAGCCAAGTTGCCTCTCCCCATTTGTTGTGAGCACTGAGGCTCCTGCCTGGCCTGAGCCTTGCTGGCTGGAGGAGGATCTAACAGCAGCATGAAGACTGAGGTTGTGCTCTGCTCAGGGGAGTCAGAAACCCCTGGCTGCATCTCTGTTGCAGAGATTTCCAGCCCCCAGAGCCACTAGTGCACATCCTTTCCTCATGACTAAGCTCAATAAAGCTCAGCACCCTGAGCCCTGTGTGTGACAAGTCCGATTTTCACCTTGTCAATCCTGATGAAAGGTCTTTACAGACTGTCCCTGCACACCACAAGCAGCCCTCGTGGGGCCTTATCAAACGCTGCTGAAAGGAGAGGAACCCAGACAGATGGCTGGTTTGGAAAGCCCTGTAACCTGTGAACTGGACATGCAGGAAGCAGCTCCAATTTGTCTTGACTTCTGGTTCCTTTGCAAGAGGCTGGTGTTTACATAAACAAAGTGAAAGCAGAGGGTGCAGTGGTGACAGACAAGCCCTGAGAGCTTCAGCAGAGGTTAGGACCCAGCACAGGCTGCATCCCAGCAGCACTTTGTAAAAGGCACAGTTGTTAACTCTCAGGTTGGACAAGGTAGAGACCTCTCCTTTATGAATTATAGATAAGCCCTCTGATGCACCAAGTGCCAGATATCCTGACACCGAGCTAAATGCAAGGGAGGAGGGAGAAAAACCACACAGACACACCTCGTTTCCCAGTCTGGTGTGAGTTTAAAATCACAAACGTTTGGAGGCCAAGGGACACCCTTCCAAAAGCACTCCCATGAGGCTGTAGACAAGCGGTTACATCTTCAAAGAGCACACTCCAATTCAGGCACATCATGAGTGGACAGATTCAAACAAAACAAAGCAAAACCCACGCTGAGACAACAGCAGCTGCCCGTGCCCACCAGCAGCTGAGAAGGACAGCTGAGAGAGAACCGTGGGCCACTGGGGAGAGCTGCAGCCCTGCAGCCTCACCCAGCAACGTGCTGGGAGAGCCCCACTTCTCCTGCCAGGGGCTCTGCAAAATCTGCCCCAGGAACCAAGTGGGGAGAGGGCAGCACATGAAAACCATCAGAAAATGTTACCTCCGTCAGGGGATGACACAGGCCTTACACAGCATCCCCCCCANGGGAATAGTTACATATTGGAAAAATACTAGGTTTTAATTTAAATTATGACAGTGTTGAAACAGGCAAAGGTAAGGCATTTTTAAATAGTTTCACCTAGTTGGCAGGAGGTGATAGTGGCTTCCTTCTTTTTGTGTGTCCCACCAGTGCTTTGCACTACCATGTCAGAGTTGGCTGCAGAAGTGAGAAAAATTGTTGAGGAGGTATCCAGGTTTTCTCCCAGCAGTTTTAATGGCTGGTTTCCTTTTACCAGTGCTGTGCTTGGCTCTCTCATTCTCCACTCCAAGACATTTCCACCAGTTCTCATTACCAGGGCCTGGCAGACACGGCCACTTCTGATGGACACAAGTCTGCAAACAGCTGCCTGTTTTACTGAGGCTCACAGAGCCCAAGAATTCCTCAGTTCTGCTCTCATCTGACTCCCAGAGGACCAAGGCTCTGCTGCAGGGGGCCTGCCCTGACCTGACAGGTTTCCTGGGTGGATTACAGCGAGGAGCCAAAGGTTGGAGAGGTGGAAGCACCAGGAGATGCCACAGGTGTGCAGGATGAGGGGCTGCCAGCACACACCTGCCTCCAGGCTGGCAGGTATTATTTGCAAGAAAACAGCAGCAGCACCATTACTGCACAAGACAAGTGACAAAACATCACTTAGATTGTACCAGCTGAGCCTTCTGCCTCATGGGGTGGCAGAGATGGGCTGTTCAGAGAACCCTGAAGTTGCTCTCGCATGGAGAACAACAAAAAGCTTGGGGAGTTCTTCTGTACAGTTCCTTTTCTAACATGCACTTAGAATGCACTTTTTCTATGCCAAACAGAGTGATGCTTCAGCTCTGCTTGACTTCTCCTTATTATTGGCTTTTGCAGCACCTCACGTGCCTGGGGACACATGGAGGTGTTTCATCAGGCCTCAGTGCATTGGGCTGCAGGAGGTATTAGAGGGCTGAAGTCATGACCCAGCTGTCCTGTCCAACTCCACACTCCATGTGTCAGGCCAATATTCCTTCTTGCTGAAGAAGGAATGAACTCAGGTAACTCAATTATCAACAAAGGATCAATTGAATTAGTGTAGAAAACAGAAGAATAGGACAGGCAAGGCAGCATGGGTAGTGACTTTCTTGGTATATTAAACTCACCATTGCTCTGCCTTTTTCCACATGAAATTTCCAAAACAACTTCTTGAGCCTCCCCAATCATGTTTCTTTACCAAGCAGCATCCTTTCTTGCTGCCTCAAAACTAAAGTCTGCCCTACACACAGGCCTGAAAATAAGAGGTAGGCTTTGAGTATCTGTCACTTGAGAGGTTAGCTTAGATTGTTTTTAATAGTTTGTGGTACTCCTAACTGGTTTTTAACTGACAGGGGAAAGCGATAAAAGAGTAAGATCTGTGTTTCTGAGCTCACATCAAAGAAGAGCTTTAAAGAACCAGTAAAAAGGCTGTCAAAAAAAGGGAAGGCTTTACTTAGCAGCCTAACAAAACAAGCTTCAAAAAAAGGAGAAATAGTGTCCCAAAACAAATGAACTAGAGAGGGAAAATGTTAGTTGAAAAGTAAATATTTAACAGGGCCTGTATCTGGTAAGAGAAAGACAAAAAAAGCTTGAAAAAAACCCTGATGACAAGAGGTTTTTGCTGCAGAAAGAAAGGATGGCCATAGGATTTGGAAGTACTTACAGTTCTTTTCTGCACTACTGACTACGTTAGAGTCATCAGCCTGAGCTTGGCTCTCCATTACATTGCACAGAGCCTTCAGATTATTCACTGCCTGACACAAATTTCTCTCACAAGGCTTCTTTAAACTTCCCTTNCCTCACCCAGCAACGTGCTGGGAGAGCCCCACTTCTCCTGCCAGGGGCTCTGCAAAATCTGCCCCAGGAACCAAGTGGGGAGAGGGCAGCACATGAAAACCATCAGAAAATGTTACCTCCGTCAGGGGATGACACAGGCCTTACACAGCATCCCCCCCACCCTCGGGTAAAAAAGACAAAGGGTTCTGTGGGATTTGGTAACTCCAAAGCTTACATTACTGCAAACAAACACTTGTAGCTTTTGCAGATGTCTGAAGGACTGTCAGGCAGCTGTGCAAAAGGAAGTTGAGGAAATTGCCCATAAGAAAATGGTTAATTCAGACCAAAAAGGCAAGAGCAAAAGTGCTTGGCAGATCTTCTGAGGGCAAAGTTACAAACCTCACTTACTGAAAGTCTGGATCTGGGAAACTCAGTCTGATAGAGTTAAAAGACACTATTTTGGCCTGTCAGAGCCCTGAACCAGCCAAGTTCAGCCCAGCTGCTGCTGTTCACAGCTACAGTGGCACCCCTGAGCAGTGAACTAGAGAAACACAGCTTTCCCAGCACATCAGGGACCTCTGAGCAATGCCAGATAATTGTACACCATCAGCTAAAAAAATAAAAATAAAATATATATATATATTTATTTATTTGGGAATAGTTATATATTGGAAAAATACTAGGTTTTAATTTAAATTATGACAGTGTTGAAACAGGCAAAGGTAAGGCATTTTTAAATAGTTTCACCTAGTTGGCAGGAGGTGATAGTGGCTTCCTTCTTTTTGTGTGTCCCACCAGTGCTTTGCACTACC
>VXBB01002544.1:291308-309347 GCA_013399915.1 Illadopsis cleaveri
AAAGAACCAGTAAAAAGGCTGTCAAAAAAAAGGGAAGGCTTTACTTAGCAGCCTAACAAAACAAGCTTCAAAAAAAGGAGAAATAGTGTCCCAAAACAAATGAACTAGAGAGGGAAAATGTTAGTTGAAAAGTAAATATTTAACAGGGCCTGTATCTGGTAAGAGAAAGACAAAAAAAGCTTGAAAAAAACCCTGATGACAAGAGGTTTTTGCTGCAGAAAGAAAGGATGGCCATAGGATTTGGAAGTACTTACAGTTCTTTTCTGCACTACTGACTACGTTAGAGTCATCAGCCTGAGCTTGGCTCTCCATTACATTGCACAGAGCCTTCAGATTATTCACTGCCTGACACAAATTTCTCTCACAAGGCTTCTTTAAACTTCCCTTTGTACCCTCAGCTTTTTAACTGCCATCACCAGCCTTCAAGGTTTAGCGCTGGGAGACAAAGCAGCCGCCTCCTGATGCAAAGATTAATGGCACTCCACAAAGAAATGCAGACACAGGAATTATCCACAGCTCTTTCATTCTCCTAGAGCCTGCTGCCCAGAGCAGTGTGAGACAGGTACACACACACACACCCATCCATCCCCCAGAGATGCCCTGGGGGTGAAGGGCAGCAGCCAGCAGCTTTTCCTTGTGGGTGCTCCCCTCTGGATTCATGGTGCACGGAGTGGCAGCAGCTCTCACAGCTCCTCCTGCTCCGTTCTGAGCAACCTCAGAGCAGATGGTGCTCGGGGCTAATACCTGGAGCAGCGCTTAGCAATCTCAGAAATGCATTCTGATGTGCACTTCCCCTAAACTGTCTTTGCCATTTCCTAAACAAGAACTCATCCTCATGGATAAGCAGCTCCTCAGTCACTTGGCTCAGAGGGAGTCCATCATCCAATTCCTGTAAGCGCTGCTCAGCGGGGAGGCAGAAAGAGCTTTTGGCAGCACCCACTGCTGCCAGCCAGGATCTTCCAGGTCCTCAAGTCACTCCAAGCAGCTCAATTTCCCTTCTCAAGCTGCACCACTACAGCTATCTGATATTGTCCTCTTACTCCAGGCAGCTCTTCCAGAAAAGAAGATGTAATCACTTCCCCAAATCTTGAATTGTCTTTTGAATGCAACTCCTCCTTAGCATTAGGCTTATTAATAAAAGCCCTTTTGCAGATTCATCCAAGTGAAGAACAGCCATGCAAGTTCAAGGGCTTTGCTAGTTTAGGAGAGAGAAAAGGGCTATTTTATACAGTGTGAGAGGAACTTACAGAGCTTGCTGCCATGGGACTTTGTTGGGCAGACCTCATCCAGCAGGCTTAAAATGAGATTAGATAATATTCATGGACAAAAGGTCTGTGAAGGACTGGGCAGAGATGTACCCCTGCCATCCCCTCTGGAGAAGCTGTGGGTGTTTGGGAGTATAAAGTGACAGACTTCAGAAAGGTGGCACAGCCACACTGGGTTCCTAAATGTGTCCTCTGCCAGCACTGTCAGACACAGCCTGCAGGGCTGAGTCAACCCATGGGGTGACCATTTCTTACCTTCCTGCAGGGCACTCGAGCCCCTCACACACCACTCCCAGGCCTGGCTGTCAGAGCAAGAACCACTGCCCTGTGGAGGCCAACCAGATACCACACATGGTACCTGAAGAGCTCATCACCTTGCTCAAGCTTTTTTTGCACGTACCAAAATCTAAAGCCTTGCCTCAGCTGGGTGGGTCAGCCCAGCAGTGAGCCCAGGGAATCCAGGTGTACAGAGGAGGGCCACAGGAGCACCTCCACATGCAGTGGGGGTGGGAAACACATCACCCAATACATGTCAGTTTTTATGCCAACTTGATGAGTTGCATGTGCAATTACTGCAGAAACCAACCTGGGTAATTACAGCCATCTGCACCCATTACTGCCATTTGTATGTGTATTCATAGAAACTGCCCATTAGCTAGGCATGCCATTGCACAAACATATTAACCAGCTAATTAATTAAAAGAACAGACCTTCTCTGCTTAGGAGGAGCCCATCACCCACTAATCACAAAAATATATTTTCTCCATCTGTTAGATCACTTGCTCCCTCCCCAAGGTCACCAGGGAAGATGCAGCTGGCCTGCAGCCTCCAGGAGGCTGTGCTGGGGTGCTGAGCATTCTGTTTAAATGACTTCCTTTGTGCAGCAAGGCCCCAAGACCATGGCTGCTTCTGGAAACACGACCATGGCACTCCCACACTGCTTCTGGATTACCTCAGGTGACCTCTGGATTAGGCACCAAGCATCCTTCCACCCCTCCCAGTGCTGATTTGCCAATGAATTCTGAACAGGGAGGGCTCATTGCATGTCCCCAACACGGCAGCACTCTGGCAGCCCAAGTGCACATCCCATACAACCCCTCCTGCCAAGCTGGGCCCTCTTCTGGCTCCTGTTTCTACAGCAAACTCCCAGAGCAACAGCAGATTATAAATATCCAGGGGCCGGCTGTGTCCCAGTGCTTCCCTGACATATGCTTCTATCTTCAGTCAGGAACTCTGGATTTAAATTTAGGGATGGAGCAGGAGGTTAGGTTTCAAAGTTCCAAGATAAACCCCCTGGGAGGAAGCAATGAGGCCAGATTTTTGTCCCTGTGGAACAGCCTTAGAGCAGATGGGAGCAGGGAGTCAGTTCTGTGGAGCAAACCACGCTCTGCTGGAGCCCTGAAAGGCTGTGCCCAACTTCTCAGCTCTTTGAAGACCTGCTGGAGCTCCAGCCCCCTGTACCAGCTGCTGCTGCACCAGCCCCAACGGGGCAGTCACAACTACTGCTGAACACCCAGACTTTGGGTAGAAAAATATGGCTCCAGCTACTGCCTTCTGATAATTCCTTCTGTTACAGCACAGGGCAGCAGTGTCTGCCTCAGGGTGTTATCAATGCCTCCATCAGATCCCATTCCCTTCTAAACAAGTGTTTGTGTGAAGGGTTAACAACCTACAGGCCCAACAGCTTCAGCCATTTTTCATTTGTGATGAAAAAAGGAACAAGTAAGTTTCAAATCACTGTGAAATATTTGTGAAACCAGCCAAGCCCCTCCTTCCTGCACACATGAAATGCAGTGCTGAAGAAGTTACTACAATCCAATAAAGCATAAAATGCTTTCATCATTTGACAATATAAATGCTTACCCTAGTTATAGACAAGTTCAAGACAACTCCACAGTAGATTTAACTTTGGTTTTCCTAAAGCTTGAGAAAACTTTCTATCTTTATAAATTTTTAAAAAATAAAAAAGAAAAAAAAAAATCCATTGCTCCCAGATGTGGGAGACTGGTTGCAGCTGACAGTGCCCTGTCCAGTGGGACCTGTGCAAACCCTGCACTTGGAGCACCCCAATTGTTGACTGGGCTGTCTGAGCACTTTTACACCTGTCAGGAAGCCTTCTGCTATCTCCTGCCCAACCCTCTCATGCTACAGCTCCAGAGATGTCCTAAGCTCTGCAAAAAGAGCAAAATACCAGGGTGTAGCTCCTGCCTGCAGCTCCTCTGAACTGCTGCAAAGGATCCAGGGCAGGACCAAGGGCTGAAGGAAGGGACCACCACTCACAAGCACCTGGATCATTTCTAGAGGATTCTGCTGCAGGACCACATCACCATCACTGTATGTTCAACACACAGGCACTTTCCTCACCCTCTTCTCCAAGCACAGACATTTTACTGCTCTGCAAAGGTCCAAATTACGTGGACTGGATCCATGATTTGGTCCAGTGCCCTCTGAACTAAGGAAAAATGCCTTCAAAGAAACTGCTTTTAAACATGGTCTGAGCAATGCTGTCTTCCCCCTCCTCTGTCTCCTGCAGGAGGCACAGAGCCAGGGCAAGCTGCCTGGGAGAGCTGCACCCTTGGGTGCTCCCACCCTGCCCACCCCAGCCAGTGGGAGCTGCTCCCTGGGCACAGTTATCCTCTCTGACCACCTCAGCTGTGCTGAATCCAAAAGTCACCCAAACAAAACCTGCCAGCCCGGGTCCCTCCATCACCTGAAAAGCAGCAAACATGCTGAGTTAAGTGCAAGGTAAGCAGTATTTTTATTTGGTTAATTAGAATTGCTCATCAAATGAAAACAAAGAAGTGATTTACTGCAGAACTGGTACAGGTAGTTGTTGCATAAGAACATTCCTGCATATTTGGCTACATTAGGAATATTTTTTAATTAACAGTTTCTCCTTGGCTAAAGCAAACCATAGAAAATAAAGAAAGAGAAGTTTCACACAAAGATACTGCCGAATCCCTCATCTGCCAGCTACTTTTTTTCTGCAGGGAGGATTTTAAATTAAAAGCAGATTGCCTTCATTAGCGTTACCAGAAGCCATGTAACTGCCAAAGCTGACAGAAACACAACCGTGGTTTGCAGATTTGGCAAGTGCCATTTCTCTCCTTCTGCAAATGTAGGTAATGCCATTTGTATTAAAGGGCTTTAGGGGGGACACTGCAAAAAACAAGTCCTTCCCCAGCAGAGGAAAAATATCTCCAGAGCAGCAATTTAGTAAGCCAGGGCTCTCAAGTTTTCTCTCCTCGTTAACTTTGCAAGAAAGTTCATTGCATTAAATTTGTGTGGAAAATGGTCAGACAGTATGAATGTTACAAACTGTCTTCTCCTGATGACTGAGCAGAATACAGTAGCAAGCCCAAAATAAACATTTCAGCAGAGATCTTTGACATATAGCCGTACTCAAGCTTTCCATGACATGTTGCCAAACCCTCAGAAGCCATTCAGCATGGATCTCACCAAAATCCCTATTTTCTTTACTTCATTTTAGCTGATGGTAGGAAAGTTACATTTCTGCCGAGGGCAGCTGTGTTTGCAGGCTTCATGTTCTGCTCCAGAGGCCCAGCCTTGGTGATGAGAGGAAAGTCTGGGTAGTATTTTACTCTGATTGCTGCGTGAAGAGCTGCAGAGCAGAGGGGGGTGTGTGAAGGGACTCCACATGCCCTGCTCCCCTCCCTGGTGCATCAGTCTTCCCCAAATTCTGCTGTCCAGCCTCAGCAGGAAAACTCAAGATACATAACTGAGGTGTTAAAACCCACACAAGGTGTATTTCAGTTTGTGTTAGGTGTGACACAGCAGTTGTTGGTTTTGGGGCTGAACTGAGCTGCTGATGTGACAGCAAAGCCACAGGGGTGACCCTGACCCCCGTGTGGGTCTCCCTGGGGCTGGGAACAGACCCCTGAGCACCAGCACTGCCCCTCTGTGTGCTGCTGGCACAGCCTGGAGCCAGTGCCTGCTGTGTGGGGCTCACAGAACCTCCTGCCACGGGAAAACAATGGAAATTACAGGATGAAGAACCAAGAGGAATGGGTAATGCCCTAAAAGAACCCAGATGCTCAGTGGCATGGCACTAGAGACCACAGCAGCCCTGAGTGAATGAAGGATTTCTTTCCCCAGCTGTAGCCAAAATGGGGAGGTCTGAACACACTGCTGAACTCTGCAGGAAGTAGTCCAACACAGCATTACCACAGTCACAAATGTAAAGTCTGTCTGCAGTAATTAGGATTGTACTACATATGATTTATTAGACACTGTCTTATAATCAAGACTAAAATAGCTGCCTACATTATAGTTACCAGTTTCTTAACTGCCTAAAAATAAAGCAACAAATGTAATGCAGTGCCAGACATGGAACCAATGTTGGCAATAATGTTAACCTACATGGAGCCTGCAAAGGCAACCACAGTGTGCCTGCTGGTAACCTTCAATCCAGCCTGGAGTTAAGCACTCAGTGACTCTGCAATTTTGGTTTGTATCTTCAAAAGAACTGGAGAAGCCACTTCTGTCTCTGTCGTCCAGCTCTGCTTCACCACACAGTGAACAGAGCTCATTATCCATGGAACTAAACACTAAGTAATGAGTTAACAATAATTAAACTGAAAGAGACACAGATCAAAGGAATTTATTATTCCCTGATCTGCCAAGCAAATTGTTTAGATACCTGCAATCAATGAGTAATGATGAAACAGAACAAAACCCCAACAAACCAAAGAGCCAACAACAGGCTGGTAAAAATCTGTTCAGTAAGGCCCATGGATCTTCGTTAGACTGAGCAGCACAGCATTTTAATCAACAAAACCCCCCTGCCTTTATGCATCACGAGATCAGAGGCAGAATGTGGCCCAAAATTATGCTGTTGCTGTTTATTATTCATGTATCACAGGACTGATGAAGATTTATGGTCCCATTGTACTAAGTACTGTATAGTGAAATTCAGAGAAATAGTGAGAATCAGTACTCCGAGACTTTATAATTCAAAGACAAATTATAAAAACAAGGTATTGTAATTTAAAGACAGTAATGAACAGATGGGGATTGGAGATACAGACAGATTAAGCAACTTGCCCAAGGTCATGCCAGACACATGTGCCAGAGCAGAAAATTTAACTGCTCTCTGGAGTACCAGCACAGGTTTTTACTCATGTAGGAGGATGCTGTTGCTCCTCTTTGATTTCACTAGATGTCATATTTCATAAGCTAATAAATAAGTTCAAAAATTGCTAATGTTACATGGCAGTACTGGAAGGATTTTCTTTCATCCCTCCCTCCTCAGAAGATCATCATTAACAAAAGTCCTCTGCCTACACCTGATCAGTGGAGGGCACAATTACAGCCTTTGCACAGAATCATACAATAATTGAAGCCCACAGGTGTTCTTCAGCCATCTGGTCCAACCCCACATTCAAAGTAGGACAAACTAGAGCAGATGCTCCAAGGCCTGGTCCACTCAAACTCTGAGTATCCTCAAGGATGGAGATGGAAATCACAACACTCCTCTGGACTCCTGTGCCTGTGTCCAATCACTCAGGTTGAAAAAGTCTTTCCATGTATGAAATGAGAATATCCTCAGTTCCAGCTTGTGTCCATCACCTCCTGCTGCTGCCATGCACGAAGTCCAGCTCTGTCTTCTCTGTTCCCACACACTGAGGAGCTGCATGGGATCTCCTCCAGCCCTCTTTCTTCTGGCCCTCCCTTGCTGAACAAGCCCAGTGTTCAGAGCTGCCCCGTGGGCACTCTCCAGCCTCACCAGCAGCTCGGTGGCTGTGCCAGAGCAGCTCCACTGCAGTTGTACTTTTCCTGGATGGGTACCCTGAAATGGGGCACTGTGCTCCAGATGCAGCCCCAAAGCCACCAAACACAAGACTGTAAGGCACTTCACAGCATTTTTTAAAAAAAGGATGCAAAAACCTAATTTTCTTCTATTATCTTCTTATGCATTCTACACTAGACAAACCCTGNTCACTAGATGTCATATTTCATAAGCTAATAAATAAGTTCAAAAATTGCTAATGTTACATGGCAGTACTGGAAGGATTTTCTTTCATCCCTCCCTCCTCAGAAGATCATCATTAACAAAAGTCCTCTGCCTACACCTGATCAGTGGAGGGCACAATTACAGCCTTTGCACAGAATCATACAATAATTGAAGCCCACAGGTGTTCTTCAGCCATCTGGTCCAACCCCACATTCAAAGCAGGACAAACTAGAGCAGATGCTCCAAGGCCTGGTCCACTCAAACTCTGAGTATCCTCAAGGATGGAGATGGAAATCACAACACTCCTCTGGACTCCTGTGCCTGTGTCCAATCACTCAGGTTGAAAAAGTCTTTCCATGTATGAAATGAGAATATCCTCAGTTCCAGCTTGTGTCCATCACCTCCAGCTGCTGCCATGCACGAAGTCCAGCTCTGTCTCCTCTGCTCCCACACACTGAGGAGCTGCAGGCAGCATGGGATCTCCTCTAGCCCTCTTTCTTCTGGCCTTCCCTTGCTGAACAAGCCCAGTGTTCAGAGCTGCCCCTTGGGCACTCTCCAGCCTCACCAGCAGCTCGGTGGCTGTGCCAGAGCAGCTCCACTGCAGTTGTACTTTTCCTGGATGGGTACCCTGAACTGGGGCACTGTGCTCCAGATGCAGCCCCAAAGCCACCAAACACAAGACTGTAAGGCACTTCACAGCATTTTTTAAAAAAAGGATGCAAAACCCTAATTTTCTTCTATCAGTTATTGTACTTTTATGCATTCTGCACTAGACAAACCCTGCAGCCTCCAGTTCACAGAACAACACAGGAACACTGGTTTTGCACACCACTTGTGGGCATTTGCTGTTCCAAGGGTCTCAGTCTCATTTCTCAGTGGCTCCCAGAGAAACCACTGCTCCCATAAAGAACCCTGGAAAGGGACATCTCACCAGTCTTTCTCTGTAGCTGGCAAAAAGGATAGCCAGGTCAGCCTGAGTGATGTAAAGTGCTCAAAATACATCAGTGACAGCAGGATAAGACACCATGCTGCTGGACACATGTACATCAGCAGATACATTTAGGAATTTCAGTCCTAAAACCTGTCACACAGCGTTTTACTAACAGTGAAAAATATTTCATTTACGCCTGTGACAGGAGATCTCTTCAGTGCAACACAAACAGTAGCAGCAGTGTTACTAATTAAACCAAAACTCAAGCTCCCAGACAGCTGATCCAGGATAGTGGGAGAAGTGATACTGCATTTCAACACAGTGGCTTTCTCTCCTGGTTTACAAGTAAAATGTGTCCCCTGTCAAAAGGTGTTTGCTCTCTGTTTATTTTAAAAATAAAGTCACAGCTTAAGCTTTGCTTATTTATATTTGCTGGCGCCTATGAAGATTTACCAACAAAAATTTCATTTTAATTAGTTCTGCAGAAGTGCTATCAACATTTGGTTTAGGTTTTCCCTGAATGTACTGCCCTAAGGAGCAGCACGATCAGTCCTCTTG
The DNA here is from genome assembly GCA_013399915.1 of Illadopsis cleaveri. Classification (NCBI taxonomy): domain Eukaryota; kingdom Metazoa; phylum Chordata; class Aves; order Passeriformes; family Timaliidae; genus Illadopsis; species Illadopsis cleaveri. The sequence goes on from VXBB01002544.1 coordinate 300,037, forward strand.
GCCATCCTGATATGAAAGGCATAGAGACATTTGGGGTTTAGTGATCCCACAACTGAACAGTGCAGGACATGTGGATATGGCAAAACAAGTTGTCCCCCATGCTGCTGTACAGATGGGACAAACCAGCTGGGTGTGAGAGGCAAGCTCTGGAAGCCAATGGCACTTTTATACCAACTGTGAAAGCAGAGCAATGGAGTCCCAGCTCTGGGATGAGCCATTCCTCCACTTATGGATACATTTAAAGCCACACTGAGCAGAGGTATGTGCTACATCAAAATGCAGGGATCACATCGTGCCCCAAAGAGGACTTTGCCTGTGAGAGGTGTGGTTGCGGGCACAGGGCACATGGCCAGGTAACACTCACCTGTGAGGACAAGCTCAGCATGTGGCCACCACACACCTGTGAACGTTTGTGTTTTGGACACAGAACAGAGACAGAACAGAGCTGCCACAAATCACAGAATTGTTTTGGTTGGAAAGGACCTCTAAGATCACCAAGCCTTGCTGTTAACCCAGCACTGCCAAGCCCACCACTGGCAAAAGGCAAACTGGAACACTGCTCTGACCTCCCCAGGCTCTTCCCAAGGTCTCCTCCACACCAATCCTCAAGACACCCCCAAGCATCTGGGGCAGTGCTACAGCCCAGGGCCAGGGACAGGATGGGGCACAGCCCAGGGGAGCCTGCAGCTGAGTCCAAGGGATTCCTACCCACGGGTTCCCACCATTGTGCAGCCCTTCCTCAAATTCACAGCAGATGAGTCCCTCAGCTACACTTTGGCCCTGAGAGCCTCTCTAATAAAAATACCAATCTCCTCCTCCTCCCTCATCATGGAAGGCTCTCTGAGACCTCCCACAAACGCAGGGAGAGGGAGACAGAGGGGTTCTTCTGCAGGGGGTGTTTGGTATTCTGTCACAAAGCCAAACAGATGTTTGTAAAAATCTAAACTGGTTCTACAACTGTTTTAAACTCATGCAGCTGTGCACAGCAAGCAACTGCACCGGGGTGGAAGACCACTGCTCTCACATCTAGGGACTGGAGTTTAATAAACCAAACTTCCCCTGAGTTACTCCAGCGCTCTCATTCCAATTTAGCGTTTATGGCAGAGGAAACTGCTGGAACAAGGAAAGCGAAGTGGCTTTTCCAGCTCCATGGTGAAAATTTGCATCCAGATGGGGACTAGGACGAGACCTCCCCGGTGCCAGACCCAGAGGGTAATTACAGCGCCCCGTTTGCACCACGCAGCTCATCTGGGGAGGAACAGACGGGGCTCTGGGACTGCAGCCTCACACTAAAGCCTGCTGTGCTTGGCACTCGCTTCAGGATCAATTATACAACGAAATCACCACAAACTTCAGTGCAACAACATGAGCTGAGAGCAGAAGAGACTGACGTAGCCCCTTTGTATCTGTATTTTTAAAAATGTAAAATTAATGCTGATTTCTGACAGTGCTTTTATTACGTTCTTATTTATGAACGAAAATTACAAATGTGGATTTCTAAAATATTCGTATTTTAGAAATATGCTCATCCAACCGAATTGTACAGGATAGTTTTACAATCCTATAAAATACTAATTTTTTGCAAGCCAAAACCTATTTGTCATAGAGTATTTGCATTTTAGTAATATAAAAGATTGACTGTCTACGTAAGTGGTACCATGCTGCTCCCCCAAACCACAGCAAAACTTCTGTTGTTGTTTTCCTCTCTTTTTTTGAGAAGAATGCATGGCAATTGAAAAACTGGTTTTACTCATGTTGCTAGAACAGGAGTCTGTAACAGCTGGGTAATTCTGTATTTCTGATTCACGCTGCACTATACAGAAAAGCACATAAAATCAAATTAGTTTTATAATTTCTATACAGGCAACACAGTTGTGATGAGTGTATTTTTTAAAGCTCAGAAGCAAGAGCATTGCAAAAACCTGTCACAGCGCTCTGCTTATTTGAACTTTAAGAAAGAAAAGTTTTCCATATCTGAAGAATTCCACGTAAAACAGGAACAGATTACTGGGCAGAAGGGACTGACCAAGCTCACAGCCCTGTCACGTTCAGACAAGCATTTTAAGTGTCTGCAGTCTAAAGCTTCAGTATTTTTTGCAGAACAATCTGGCAATGGAGGAAACCCGATTCCCTGGGAATCAAATGTTACTTAAAGACAGGTTTCACCTGTCAGGGATAAAACATGTCCTGAGCAACAAAGTGTCAGGATAAACAGACATCAGAAGAGAGGGCGGTCTGTCCTTCACGGCTAACAGAGAATGGAGGAAATTTTCTGCTTTCATTGAGTTATTATCTATTTTTTGTAACTTTGAGAGGAAATATTCTAATGCAGTGGCAGCTACAGCAGTGTTGTGCAAAAAATCGGCAAAACACAGTGGAATAATCTTCAAGGAACTGCTATGAGGGTTCCTACGAGCTTTAGGATCTGCCTTCCCTGGGTCTGTCCCCATCACAATGGGGCAGAGTTACCCTTACAGCCATCAGTAAGGCATAGTCAGCAAAACAAATTGTCCCTTTTTCCCAGGTAAATTTAAAGATGAAGAGATTGTTGTGGACTAGCTCCAGGCCACCACCTGTGCAGGTGGCATGTCTGCCCCACACACTGCCCGCTCCACCTCTCCTTCCTTCTCACAGCTGTGCCTGGGAGTCACTATTTGGAGGAAAATTGAAAAAGAAGGCCCAACTCTGGCCTAACTTACAGAGGTGGAAAGGAGTGGTTCAGGATTTTCAGAAAGACTCAATCCATGCAGCAAGCTCAGAAGGGGCAGATGAAAGCTGAGGAGAGCACCTGATGGTGACCTTCCTGCCACCCAACCAGAAGTAGCACCAAAACCAAGAATGTGACTCTAGGTTTGCTCCATGCCCTCTGCAGGGCAGGACATTGCAGGGACATGGGAGGCCCTCTACCTGTCCCCAGGGCAGGCAGAGCCCAGCCCTGCTCTTGTGGAACTGGATGTGCTTCCATCAGGGGACACCCCACCACTGCAGGACAGGACAGGACACCTCACTGAAGGGAACTCTCTGCAGGGGCTTTTGTTACAGCTTCCCTGAGCAGGAGCAACAGCAGCACTCACCACCCTGGGAGCTGCTTGGGGGAAAGCAACACTCCTGTCTGGAGGCAACATCTGCCCTGTCACTGAAGTTAGGCAGAGCCAGCTGAGTGCCAGAGCAGCCTGCTGTTCCGACAGTATCCCCTCCCTGGCACTACCTGCCTGCTGCATGTACACAGAAGCATCCCATGGGGCAAAGAAAGAAACCCAATATACAGAAACATGTAGCATTCAGCAGGGACCTGGGCAGCAAACAGAAATTAAAGCTGTTTTCCCCAAGGAAGCCTGTGGATTTCAACAGAATTGAGATGTCTATTTCCCTGGTCTTCCCCTGAAATTCTCAGTTGAATGCTGGAAGCAAATACAGAATTTCTCCTTGTGCCAGTGACAGCTGTCAGTCACTCCCACAACTACCCTGCTCCTCACATCCACAGCCCCACAAGACACGCAGGAGGAACCCACGAGCTGCTGCCATGAGACCAGAGCTGAGCACTGCTCCCAGCCACACAGTGCTGAGACTGCTGCAGACAGAGGGTCAAGATATTGCTCAGACCAACAGCTCTCTGAGGCTGCAGCCATCCTTTTATCCTGCCTTCCCCTGCCATACTGTGCCTAATGCAATTTGATGCTGCAATAAAAATAGATGATCCTCAACCCCCCTCCCCAGCCCAGTGGGCACTGGTGGGTCAGGCACAGAGCCTGTGCTCAGCTGCTGCTCATGGGCAGGTGCTCCAGGGCCTCTGCTTCTCTGTTCCCAGTTATCGTTGTTGTGACCTACAAGGAAAAACCTCTGGCTTTAAAAACACGTTTTTGATAAGGAAGTTACCAGCTCCCACCCTGCCTTTGGCTAAGCCAAAGCACACTTAATTATTGAAATCACCCAGAGGAATATATCTCTCTGGTCCCCTCCATGTGAGACATTGTACTGAAAGCAATAGAACATTAAACCAACTGTTTTACAATCGCTGCCAAAAACCACACATCTCCTCTGCAGCCCATCCCGAGAACCCAGACACTGAGTGACAAGTGTTCTTAAATAAAACAGGGCACTTGCAAGGCAGGAACAGCAAAAGGAGAGATGAGGTGAGCTCTGCAGTTTCACACAGTGGTGCTGGTGGGTGTCTCCAGCTAAACATCCATGCAAATTTTCTGGAAAAAGAAATAGCAGGCTTTTGCTTCACCAACAAAAGAAGCTGTTGAAATCGGGTTTTTTTTCAGACACAGCTGATAAGGATAATTACGTGGTGGAGAGCTTAGTCATCCATCTCACGGCGACAAAAAAGCAGATTTCTTAAAAATAACGCCAGCACCAGAGCAGTCTCCGGATGGCGGCAGGAAGCTCCCCGGGCCGGGAATGCCGCTAGAGGGCAGCGCTTTATCCACGGAGAAATCCCGAGCCAGGAGCGCGCCGGGCGCGCACACCGCCGGGCTTGTGTCGGGCACCGCTCATTGCCCCCCTGACATTCCCACCAAAACACCTGCCAGACGGAGGAAAAGGCACAGTTCCCTGTGGTTTGCCTCGTCAGAAATAGCCCTCTGAACCCAGCAGGCTACAAAGGCAAATTCTGATCTGCCCCGAACAAATTCAGCTCATTAACGGGATGTGTTACATCTGGGAGTCCTCCGTGGAGCTGATCGTGAGAAATCCCTCCGCCCTGAGGAAATACAGCCCAAATGGAATGACCACCTCAAAAAGTGCTGGATGAACAGAGTGCTCCTTTTAGTCATGGGTACAGATCTTTCCTTGGGAATGGAGGAGCCCCAGATTTTATGTTTGAAACCACAGATGTAGGCTTGTCCCACTTTGGAAGTGCCAGCAGCTGAAATACCATCCAAGATGGGATTTCATTACCCCCTTCCGAGAGCCTGATCAAGTCCCAGCTGGTTGCCAGACCTGTCCTCTACTTAGATAACACTTCTCTAAAGGGCTCAAACACATACACTTGACAATGTTTTCATCATAAAACCTAATTACGCAGCTTAAAAGGACTAAAAGGTTAAAAAAATTGTTCTGATTCCTTTCAGCTGGGGAGCCAGGGAAGGATCTGTGTGGGATGTGGGGCTGGATGGGCAGCCTGGCAAAGTCCAGCTGGCTTTTTTCTGTACCCTCCTCTTCTTTGGCTGCCCTGCACCCACTGTCCATGTCAGCAAGAGCAACCTAACAGCAAGACACGTCTAGGAAGGATTAGATTCAGGAACAAACAAACCAAAGTAGAAGTCCAAACCAAACAGAGAACAAGGGCCAAGCACATTCACATCAAATCACATGGGCTGGTCGTCTTCAGCCCATGAGGGAACTACCTCTGCTGGAGACACTGGGGAGCAGTCACCCATCCAACACCCCAAGACACTCCCACAAATCAGAGAAAGCTGGATATCTTCCCCACAGGCCAATATTTTGTGGTGTGGGCTCACTCTCTTCTATCACAAGCCACACTGTGAGCCTAAGACAACCAGTCCCTAACCCAGGCACAAAGAAGCACCTCTGGAGCAGGGTATGTCTCCTTTTCTGTCACCAGAGCAGGGGACGCACAGGGGGGTGATGGTGCCTGGGCAGCAAGAACATGAGACAGTAGAAACAGCTTCTGCCTCCAGAAGACTCAAGAGGAGACAGAAAAACTAGAAGTTCTCAAACTGGTTTCCCATATTCTGTAGCAATCAGAGAAAGGGGGTGTGGGTCATCCAAAAGAGAAGTGGGAACACTCTCCAACAGGCAGGAAAGCTGTGATCAAGTTAGTAGTACAACTCGAGAGCAAGTGGTGTAACTTTCCCAAACTCAAGGAGCAGGAGGCTTTTCCTCCAGCCATAGAAACTTTCTTGTAGGCAGATCTTCACCCGAGACTCTGGGTGCATGGCTGTCTGTCAGGATTGCTAACACGAGCCGACACTGCTTTCATGTTTGGGAATTTTGCCATTGACTTCAAAGTGCTGAGATATAACACCTTGTGCATTCCCTAAACACACTTAATAACAGCACCTGACACATTTAAAGTGCTTAGACATGTTAAAGGCATTGTACAACATTAGCAAAAAACCAGGAAACCCTGTCTAGGTGGTTCGTGAGAAATCTGGTAAGCCAAGAGTCTATCCCTGCATCAGATGCTTATCTATTAGCCAGCTAATAACTGTGTGACTGCTTCTCCAACTGATCCCTGCAGTCACAGGCAGGGACTACCTTCTGGTGAGCTGTGGAGACACTAGATTATTCATAATCCTCTTAAATCATAACTAAGAATACAGATTAGAAGGTGTAAAGCGTGCAGTAAGTGTTCTAAACCCAACACAAACACAGCCAGTCTCAGTCTGAGTCAGAGCCTGCACGCTGGGAGCTCGCTGAACTCCTGCAGGGCAGCTCTGGGGGTGCAGGCAGTGGTGGTTTGGCTCCTGGGGCTGGGCTGCTGTGACACCAACACACACCAAGCAGTGCCCAGAGCCAGGTGAAGGCACACAGGAGCAAGGTCAGCCGAGCATGGCAGCACCACTTTGGGGACAAGGGCTAAGAAATTAATGTTCCCCTTTGCTTCAGGGCAAGCAATGGAAAGAGGAAACAGCAAGGTCTCCTCGGAGAGGGACAAAGGAAAGGGCTTTTGTCTCCAGATAGCTCAGAAATAATATAAAACTACTGTTCATGGGGTAGCCCTTAAAACAGAGAGAAGGCTACCATCAGGAGACCTCAGCACAGGTCCAACTGAAGACAACATTGAACCCACTTCATCAGCATCTCTTACCTTAGCCAAAAGTTGTCCAATCACAGAATCACCAAAGTTGGAAGAACCCTTCAATATCATCTTGTCCAGTCATCAATGCACCACCACCATAACAACCCCTTATCCACATTTCTGAATGACTCCACCACCTCATCCTAATGCATGGCCACCCTTTCAGTGAACATTTTTCTAATATCTAATCTGAACTTGCCCTGGCACAACCATTTCCTGTCCTTTCACTTGAGACATGGCAGAAGACACCTGCCCCTCCTCAGCTGCGTGCCCCTGGATGCATTCACAGTGTCAGGGGTGTAACCTGACAAGGTGCCATGCAGGTGACAACCCCTGTGCAGGTGACAACCCCCACGGTCAGCAAGCTGAACTGCTGCCACTGAAACCAGCCTGAAGCAACGAGCAGATGTGGGATTATAAACTGCATGATCCTGTACTTGGTGTGTGTGTGGGGATACTGCAAGGAGGTCTCGAGACTCCTTTTCTTGGGGACAGCAAAACTGGCACCAACCTTGGCACTAACCTGCACAGCTGCCCAAAAGCACAGAGGATACACAACACTGTGCTTTATCAGGACATTTCTATAAGGTTTTATCTACACTCACTGATGTTTTAACTGCACTGGGCAAGTAATATAGCGACACAAAAATGTGTTCCTGAACACGCATCAGTCAGGAGATAATCACCAATGAAAATCATCAAGTCTGGCAGTTGTTTTAAACACTGGGATAATAGTAGCAGCAGCAGGTTTATGTATAGGACCTTCTTCCTCCAAGCACTTCTTTGTATTACTTTCCACAGGATATTCCTCAGGTTTTCATGGCATTTATCTACAGAGTTTCCCTGTCTACATTAACAGCCAGAGGTGCCGGGTTTGATACTACAATTGTAACTACTGTGGCTCCAGACGGGCAACGTGTGTGCTCATAGCAACACACAGCAGGAAACAGAACTCCTGGATCCTGGAAATCCGTGTCCTGACACTTGTGGAAACTCAACAATTTGCAGGTATAAGATGCTTCACTGGCTGCTCACCTGTGACATGTGATACTTGTAACCACAGCGGCTGCGAGCCTCAGTGAGTGCCCGTAGTACTACCCTGTGTACAATGCTGCAGCCACCTCAACGTGTTTGTAAACACTCAGCCTTCCAAGAACTTCCCACTCGAAACACGACAGCTAATGTATTCACATCTGCAATAATTAGATGCACATTTATAAAAAGCTGCTTTCTTGCTCAACAGAAGTACTTATTCTATTAATAGCGATGTTCAAATCATTCTGAAACTCCCCACTGTTTAACTTTGAGGACTGCTCATTTTACTTCGGAAATTTACTCTCAGTTGTAACTTGACAAAGGAGGTATTAATTTATTCACATTTATGAGGCATGTATACGGTTCAGCCTTCTGCATTCATTGGTCAGACAACAAACTGGTTTCTCTGAAAAATTACCTGATGAAATATTCAACATAAGGCATTGTGTAGCTTAGATGTGCACTACAAGCTGCAGTTTACTGGGGTGTCCCTGTAGGTTGGCTCTGGCACGTACGCCTGCATGCTTTATGCTTTGTCTGAGGGAGGAAGCTCCCACAAGTGAGGAGAAGGCTCTTGGATATGGGTCACAAGTTGGTGTATCAAAACTTTGACGAGAATCTTAAAAACCCTACAATGCATCAGCATATTTTCCCCAAGACTTCAGAGAAAAAAACCAAACCCAAACCCAACACAAATGAGACCTTGAATATTCTTTGCTATTTCAGTTGTTTCTACAAAGAGGAGGAAATCAACCAAGAATTAACCAAAGCCAGAATGAAGGCAAGAGGACACACTCTAATGTAGGTTGCACGGGTTTCCTCTGCACTTCATGTTTGACACGGTTATTTTACTCTTGCTTCATTTTTAGTAAGTGGCAAATAACATTAACACGTTTGCTTCCCAACTAGAAGAAGATTTAAATAAATCAATTCCTCTCTCACAACCGTGTGGCATTTTCCAGCTCCGACACCAAAACCCATTACACTCTGATTATTCCGATTCCTGAATCGAAACCCCGAAAGCCGTTTCACTTGTACTCAGAACAGAAGCGCCGAGACAATGAGAGAAAAGAATCACCGCTGAGCGCTTGGTGCGACCACCCCCCTCTCACAGTTCCGTTCTCATCGCCACCGCCGGGGAGACCCTTTGCAGCGCGGGCAGCGCTGCCAGCGGTGCTGAGAGCGGGAGGGGAGCCCGGCTGTGGGGAAACCTCTCCGCTCCGACTTCTCGCCGCCCACGACCCGAGACAAACTCCAGCGTGGGGCGGCGAGCGCTCCCCCGCCCCGCGGCTCCCGAGCCGTGCCCGGGCATCCCCCGGCCGGCAGCGGCCCCGGGGCTGCCCCGACCCCGCGGGACTCACCGGAGATCTCGGCCTGGGGCACGCCGCTGAGGCTGAAGCCCTTGGCTCCATACAGCTGCCGGACCTCGGCGCAGCTCCTCGCCTTGCTGCCGCTGTCACCGCGAGCCGGGGCGGAGGCGACACACAGCAGCCAAAATCCCCACGGG
>VXBB01002544.1:309414-376063 GCA_013399915.1 Illadopsis cleaveri
GCCCGGAGCCGCCGGAGCGCGGCCGGAGCATCCCCGGGCATCCATCCCCGAGCCTCCATCCCCGAGCCTCCATCCCCGAGCGTCCATCCCCGAGCGTCCATCCCCGAACATCCATCCCCGAGCGTCCATCCCCGGGCAGCCCCCGAGCCCGCACGCCGTCCTGCGGCAAGGACGCGGGGACGAGGCGCGCCGAGCCCTCCTTTGTCTGCGGCGTGCCCCGGTGCCTAACCCGAGGAGCCGGAGTTCCCCCGGCGCGCTGGGAAAACGGCAGAGCAGAAAACTTAAATCGTGCCACACTTAGACCGGCGAGGAAAAAGCTGTTCAGCTGAGAGCCCGAGAGTCCCAGCAAGGTCCTGGGGAGCCTGAAAGTGCCCCTTCAAGAGCAGATGTGGGAAGAGAGGCAATTTTCTACGACAGATTCTCAGCTTTGGAGTTTACTTCATACAACAGCCTGCCAGCTCCTGAAACTGGTGCTCTGCAGCTCTACCGGCCGCGTTTTGAGCTGCTTCCCACAGAACTGAGGCATATGTGATCACCTGTGTGCCCATGTGCCTCCCTAATGAGCTTGCAGGCTTTTGGCCGGCATCTAACTTGCTCCGGACAGACAGAAGAGCCAGCGATGCCTCCTGAGCCTCTGGAGAGCAGTTGTTCTCTTCGAAAAACGAGGAGGGAATCTGCCCACGCCTCAGCTGGAACACTTGCATGGGCTTAAACCTTACAAGACAGCAGAAACTCCACACATAAACACCATCACTGTGCCCCACCAAAACGTAGCAAAATTTATTAGAGATTGTAGCTTTTGGATTAGCCAGTCACCCAGATGTGCAAAACTATATGGGAAACTGGTGGTGTTCATCTCATTGCTTCAGAACTGCTTGTTCTCCTGAGGGATGGGAGAAGTGACTGCAGAGTAGGAGCCACGGGGAGGGGAAGGATGGCAGTAGGGAAAAGTTGTTGCTTTGCTATGAAATCACCTAATTATTTCCTCTTAAATCTTCCTAAATCAGATTCATCTATGAGATACAATAAAGCAGATTAAGAGGACAGGGAAAACCCCTGCAAAGACAGGGAGAATTTTGTAATGAAGATCATGACTGAGGTGACACATCATTACCACCAAAAGTTAATGGCTTTGAGTCAGATACACCCCATATGGTCCAAATCTTAATTCTTTCACAGATGACATTGTGCCTTTTGGCCTCATCTCTCAGTGATGCACACTTTAGAAACCCAGGGCTTGCAGAGCCCCAAAAACTTGGTACACCTCAGCCTGGAGCTTGCTTTGGGAGCTCTCTGGGATGTGGAAATACTGTTGTTCCTGGAAATATGTGGGGAAAAATCTGCCATGGATGAAGTCTGAATTACCCTGTTTTTAAATGACCTGTTTTAAAACTCTTTTTGCCCTGTTTTTTACCCTGTCTTTTAAACTCTTTTTACCCTGTTTTTAAACTCTTTTGTAAATGCAAAAATACTGCACACTTAAGAGGTGACCAAGTAGGTTATGTGGCATGAGGTTATTTCAGCCCATTCTCCTGGGGATTTATTTGAATTTTATAGCCATAGCCCTTTCCTCTCCCCAGGCTTTGGACATATCACTCGAAGACCTATGTCAGAGGTCTCATCTAACTAAGTTGAGTACAATAACAGCAGAAAACAAGCAGCAGAGGAATCTGGACATACATTGCTGTGACAGGAGGAACACCAAGATCTTGTTTTTCCTCTGGAAAATCAAAGAGTGAAAATGAAATACTTGCAGAGACACGGGTAACAACAGTCTCACTTGAGTCTGTTGAGGGGAATGAACTCCAGGAATGCAAACTCCAAAGAGACAAAGTACTTGATAGAGAAGAAAGGCAGAGTCATAAACCTTTTATCTGGTTCGGCTGCACAGAATGACTTGGGGTGGGTGACACAGGGGACCAAAATAGTTCCAAATTTCCTCTTTTCCTTCTCAAAGCCTAGGATTGGACACTTGTTGCCATTGTATATGGAGTGCTTGCTCGCAGCTCTGCCTGTAGTGACTTTGGGAAAGCTCTGTGTGAGCTGTGGCTGCACCCCAAGCTTGCAGCACAAAGCCCTGTGCGCTCACACAGCTGCTGCACTGCAACACCAGCTGCTGGCAGGGAAAGAACTGGGACTGCAACCCTTGGGTTCTGGCCTCGGAACCATCCCCTGGGCTATAGATCATTTCAAAGGCCAGAGTATTTCCCTTCTTCACACACATCTCACTTCCCCCAGCTGAGTGCCAGTGCCTGCGGCAGGGACTGAGGTCATGTCAGTGCTGATAAAGTCCTGGGAGACACAGGCTGCTGTTCCCCGGTGAGACAGCAGGCTGCCAGCCCAGCACAGCTCACCCTGCCGGCTCCCGGGCTCTGCTCAGAACCCACGGCTGGGCTACAAGCTCTGCTGCAAACCGCCCTGATTAAGTGACCATCGGCAGCTCATTTATCTCCTAATCAGGGCTAAGAGTGTTTCTTATCTAACCACCTGCCTTTGAGACGCTCATACTATCATAATGAGAAGCTTATAAGTAGACAAATTTAAAATGAACCCAAGCTTCTCAACAGAGAAGATATCTGCATGTCTGTGCAGGATCGAATCCTGAGAAAAAAATCTTAAATGGTGAGGCACATCTCATTTTGCTGTTAAGTTTGTATACACATGCAGGATTCGACCTAGGCACATTTTAAGTAAATTGAAATAAACATCTTCAAAGTGTCATGATGAAAATGTATTTTTGGCATCCATTATAAATTGGATTGTGTATATCTGAGGACCAGATCCAGTTTCTGAACATCCTCAGCTAAAAGAATGAAACTTGGCAAAAAGTAAACAAACCATTGTCCAAAAACAGGCAGAAAGAGCTGGAACTGGGAAAGATACGAAAAGAAAAACACAAAGATGAGTAGACAAAATGCAGAGGAGGCAAAAAGCACACAGCCAGCCAGCACGATAGCCAGAGGAAGACAGAAAATCCATCCTGCTCTGGAGATAACCTCTTGACAGTCCCGACAAAAAGCCCTGCCCACTAAAAAGCTGATCCAAGCATTATGAAGCAAGAAGGATGAAGAAGAGCCAAATCATCTGGCACAAGTGGGGAAAGCTACCCTTTAAAAACAACAAGTGAACAGAGAGGCTTTCCACAACCTCAGTTTTCACAGAGATGTCTTTGTTTCTCTAGCACTTTCCAAAACTTTAGCAATGCAGTGGACATGCCTCTCTTTTTCACCTTGATGTGAGTCAAGAACTGTAGAGGCAGCAATGCAATTACACCCACCAGACTTCCAGCTGGTTCCAAAATGGACCTATGCTGAGTTACAGCAACCTGCAGTCTGACAGCAAAACCAAAACAGGAAAAAACCCAGATAACAGGATCAAATTGCACTGTATCTTTGATGCCACATAACAGAATAATGCGTTCTCCCTTGAATTAATTCAGTGGTGTTTCTACTTTTTCCCTGTGCATTAAGCCAAAATTCACACGGAGTGGGGAGTGGAGAAGGAAAAGAAATGGGCAAAGCCTGACTGGGCTACAGCTTCCTTGCCTTCTACCAACCTCATGCAATGAAACCCTTTGCTCCTTTCCCTTAGCCAGTTTTATGATACTTTTGATTCTCTGGCAGCATCAGCAAATCTGACACCTTTAGATTAAAATTCTTCATCAAAGCAGGAGTGTCTCAGCACCTCTTCTGCCCAATTCCTTTAATCTCTGCAATAGCTGCTTCCTGCAGGATTCATGAAAGCCCCTGTCCCCCCAACACTGGACATGCGTTTTGCTGAATCAAATCTAATTAAGTTATTCAGAGGATTTACTAGATTACACCTTGCTATCTACAGCTTCTTCACTGGCTCTCCCTTCACTGGAAATCTGTCATCTTCTCCTCCCCTTTGCTCACATTCCCCCAGGAAGCTTTTCTGACATGCACAAACAGCACACGTGCCTGTTGTTTTGATCACCAAAAATATCAGATCAATCCCTTCAAGTTGCTGGGGCGTCTATGGACAACTGACAAATCCAGCTTGATCTCAGTTGACTTTGTAAGACACCATTTGCCTTCCCAAAATACTAAGAACCTTTTGGGATTTGTGTGCTCAGATTAATTAATCAGGGATAGCGTTCAGTAGATGTACAGAGTTGGGACCCTTCCCAGGTCTTGAGGGAGCCAGACTGAGGCCCCAGGGCAAGGACAGTGACAATTCTGGCTGCTGAGGAAGAGAGGAAGAGGGGCAGCACAGAGGACAAGTGCAGCAGTGTACACCAAGGCTGTGCCAAGCTGCTCCTTGACCCTTTGGTGGAACAGACCGATTCCCTTTAAATGGAATTTTCATTTCCCCAGTGGGGCTAGCATTAGGAATATTAGGAACAACTAAGTAATTTCAGACGGAGAATCTGGCTAATGCAGGTAATTGCCACTCTGTGCTGTGTTTTGAATTGAACCACACAATTTTACAGCAGCGACTCAAAGGAGTGTATTGCTTAATGACCTCCAACCAATGACTCCACCCTGCTAGACTGTACTTGTATTATATATGAGTCAGAGATTTCCCAGTAGAAAGAAGTTTTAAAGGCCAAAAAATAAAAAAATGCCATAAACTTGTTAGAGAAACGGCTGCTAATTGGGTCTGCCCCAGGAAGTACATTTCATCCCTTCTGGGCACTTTCAGTAAAGCTTTTCCCACTCTCCAAAATATATACAGCAGTGAACAAAGCATATGGACATGCCACTGGAATCAGATTTATGTTTGATAAGCAGAGCTTGCCTTGATAGTATGAAATGGCTCCAAATGACCCCCAAAACTAGATGGGAAATGTGTCCTTTCAGCATGCCCCTATGGTGATGTACAGAAGATCCCTCCCACTTTCTGCAAAAGTTGCAATCATATGACTTCCAGTTATAATTCAAGAAGTTATATCCTGAACCTAAATGGTTTTGAAAGAGATTTTTCAGGTAAAAATCACTCCTCATTCTTATCCTCATCTGTCTGTGGCCCTGGCCTAAGGAAAATATGAGCAGGAACTCTGTTCCTAGGAATGCCAGCTCAACAGCATGTTCCTGAGCACTGGTCCAAGGCAAATGGGTGTGGGCTAAGCATCCAGACTTCTTTGGGAAGAAAAAGTTACAGCCATAAAGAAAAAAATGTGTGCAGTCACAATAGGGGCATGTGGCATCCCTACTGGACTTCTCAGCTGGCACTTTATCCTCAGCTGTGGCTACATTAAACACTACAGACTAAAGCACTTGGATGAATTAATACCATTACCTTGCATTTTGCTCAAGTGTGTATTTTTTTTCCCCCCTCACATTCAATTAGGTACAACATAACTTGTTTTTCTAGGGAAACCAACTGTGAGGAAACACTGGCAGGACTGTGCTTAAAAGCACCCAACACCTCCAGCTGGGAGCAGAGGCTCTCCCACTCCAGGCTACGTCTGTGCCACAGGAAACACCCCGCGGGTGTCAGCCAGAGGAGCAGGTTAAGCCTGGCTTATCACCAGGTAGCTGCCAGGACAGCTCTCAGCACATGTTGGGCAGCTTTCCACACACAGGGGAGAAAATCTGCCTTGGAGTTTGGAGATGTGTCCTTCCTGTGCCTTTTTCTCTGCACTGTTAGTGAGATAATTACCAGGTGACACAGGTTTTGAGCGTGTGCCAGCTTCACTGCTGATGTAACTGTACATGAGTTACAGCTGGAATGGATTTGGGCCAGTGTGGTTTTCATTTTAAGATCTGTGCATTTTGTAACACAAAGGCAGCAAATGCATCTGCTATGGCTCTGTCATCTTAAAGGGGCTCCAGGACCAAGCCCTCAGAGTGATGCCAGTGTAGGTGCAGCAGTTCATCCTGGCTGAAGATTAATTTCCCTTATAATTAAACATCCTCGTGGAGTGTTGCTGTTTCTTTGCTCAGCACCTCACAAACACCCAGTGTTGGATTTTTCAAGATGCCAGACAACACAAACCCATCTTCTTAAGATTAAAAGTAGAGCTCTTAATCTGATTTAATTTCCTCAACATGCTAGACACCAGAGAGCATGAGTACAAGGAGATGCAGCGACAGGGGGTGTTAGAAAGGATAGAACTCACCAGAACTGACAGTTCCTTTCCACCAGGTTTTCAGTTGGTTGGTCGGTTTGTTTTTACAGTGCTGCTTTTGAGCACAGCCTTCAAAAGAAATTGTTTGTAATAGCTATGTATTTTCCCACCACATACATAATTTTGAGTTAGGAAGGACTTTCCTTCTGTGGGTAAAGGAGCAAAGCTTTGTTCCCTTGCCTCTCTTGTAGCAGATGCCAGGGACATGGCTTTTTAAAGCATTTGAAATAGAAGTTGGTGGACTGGGGGACCCTGGAGCACACTTTCAAATCTTCCTTGCTGCCTTACAAAAGCTAAGCAGTTAGGTGCAATGACTCACTCACACTGACATTTTTGGGAGAGAATGATGCCTTTTGTAATAACATTGATATTCCTCCATTGATGTCTCAACACTAGCTAATTTAGAAAAGAAACATGTAGTGCAAGGTTGAAAGGTCACAGGCCAGCCAAAGAACTCATGAGATCATGGGACCATGAAAGAGGCTTTGGCTTTAAAATAAAATACCCTTTTTTCTTTATGTTTCCTTTTTTTTTTAAGGAAGAGAAAACTTTTCTGAAAGGCCAGGAATTTAATCTGAACTCTTCTTTCACATACTGTACAAATAAAAACTACACTGCAGAAATACTTGGGGGGGTTCAGTAGAGTTTATCTCCAGAGGTCACTTTAACCTATATTCAGTAGAGACATAGAGGGACAAGGAAGGACACACATTCACTTTTAGAAAGCTGCAGACCTCTCTTTAAGCTCTGACGTTACCATTGTCAAGCTAATAACCTTCTTAGATTATTCTCCCCACATTCTAGTGGGGACTCTGCTGCCTAGTGAGTGTGAAATTAAATTATGAAATATTGGATTATTTGTGGCTGTTGTGTTCTGCTCTATCCATGCTGTTCTTCTCCTTTTTCCAGTCTATTTTACCCCTGTCAGAGTTAAAGGAAAAGATAAACCAGAAAAAGCTTACAATATAATAAACTTGCATCCATGGTGTTCTGATGTGACTGATGTCTGCACCTTCAACAGACTTTACCACAGATTCAGGTTTGAGACTAAAATCAGGGCCAGATTTTCTGGCTTTGAGTCCTTTCAATGATTGCTAGCTCACAAAGTATTCCTTTTTCTTTCTTCCCCAAAAGATGACTCTCTTAGTTTCTTCCCAATATTAGGTGAATATAATCTAATTACAGCCTGATTGAGACTCTTTCGGTTTCCAAGTGAAACAAGAGCATCCTTTCCTGTATAAAGTAATTTGGAAATGTTAGTGTGGGATATCAAAATGAGTTTGCAAAACCAGGGGAGGCCTAGTGTGCTGTGTTCCCTCTTCCTTCCAGTGCAGCAGCTAACAAATGTTATTTGTTGATGCAGTATATATAGTCCGTATATCTTTAGTTATGAGAATTTGTTATTAAACCAATTAGGCACGGAGTGCTTTCATAACTATAGCTGCTCAAAATGAAAAAGACAAAGTGGTTTCCTAATGGAACATGCAGTTGATAAGAGAAGAAATTATTGTTTCATGTTTTCAGATATTAAGGAAATAAAGACTAGCTCCTACAATGAAGCAGTATATATTGCCCTTGCTGTCCTCCCAAACTTGCATAATAAAATGCTTAATTTCTGTGCTTTCTAGTTTTTATAACATTAACAGGGTCCATAAAGGCTGAGGTAAGCAAGTCTAAGTCACCTGTAAAGCTTACTGAGCAGTGAGAAGGATTGACCACTCTTAGGACCAGCAGGGATTTGCTTAGCCAGGGAAGGACTGGGACTGGATACCAGCACATCCAGAGTTCCCTGCTTAGGAGGAGGCTGACTCAGTGTCACAGGAGAGAGCTTTTTGAAATCTCTGTCTGCCTTCCCTGCTAACTCCAGCCTGGTGGAACAGGAGTGTCCCTCCTGACTCTCTTGACATGAGAAGCTCATGAACTACTGGCCTGTAATAAACTCCTGGCCTGCCTTGCTCTGTGACACCCTTTCCTCACACATTGCAGGCTCCAACACCCACCCAGTGTGACTGGCATCAGCTTGAGCTCAGGTTCAATTGCCAATGCCATTATCAGAATTCAGAGCTGTTCATTTAATAGCTGCCCCCATGGCCTCAAGGCAGACAAAGACTGACCCATCAATGGCTGCCATTGATTTGATGGGTCACAAGGCAAAACACTCTGCAGTTTGTCCACAAGGGCCTTCTTGGGCATAGCAGCACAGCAGTGTCTGTAAATCCTCATGAATTATATCAGTATGCTGTCTAACCTTCTTACGTAGGCTTGGACAATTTCCTCACTCCTCCCATTGCTCATTTTCCACTACTCACAAATGTCTGTTTCACACAAACAAGAAAAATGAGCTGGCAAACACCCTGCCCATAACTCAATTTTAAGGCAGAGAAATACAATTTTCCCCAAATCTTTCCTTCCTAATGTTTTGTGAAATGAACTGTTCAAAGCTATCTATTGAAAAGGAGATGAAAATCCTTCCCTTCAAAAAAGAAGCATAATGAATGTACTCTTCACTCTTCAAGAGATGCAGCATAGCCTGCCAGAGAAAGCCCTCTTTTTCTCCATTTATGGGGTTTGATTTAGTGTTTTGTTCATATGGATTTGAAAGTTTTGATGCCATCCTTTTAACTGCTGCTTTTGTGTATGAAAAAAACCATAAATTGAGATAGCCAAATGCAGAGGTAAAACTGCAAAATTATCTTTGTCAGCAGGGATGACTGGAACCTCTTTGCTCAAACTCCCCTTAACATCAGAGGGAATGTCACATTGCTGTTTGTCCCAGGTGTGACTCCTGGCTGGAGAGATGCTGAGCCCAGGGAAGCTCAGAGGGTCAGTGTGGAAGCTCTGTGGGTTGTGTGCTCTTCCCTGCAGACCCACGAGTGGCCATTGCCACAGCCAGCCCTGTGCTCTGACCCCCCTCACATGCACTTTGCAGATTCTCAATTCCTTAATGTGGGGATCTGAAACCATTTCAAGTCCCAGCTGTATGAGGAACAGCATGAAGAACTCTCTGTGCACTTGGATGCCTCCAGAGCAGCACATCATTCCCAGCACCAGGCAGCTGAGCTCCAGGGCTCCTGCCTGCCTGGAGGGGATGATGAGGATGGACTCCTGCCCTTTGTCCTGCCCTGCAGTGTGCCAGGAGCCTCCTGGGAATGGCTGGGCTCTCAGGGCAGCCCAGAGGAGTGTGCTTGTGCCATGTAATGCTCAGGAATACTTTGGGGCAGGAACAGGTACAAAATCCTCTGAGATTTGGTAATGTCTTTGCTGTGGTCCCTTTCCCAAATGGATTTTTTTTTCTGTACCACATATATATAGTGATGCCAACAAAGAGCACAAGTTACAGCTGTCCAAGAAAGTTCATAAGAACTCTTCACTCATCCATCATGAAATCTCTGTCTCTGCAAACTCTCCAGTAACACTGTGTATAATCTTTCTCTTCCCCCACACTCCATGAATTTCCTTGCTTTCCCTTCCTGCTGGTTTTGTCCTGTACTCAACTAGAAGGGTTGCTTTAGGATGTTTTCCTTCCTGTTTGGGTAGATTGCTTTGCCTTTCTAATGCCAGTCCTGGGAGCACAAGGCTCAGAAGGGGAACAGAACTCACATCTTCCTAAGAGCAATCTCAAAACCTGAGGTGGATGAGCTTTCATTTCCTGGTCTTGAATTCCCCCAGCAGTGACCCACAGCCATGGAGAGGTTTTTTCTGCATGCAGTAATCAAGAAAGTGAGGAACTCACCTCAGAACTTGCTCTGCAGGACTGCTTGTAGCCATAGCTCTGACTCAGTGATTTATCAATTTATTTGATTGACAGGGTTGATAGAAGGTCTTAAGAGCTCTCCTGAGAATCAAAATCAAAAGAAAATCCATATGTGAGGGTGCCCTAATCTGTTCTAAAGCTTCTCTTATTTGGAAACTAAGCTCATCTACTTTTAATTTCATATAATGAGAAAGTATGGAGTTACCTTAGTAAGAACATGGCAAATATTAATTAAGTACTAGCAAGTAAAAAGAATGTCAGTAGCTACCAGGGAGGATAAGTCAGAGAGATTGGGGTTTAGACTATATGAGGTTGAAAAAATAATAATAACCAGAAAGCATAGGAATTAAAAGAAGTGCTTGTTAATTAGAGAATATTGAAAGCAGTGAGATAATAAAAAGTGTCCACTTTTCACCTATGACTATGGGGACAACTCCTTCCCAGAATTAAGTCTCTGGTCTTTCTGTACGTGGTGCTGTTAGAGTGGAGTGCCAACATCATCACTGTTACATCACTTATTTAATGCTGTGGAAGCATCAGATGGTGCCTTAATGTACCCTTCTCCTCTGAGCCATGTGGGCTGACCTCATGAAGCTGAAATACCCATTTCTAAGAAACTCTCTCATGGAAAAAAGTTGAAATTCTATTATTGTTGCTCCTACACTGTCAGAGTTTCAGGGGGGACACCTGACTGCCTTGCTCTATCTGTGGCTCCTTCCCAGCTGAGCTAAATCAGTTAACATCAGCTGGGGATCTGCATCACATTTCTGCTTCCAGAATGAAACCTATTTTATTGGGAGGACAGAGAGAAATAAACTATAAATAAAACTGCATAAGGGCTTTACAAATCAGTGCTTTAAAAACTTAACTTTTCATCAATCTAACTGCTGCTCTGCTCTCTGTGATGCCACTTTATCTCAGCAGAGACACAGGCAGCCAATATTCTTTTAACCTCAGCAGGCTGTCACTGGTCTTTGATATAGCAGCTGTCTCATAGCTACCACTTGATTTCAATTAAACCAGGTTATATTTAGGGTGAAAATAGGGCTATTTTAAACTGCCATACCTGCCAACTTTTATTCACTCTCAGCAGTAGTTATCTTATTTGATGTACCTGGTTCTAAGCTGCGCCATCCATAAAATTAAAAAGATACCCGAAACTCTGATGTATTTTACATTCACAACACCAAAAATTTATCATTAAAAGCAGCAGTTCTCCAGAGAAGAACACACTTTAAGGTGATAAATAACAAAATGCTCTCTATGTACAGCCAGGGTTGCTAGCACAGCCTTGCCGTGGTGAGGTGATACAAATGATTCTCTGGTGCCAAGGAGAACTAAACTGAAAAATGTATTTATTTTTCACTGATCACAGGGGTCTGTTGCTAACACAAAAAGACTTGGTGTGTGGAACATCAGTGGAGCACTTTTGTGTGGTGGCCCGAAATAATAAAATGCTTGTTTTAGGGACAGATTATATGATTTGGGATTGAAGAGTTGTGTCTCCTCACAATTTCACTTCAGACAGTGATTCCTTTCCTCCTCCTCTATCAATATCACACGTGCTTTCTCAGCGGAAAATGGGTGAAACATTAACAGAGACCTCAAGCCTTGTTCCCCTTCCTTATGGTGGGGAACACCATATTCCAGTATTCCAAAATACTGGAATGTTCAGGTCTGTTCCATGCACAGACACCCTGGGACACTGCCCTGGTACTGGGAGTGCCACTCTGACAAAACCTGTGAAGAGCCCATGTGTTTAGAAAATGCAATTACCTGCATGAAAAGTTAGGGCACAGTTTTACGTGAACAAGAGAGAAAATCTTCTTTGAGTCATCTAAAATTTAATAGGCTACGAACATGGCTAAAGCAAAAGATAACTCTCTCGTGCAAAAGCCTTCTCATAAACAGGCTGTAATTACACTTGCTGCTGCTGTTTGGTTGATGGCACAGGCTTTATTAAGTGCAAGAGCTGGTTTTCTACAAGGAAGCTTAGTGGAGAGTGGATTAAAACAAGCATGATCACATCCTGACATGCATAAAATGCTGATTGTCTCACTTGCCCTATATGCCAAGTGCTTACTCTTGCAAGGTATTTGGAGCTGTCAACGCCAGCTGAAGTCAGTGAGGCAGAGAGGTGCTCAGCACATCTTAAAAAACCCTTGGCATGGAGAGCAGGCCTCAGACACACTCGATGTTTGCCAATAAAACATACCACGGGAATGATGGCAATTACAGAGCAGCTATTTGTGTGAGCATTACTGGAACTCCATACCCTCCTTCAGAGAAAGGACCAGACCAAAGGGGGATGCAGAACTGCTCCAGCTCTGGCTCACAGGCTGGAAACCTGCCTGGCCCTGCCAGACTAAATAAAGTGAACCTGTGGGTCCTTGCATGCAAAATACAACATGAAAACAAGAACTCTTTAAAGGGCCAAATGGAGACACCCTGAGAATGTCAGAAAGCTCTGCAATGCTTTGTGCTGTAGCCTTCAGCTGTGTCTGTTTGGATGTGTTCATCACCTTCTTCAGCTGGGACATAAAAGGGACAGGGCACACTCACTGGGACATTGGGACTTTATTCAGCATGCTGGTTTAACACTGTTATTCCAAGCAAGGCCCTAAAACCTGCCTTGTTCTCTTGTACTTTCACCAAGCCCAGCTCTGAAGACAAAACACTGAATTTTTATTGGGTTTTTTTTAAGTGGCATGATGACATCAGAGCACTTCAAAGCATCACAAAAAATTTATATCCACAACAAAGATACCAAATGCTCATCCAGGCTGCTTTTTTTTAAATAGTATAAACAAATAAACAACCAAAAAGTTGTGCTTCCCTCTCGTTATTTTTGCACATACTGGATCTTTTTGGCTGAAACTTACTTACAAGAAAAAGAAAAACCCAAACCAAACCAGAAAACCACTACAAGTATTTCCTTACCTTGGAAGGAAAATAACCCTGACTGGAAAATGATAGTTCTGCTTTGGCAAAATGATAAGCAAGTGGTAAGAAAAGAATCCTACAGTGAGAAGTGTGGGGCAACCCTCATGTATCCCCAAGGCTGTTCAAGAGTGAGTTTAGTGCTAAGTGTGTGTGTGGAGAGGGAATTCCTCAAAGCAAAGAAGGATCTTCATTACCTGACAGATACAGGTGTAACAAAAACCTCTGAATGGCAGTGACTCAGATGAGATTCTTCTTTTTTTACCCACCAGGGAGGTAGATATGAGAGCAACCCCTTCAGGGATGTGTTAAAATTTCCATTTCTTGAAGTCTTAGAATCCCCAGCAGACATACAACTAAAAATACATTGGTTCCAACAGATGCTGGGAGATCAGTGCCAGAATCTTCCAGTGCAGTGGCCAGAGCTGTGTAGGATGGTGGGCTGCAGAATTCCTCCTGCCCCAACATTCCTTTTCATCAGTGAACACACTGAATTAGTGTGAATTACCAGGACTGTGTTGTCAAGTGCATGACATTGTTCATTCTGAAACCTATGGCTATTGCTTTTGGGGCAGTCAGAGGTCTTTTAACCCTTTTCCCCCTTTCAGTGTGCACACCAAGCCTCTCCTTTTCCTGGGAGCGATGCTGATGCACACAAGACAAGGGTGCAGCAGAGATTGCCTACCAGCCTGCAGAGCAGTTCTAATGAGTGTGAACTTAGCATGTGCTTAAATGTGTACTCAAAACCCACTGGCTTCCCAAAATTTTGTCCATGTCCCTGCAATCAGACAGACACACAGTAGTTATTCTGCAAAACCTCCTGGCATCCCGCAGCTCCTTCTTCAGTACTAACACAAGCAGAAGACCAAAAACTTGCAATCTGTTTTTCCTTTTGATTACCATAATTTCTGCCTCTTCTGGCTTCCTTTTGCTGGAGCTTAGCACCATCTCTTATATTTTATCTTTTTTTGGCGATGTTTACAGATTCTTCACCTTTTGTTCTACTTCAGAACTATTCCTGATGTCTTAGAGTTCGTGCGGTTTTTAACTGCATGCCTAAAATACATCTTTAATTCCTTGTTGGATTTTCAGTATTCTTGAGCTCCAAGGCCTTCATGCTTCTCTAACCACTCCTTATCAATTTATTCCACCTCTGATTCCTGTGTGCCAGTTGCCAATTTTTTCTTTTTTCTGCCAAGTTGTTCTTTATTGTGAAGCTGACAAGGAGCACAGCGCAACTGACACAGTGAGGCACAGAAATGCTGCAGGAGCAGCTCAGAATTGACAAGTGACAGTGGGACAAGTGGCAGTGACCAGGTTTTCTCCCTGAGATCTGATTTCACGTTCAGCGTTCCCTGAGATGAAATAGGAATAAACAGGTATTTTGGTTTTGCTCCTTTCTGTGATCTCTGGTATAAAATGTGTTGGGTTTAGACCCATTACTCAGAGGAACCTCAGTTTGGCTGGGGTTATTTGATAGACATGGGCTTGTACTTATTTCCTAAAGCTAAAGTAACAGATATATGACTGGGGGGGAAGGGGAGGACTTCAAGGAAGGCTAGTGGGTCTGAGAAAACCTGACTGAGTGTGATGGTGGGGAGGGACCAGGCAGAGACAGCAGCAGGTCAGTTCTGCTGGCCCGTTGAAGGCTCATTAGTGTATCAGGAAAGGTTTGAGGCTGTGGCCCCAGTGCCCAGTGCCAGCCCCACTGTGGGGCTGGGGGCAGCTCCCTCTGTGCACAGGGATCTGACCATGGGGACAGCTCAGGGCCCAGGCCCTTTGTGCTCCACCTGCCTGGGGACACCAGGGCAAATGCAGAGAGGACCTATTTCAGTCACTGCTTATCAATAGCAGCCACCCACTGTAAGCACTGGCTTTGTTCTTCTCTACTCCACTCCAACACATAAGGCTTCCACAGCAGCCCAACCTTAAATCTCAATTCACTCCCAAATCCCAAGGGAGAGGGAGCTCCGTGAGAACTCCTGGAGATGGGTCATTAAATTAACATTTTTGTCTCATTAGCTTTTGAAAGCAGCAGTTACAGCCGAGGGGCTTGGCCTGGTGATATACCTACACATGCACAGCATGCTTCTACTAAACCCATTAGACCACATCTGCCTAGAGTACATTCTTCTGGCCAGAACCCATAATATTAATCTCTGCTGTGTCCTACATCCAAAATCTAATTTTACTCTAACTGTGCTGGGAGATGCTGCATGAATAAAGGGATATGTCATCCTCCCTCCTTTTGCAGATGGAGCCACTCTGGGTCCACTCCTGTGCTGCAGGAATCAGAGTCACTTTGGGGATGACATGGGGACCCAGAGGACACCATAAGCCCAAGAGCCCTGGTGGGGGCAAGGATGGATGGGGCTCTGAGTAAGGCTTAGAAGCAGATGATCTTTAAGGTCCCTTCCAACTCACACTGTGATTCTGAGAAACTGTGTAGAAAGAGTGTGCAGAATACACTGCTCTGGATTAATCTGGTGAAAAAAAGAGACAAAGCTACCTTGCTCTGCTAATGCTGATGTTTCTACATCGTTACAAAATTTGATTAACACATCTAATAGGACAGACAGTACCTAGCAGCTGTCAGTAATTATTTAGCCTCTGGCTGGCTTGCTTATCCTGAAAAGATAAAAGAAGCTGCAAATGTACTTCACAGCAGAGACAAGGAACTGAACAAGATTATTAGCCTTTATGAGAATGAACACAAATAAAATGGCATGGCAGAGCTTAATGCTATTTCTTGAACAAGAAATCACTATGCTTTATCAACCTAATATTTCACAAATGCCAAGATCATGTGTCTTGGGAAGAACAGTGGGAAGTACTCAGGACCACAGAACCACTCCCTGGCCACAGGTACTGTGTGGGATGCAGTCTGTGAGAATGGGGCTCACACTGTGCCCCAAGATGCAGAAATGCCATTCACAGGAGATGTCTGTGCTCAACAGATGGCACAGAGAACAGGAGTTATTCTCAGGAACCAATATCCACTGGGTTGTCTAGTGCATATCTGTCATTAATCTGATGGTGACATTGGGGCTGCCTCACCTTCCTGCTACCCTGATTGTTGGGGTTGCCCTTAGCACAAGTTCACTTCTAAAGCTTGCTGCATGCTGAATCCCAAGCTCTCACAAGTGTTCATGCCAAAATTTTGGGCCAGGCAGTGAGGAATATTTTATTTCCCCTACAGCCAGGAGAAGTCAGAGGAGAGAAATGGAAATGGATGGAAACCAATCAGCAGGGAATCCAAGTGATTTAATGGATATCTGGCTCTGCCAGGCAGTACCACACTAAAGGTTAAATCTGGCTTTAAGTGAGACACTACACATTTAAAGCACCTCCCTCTACTTAAAGCTTATTACAGCAATCTCCAAAGTCAGTGGATTGCCTTTTGATTGCATCTAGGAGACTGCAAACATCCCAGAGATGGGGTCTTTCCTCTTCTAAGTATTTGCACAGCGTGCAGGACCAGAAGTATCTTTGTCAGGCACTCAGGACCATAATGAAATACAAACAGCAGTTACCAGGAGAGAGCTGCTCAGTGCCACTGTTACCTTAGGCAAAGATAATGTTTTGCATTAACTTAAAAGTGACATTGAAAACAGCTGAATTAACCCAGTATTAGAAGTGTGTATTCCATACTGTGCTGTGCTTTGAGGAATTTGTGAGCTAAACACATTTTTTTGTCACCTACTCATGAAATTTTGACGTCAGAGTACAGGAGAATTAAATATTAACTGATTCCTCAGAGGTTTAGAGATGATTTATTTCTAAATAGGCTAAAAAGCCCACAGTTAAAAATTATAGCTGAATTTTTGAAACTCAGCAAGTAATTTCAAGTGACAGTAAATAACTGGAAGATCAGAGCTGATAATAGAATTGTCTTCCCTGGCTTCTGGTCATCCTGCCTTTTATTGTTTCCCTCTTACTCACACAGTGAATGGTGGGTGAGTGGTGGCAGTCAGGGGGGTATAACATGTAGCACCTTAGCAAGTGTAATTTAGCATTAATTAGCATCCACTTTAGATAAAGTTAATGGCCAACTTAGTTATCCGTTAACTAAATGAATTTAGAGTCTAATTATCAAAGGAAGAGTTTAAAGAGTATCTGAGAATTTTTTGTGTTTATTTTCCCCTCTAATTCAGATTAAAACCTAAATCAATAACTGGGTATAGCACAAGATTGTGTTTTAGTTTTGCTTTTTGGCTTTTTTTCCCCCAATCTTTTACATGGAGCAAAGTTAAATGCACTGATTTTCCTTTACATTTAAATCCAACAAGGAAATACGTGCTAGCTGTGTTTAGCAAAACGATGCCATATTTGTGGAATACTAATTAAGAAGCCCCAACCCAAACCAATTGTCTCCCCTCTGTTTAAATAGAAGGCTGGTGCATATCGAACTCTGTCATCAGCTATTATTCAAATTGAAATAGGTCAGGTCCCTGAACACCTGGAAATTAGCCTGGAAATTCCCTCAATTAATGAAACCCTGCCTGCCTGGATTTATACTGCCTTACCCATAACACTTGGACAGTCATAGCTGTAGCATGTAAAATTAATCTCGTTCTGTTACTTTCTGTGGAAGGGCATTTTGATTGCGCTCTGACCCCTGAGAAAAAGGTTAATTCTTGTTCATTCTCCTGCACAGTTTGCTCAGCAGACATCCAGCTCCTGCAGTCCAGCTCTCTGGGGCTGGCAGGGGACAGAATCCACAGTTGTCCCCAATGCATGTCTTCAAAGCAAGATGCTTACCCTGGTTTGATGAGGTAAAGCAGCACTTTATTTTCTTATACTCTATCTATTGACACAGAAATTTTCATATTTAATTTACCTTAAAAAAATTATTCTTTTTCGAAATTTCCTTCAGTTACTTAAAACTATCAGTTGTTCTCTTTCCTTCTTCCCTTTCTGCACACAGGGTTTGTCCTGGAGCACCTCACTGTGCTGCAGAGTGCCATTGCCCCTGCATTTATAGGCAATTCCATCCAAGCAGATATTTACCTTTTCTGCAGTTTGCTCCAGGCTTTCCACAAGGTTGAGCTTTGCTGAGTGTGAGGAGTTGGGCCACTTACTCCCAATGGTGCTGTTTGTGACCAGCTCTGACCCTGTCACAGATACATGCTCTAGAAACTGAGAATGAATTAAGTGATTGCTCTTCATTAAATAAAATGCTGCCAGCTTCAACAGTAATGTAATTGTCACAGTGATTAAAAACAAACAAAATAGGCACAAGGCAAGTAGCTAAAGTTCAGGGGTGGATTAAGTTAAGCTTGTGCCTAACACCAACCTCCCTGGTCCTGTTTTTGATTGCGTGGTCTTCAACCACATGGAAGAAAATGCTCATTTGCACTTACTGCCAACGTTCTCATTCCATAGCTAGGGTAAAATAAAGTCATATGTAAAAAAAAAGAAGTACAGGGACAGAGAAGGATTTTGTTGAAATACTGGGCTAGGATCAGAAAAATCCACCTTACCCTCAGCCTGTGCAGGGTGTGCTTTCCCACCAGGGCAGTGGGGTGCTCAGCTCTGCCTGCAGCCTCCCTCACCTGCACTGAGGCCTTGGGCCCAGACTGGCTCTGCCATGGCCTTCAAAGGGATTTTGGCCAAGGCTTTCTGTCTGTGCTCCCTCACCAGTCGAGTCTCCCACCATGGCCCCTTCCTCTGACCTTGCCCCTTCTGTTCCCAGAGTTTCCCACTGCAGATACTGCCTCTGTCCTTGTTCTGGCAGACTCCTTCTTCTTCCAACACAGTCCTGAAATGGAATCTTTACCCTCAGGCCCTAATTCAATCATGTTCTGCCAAAATCTGCTGTTGAAGATAACTGCTGCAGAAAATTATCAAAGTGCTCAGTCTTCAAGGAAGACTCAGTTCTCCTCACAAGAAAGAAACTTGTCCTTCCCTTTCTTTTCCAAATTTTTGAAATCCTTTATTTTATCTAAGTGAACTTAGATTAAAAATAAGTTTATATATAGATGTGGATATGAATATATACATATATATAAATATAATGGCCCTAAGGGACACATCAGACATGAGCTGAGAACAAACCTTGAATGACTTAAGATACTTCTGCTGGTCAGGACCCAGCTGAAACAAAGTGTACTCACCTGGTATGAAACAAGTTAGTTTTAAGTCACCTTCACTGACCAGAGGTGCCCTTAAATCTCTCTAATGGGGTAGTCAAACTAGCCGTGAAGTTAAAAGAGCATGTCTAATTTACATGCATAATTACACCAACCATATATGCAAATTATGGCCTGAAGCTCTGCCCTCAAAGAGCAGAAGCAAGGAGAGGATGATGCAGGACTGCAGAGTAAGAGGCAGTTTCAAACTCAGCCCAGCACAAAGCTCAGCCTTCTGGCCAGAGCCCCTTATTTTGAGCACAAAAGCTGGTTATGGCACATGAAAACCTGGGCTCTGCTCCTGCTCCAGGGCTCCCTGGGCTTACAGCCGAGGTCCCTGCACTCTGGGGAAGGGCTGGGTTGCTCCAGGGGGCTCACGCTGCCCCTCGCTGCACGAGTGCTGCTCTCTGCCACATAACCCACTGCTGCAAGAGAGCTGATCCCAGGCTGTGCTATTTCTAGACAGGCTGTGCCAGAATAGCAAAAATCCAAGAGTTTAAGAAATGTAGAGCATTTTGCTTAGGAACTGTCACTCACTTAAAGCTCACCCTGCCCTGTTCAGCTGCTGTTCCCATCTGTACCCTCTGTTTGGTTTTCTATTCCTATTCTGGAACTGAATTGGTAAGCAGAAAATTTTAGTTACTGAATAAACTACTGCCAAAACTCTCTGAAGAATACACTGAAAAGGAATGAGGTTGCTGTGTGATAGGCAAAGAGCAACTTGCAGTCCAGAGAAACTCAGGCAGAGACAGAGCCTGAGCATCACGGGCTGTTGGGCCACGTGCTTGCCCCACAGGAGGTGGTGCTGCTCCTGTCCAGAAATTAAATTGTGCCATTTTTAAGAACAACCTCTGAGTGACTGATGGGATCAGCTCTGACACACAGCACCTACTCCTACAGTACCTGGCACTGGGACAGCAGCAGCAGGTGCCAATTGTGGGGGCTGAGAGTCAACATGACACGAGTTCTAAAGAACACACTCTGTGGAGAAACTGTCCTGCAAGGGCAGGATTTCTTATGGCTGAGACTCTTGCTGCAGACTCTGTTTTCACTTACTTCAATGTGATGCCTGAAATTGGCTTATTAGGAGCATTCACCTTATCAGTTAAATGGATTTTTGAGTAGCTCTTCATCATCTCCCTTCAATATTGTCAGGTTTTGAGGGAAGATGTTTATAAGCCATTATACAGAGATGTCTTTTATGGGCGATAAAGAGCTCTTTCTCCAAGATTCTACACTCACACTCCAACATATAATCAGCTTTTACAGCTATATTTAAGTCTTCACAATAGGTGGTTGGTTCCTACAGTGGGAACCCCTGGTATATCCCTTAATTACACCATTGCTCAATACAAGAGTATAGGAATACATTTAATATAATACGTACAACATTTTATCATGAAAACTGCAATTACTTTCAACAGAACAACAGTTTCCAGCCAGAAGAGCTGACCTGACTGTTCTTCTCCCAGCAGATGCTGAAACCAGCACATGCTGAAACCAGCACTTACACGGTGCAATAGAGAAGAGAATCTCTCCTCTGACAGGACAAATTATAAAAACTAATGCTTATACTGTAAATAGCTTTAAATGCCACAGGACCTGTGTATAAATTAGGGTACCATTAGATTATGCTCATTTACACCAGGCCTCTAAGTAGCCTACAACCCTGCATAACTCCAGGATTAATTGCTGGTGCTTTGTTAGTGAATGGGCTTTTGTTAGTTCTCTCAGCAGGCGTTCTGCCTCTCTGGGTGGATCGCCTCACATGAACCTGATACACCAAGAGTTGTGGCATATCCTGTGCTCTCCCTGCACGGGGAAACAGAAGTTTTAATTGTCTCTTCTTATTATATCTCAGAATACGCTTCCTTTGTGCTTGTGGAGAGCAGGGGAAGAATGACAGCGGTTTAGTAACAGCGAGCCTTTTCCTAATCTTTGCAATCAGATCTTTGGGACTGTGCTACCGTCACACAGAGCAATCACTTCACACAAGTGAGAAATCAGCACAGCTTCAGCTCCTGATAAAGTTCAGTACAGGAACCAGCTAAGCCCGGGCATGCCACATCCATCTTTCTGCTTGGTGCTTCGTTTTGACAAGTGCTGTGTTTGTGTCCTTTCAGATAATATTTGTCTAACACTGACATAATCAATCTAATTTGAGAGTCAAATTTAACGTGTCTCAATCTCTACCTAGGCTCCATATGTGCACTCTGGTCTGTATTAACACAGCTGAGTGCTGTGAGGCATATTAACGAATCTCATCTGTAAGTTGCCACTTGTTTTGAAAGAACTTTGTTGTAGAAGTTCTGCAGCCAATTCACTGTGCATGTGAAGTCAGCAGAACAACTCATTTCCTACTCTAATAAGACTCCAGTCTCTGGTTGGGATGGTTGGTTGCCAGAAGAAATGGCTTTCTTAAGAATGGAAGCACACAATTGCCTTTCTTAGCTGCTCTATTATTCATTGTCAATCTAATGACCTTGCCATTTGTTTTTTCAGCATTGATTCAGAGTTTTCTTTTGCGTTGAAAAGGTCACATTGCCTTCTCCTCTTCCCCTCCCCTCAGATAATTTTCTTCCTATTTTGTAACTACTCGTTTTCAGAGCAACTTCACTCACATTTCCACCTTTTCCTCATTTCTCCCCCAAATCTGTGTATTGGCCAGCTCCTCAACCAGCATATGCAGATACAGTTCCAGGGACTGTGGCAAACCCACTCCAAATTGTCTCAAAGTTCGTGATATTTTCCCAAAAATCATCAAGTAACTTCTGGAAGTCCTGTCCATTCAAGACCCTGCATCTTGGAACACGAACAAATACATTTTCCAAAGCTGCTGTGTGTAGATTAATGGCAGTCTGAAAGGTTTGCATGGTAACCAACATAGTTTGATCAGGAAGATGTGCATCTTCCAATAGCCCAAATCATGTATTTTTAACGTGTAGAAGCCCTTATTTACTCCAGGTATTTCCTTTTCTCCACAGCTATATTACTTAGTCTAATAAAAAAGTTCAGGTCTCCCTGCCAAGCTTTCTCATAATTAGTAACTGTGAGCAAGCTAGCTGCTGTTATCCTTGGCCATTCTGGTGACACGTGGGACATAAAGCCATAAATTAGGTCACTTGTCCTCAGCAGACTCTCCATTTCCTTTCTGTATTTTTGCTGCACTTTTACACAACCACTCAGTACAGAGAAAGACGAAAAACAATCTCATACAGAGAACTTTTAAAATTCAGGTTAAAAAGGCAGGGAGGGGGTAAAGGAGTATTTGAAAATTTTATGCATCTGTGATTTCTGGGCATCGATCAGTGAGAGGATTCCCTGATCTCTGTTTATTTTTCCAGGACATCAATTTAATTTCTCTGTTTGAATCCACTGCATTTTCACCTATTGTTCTTGCTCTTCCTTTGGGGTTAGCTGAAGTGATGGTTTTTTCCAGCTTAGAAACATTTAATATTTTTCAAGTATCTCTCTCTAAACGAAAGCAGAAATTAAAGCAGTCAGTTTGCTACAGAAGACAATTTGTTTTCTTTTATAGCTTTCCTGGCTGCTCAAGGGTAATACAATCAGGATAGAAGTGTTTCTAGTCTTGATAACCACTGATAATTTTTTCTGTTACTTTTCTGACAGTCTTCTGTTACTGCCTCTTTCTGAAAAAAACCAACCATGAAGTTTTCCACGCAGTCCTGGCACAAACAGCACAATTCCCTCGGACACTAGTGCATCCTGCACCTATTAATGTCATGATATGACCTGAGACTACATTTTCTCCTTCAATACCCTTAAACAGCTCTGAGAACGTGGCAAGGCACTGGATCTTGTTATTAACTCATTCATACTGAACCTTCATTTCTGTCATGCTTCAGCCACATTGGGACAATAAAGGATTGTTTTGTCTACCTAACTCAAAGCATTAGCTCTTTTTATAGCTTTTAATTTTAACTTAAGTAGGATGCCTCTTGCTAAATACATCTTCCTTGGACTTGCTGTTGGTGTGGAGGAAATGAAGCCAAGTTTGTTGAAACAGATCAACTAAATATTACAAATATGCACCCATCTCTACCCCCTGACACACAGAGCAGGCAGCAGCACTTGCTGCTGAGACACATCAAGGAAAAGGATATTTCATGGATAAAGCTTTTCCTGAGCCACATGAACTTGTTCTGCCTGCCCTAAGTGTGCTGAACTCACTTACAGACTTCCCATCAGTGTCTGTAACACCTTTAAGGGAATCACATCTCAAAAATGTAAAGTTTGCCTCAGTAAAAGTGACAGAAACCTTTATTTAACCCCTATCTGAAAGACTAGAGAATATTTCTGAGACCAAGAAATTATACATAGAAGGACAGGGTCAAAGTTCTTTAAGACAATGCAGATTTTTACTGACACATTCTGTTCTGACACCAGTCTGAGATGCTGAAACTTACAATGTATCACTGCAAAAATCATCCAGAAGTATAGAGAAATGAAATAAATTTTTTTTAAAATTCCCTCTTCATAAGGAATTTGACTCCAGTGCTTCAGTGTATCTCACAAGTACTGAGTACACAAGAGACTTTGGCTCACTATCATTAAGTATGAATTAGAATAAACTGTGATTCCCAAAGCTCTGGTTAATAGAAGCATAAAGAGAAAATTGGCAGGTAGCAGTGAGGCACTGGGCTGAATGGCTGCCATCGACAAGGCCTATAAATGGATTTTTTCAAAGACATACACATTTTATTACATGCAAACATAATGCAGTTTTCCACTTTGGGCTAGTAAGAGATCCTCATTGTTATGAAACATGGAGAGCAGCCACTTCACAAGTTTGCCTCAAGAGCAGATTCAACCACTGCAGTTTTATTCAACTTCCCATGTGCTTCTCATGCCTGTTGCTGCAGAACAACACAGAACTGACATGTGACTCCAACCTCCCCTTAGACACATGCACTCCCAAACTGCATTTATAAGCACTTTTTAAAGTAAATCTGACAGTTCCCATGTTAAGTAGAGTCTGTGTGTGAGCAGGGGCAGGTCACGCAGTGCAGCTCCCGTGCAAGGCTCACTCTCCACCTTGGCTTTGGCAAAAGCAGCACCAGCACTGCAGGAGAGGCCTGAAAGGGCCATTGGGGAGTGCTCTGAACAGCCTCCACAAGAGCAGGACAACTGCAGAACACCTGACTGGGCTTTCCAAAACCACCTGCATTTGTCAGACTTTCCAGTGTGGTCAGCAGCAGCCCTGGCACTGCCCCCAGTAACAGCACCATTAGAGCAGAGCTGAAGTGCTTCCCAATGCCTGAGATGGCCACACACAAGTGGAAATGCAGATGCAAAATGAAAACTGCTCCTGCAGACACCAACAGTGACAACTGCAGATGACATGAGTTCAGATTTGGGTGCCTTGTTCATTGAAGCACCAGGGAGATGGATTCAAAATGGTGTAATCCTCTCTGTGAAAGTCCAAAATAACCAGCCTGCAGCTGGAGTGGATCTGTAGCGTTACCTCCCTAAACCAGCCTGAGATCCAACTACACTTCAGGTCATGCCTTTCACTGGAATTATTCCTGCCGGCCTAAGTGGGGTAGTACAAGAGTCAAATGCTCGTAGAAAAAGAATACAGTGCCTGGTCAATCCTGCTCACTGTGTAGGATGTCTGATTTCCACCTCCACAGGTATCCAGTCTGATGATAATTCACTGGAAGACATTTTCTCAAACAATACTTCAGGATGGAAGCTGCCTTGCGAGAGAAACTCGAAGGAGGGACAGGAGACAAATACAGAAGGCAGATGAAAAATGCAATAGCAGGTGAGAAAGAAGAAACAAAGACATACTATTAAAAAAGAAATTAAAGGGGGAAAGCAGGATTGGCATACAGCAAGACTACTAGGCAGATTGAAACAGGTCTCTTCAATAAACTTTTTGTTGGTTCCGGTTTGGAAACAAATATGTTGATTTAGTGAGCTTTGGAGAAGGTTCTATTTGTTCATTTCTAGCTTTCAGAAATCAACAGCTTTCAACCTTACAGTCAGAGCTAAATTCAAAGGCTTCAGGACACAGGCAATAAAAAATGACATAGAGCAAA
Source organism: Illadopsis cleaveri (assembly GCA_013399915.1). Classification (NCBI taxonomy): domain Eukaryota; kingdom Metazoa; phylum Chordata; class Aves; order Passeriformes; family Timaliidae; genus Illadopsis; species Illadopsis cleaveri. Next base: position 334,399 of record VXBB01002544.1, read on the forward strand.
GAAAGGAATATTGTGTTGTAAGGCTAAACACACTGTGCAGACAGATATAATTACTCAGGTTTCCATATACCACCAATCTCAGAGCAGCAATATTAAAAGAAAGACAAAATGAGTGAATGTCACTGAAAAATCCCTGTAGTTACACTTCTGTGCCAAACAAAGCCAGAAACCAAAGGGTCAGATGCTTTGTTTGGGAGTGATGTTGTAAGCAGGGTTTGAGGCCAGCCACACCTGCCTCCTCCTTTGCTGAACGAGTTAAATCCACACTGTAAATCAGCTCCCAGCAAAACCACAACTCAGGCAAGAGCCCTGCAGGTTTCCATTACAAAATGGACTATTAGGATTAATGTTTTCGGAGATCATTTTGTTTAAATGCAATTTTGCTTCAGCATGAGCTCATGTTGTTCCAGTGGTGGGAATGATTACTGTTCTGAATGCCCTTGGAATCAAGATCTCCATATATTAAACCCAGTTTTGGATCAGACTCTAGGGAACTTTTTCCTTCTTAGCAAGTCACAACATGGCTGGGTACAGAGACTCTGCTTCATCTGGATGCTTAATAGAGAATCTACTCAAATGCAGGTACACAAGAAAAAAAGCTATGAGCAGCTCTACCCTGAGTCTCCAGGGAAATCACTTTTTATTTTGGGTATGTTGATGGATCATAGGGCAACAGCCATGGCACACACAATGAACTATTAGTGAGTTTGTCCCATAAGTTATCTGCACTTGAGATAGGGAGAAAAAAAGTTTCATTTGCCTTAAAGGCAGAAATGTTCCACCAGAGGGGAATGATTGACTGACCTTGGAGCACTAAGGCTGATCATTTGGCACTAGTGTAAATGAAAAATTCAACATTACCAACGATTTTTGACTGCCCTAGAAAAACCAAATATTAATATGGGTTTAATGCAGCACAATTGAAAATCCAGAATGCAATAAAACTTTGATATCATGCTAGCACAGGGATTTCTTTGTGCTATTCATTCAAAGAGCAGGATATTCTCCCTCTCTGTTTCAAGTTGTTCTTTCTGGAACTGAAACAATATGGAATTACTCTGAGTGCCTGTCACCACCCTTCCAATATAAGGGCTCACAGGTGTTTTCAGTCTTACAGAAATGATAAAACTTCTGTCTGCATCTTCCCACAAGTTCTGAACACAGAGTCCTTGCGTTATTTCCCTAAGAAATATTTGGATGCATGCTTTATAACATTTTGTGAGGTACTTTGGCACTAGGAAACTGCTCCAGAGGAAAAGCTGAGACAGAAAAGGGGATTCTCTCCTGAGACAGGTTATGGTGACCTTTAGAGGCTCAGAGCTGATAAACAGCCCAAGTCTGTGACGTAGAGACTCTCAAAAGTCAGAGGCCAAATACAAGATTTCATATTTTTCCTAACCTGGAATTGGGATGCCACTTGTATAAAAAAAAAAATACTCTACCTTGGAATAGTGTAAAATATAAACTAGCCACAGGGGATTCACATTTTCTAATTAAATGCCGATTAAAATCAATTAAGAAGCTATAGCAGTCCTGCACTAATGAGGGAAATCGTATTATTACCTCTGCATTAAGCACTGTATCATCCACTAATTCCATTTAATCACAGTGAATTTTTTTTGTAATACAAGGACCTTAACTAATATTGCAGCAGATTTGAACAAAAATTGATGCAGTTTCCCAGCCAAAAGTAACACAATAAGTGTTTCCCAGCCAAAGTAACACATTTTCCTGTTCACTACACGCTATGGTGACTCTAAATGCAATCTCGTGACAATTATAAGAGGCATCATCTCCATTTTTTAATTCCTTCATGTTTGAATAGGGTTTTTTAACTCAAAGGATCGCTAGTAGTAAATTTTACTTGTCTTGTTAAAATGCAGGTAGAATTATAAAGTGTTGTCATACAACATTTATAAAATCTTGCTGCTGTGTCTGAAGGCTCCAGTAATGAACAAGAAAGAGCACAAAGGTGAAGGCAATACGTAATCTAGACAAAGAACAGAAATAGGCATATTCATCAAAGTGTTGGGGCAGGAGACAAAAAGACCCAAACATCTTCAGGGTCATATGATATCCTGACTTTCCAAACAGAAGAATCGTGAATGGGCAAGGAAAGAAAGCTGGATCTTTCCCTTTGGTTTATAGAAAACAGCAAATAATTTTGTGGTCTGGGCAGCATAGACCCAACTTCAAACAAGAGTAGGAAAGACATTCCAGCAGGAGTTCTCCAGGACACATTAAGCCTTGCCTAGGTTCAAATAACTAACTAGCCTCCTCAGGAGCAAGAAAAAGGTTGCTGAACTTAAAGAGTATCTCTCTTATTCACTATTAGCTTTGATAACACCTCTGTAGTTTCTTTCCTTTGTAATTTAGTGTCATTATCCCAGAGTATGTTCGGGTAGCAAGCAATAAAGCTGATTGTCTGGTAACCTACAGATAGCACAGCATCACTCTGCTCCTTCAGGGAAATGCAAATTTGTGACTCAAGGGGGCCCTGCCCAATCCCTGGAGTGTGCCATCCCCCTGGAGAGGAGCGTGGGAAGGTTTTGAATGTCTGGAGACGCCTGGGCTGGAGCTGCAGAATTTGTTGTAGGAGTTTAACAGACCTTGCCCACTTGTAGAGAATCAGAATAGCCTGGGTTGGAACGGGAAGAGGGGCTTTGCCAACGGGAAGAGTGAAGTGAGGACCTGAAACTCAGAGCTCAGGCTTCCAGTGGCCTTTGCTGGTTGGATTCTGATATCTGTTGTATAACTACAGAACTGAATTGCAGCTTCCCACTGTCACTAGCCATTAGACATAAGTGTGTCTTTAAATGCTTTAGAGTGATTGTAATGTTAGGCTGAATGGTGCTGACAATTTCTTAGTGGGTTACTGATAATGATTATTTTTAATGTGATTTCTGTACTTCCCCAAGCTTTCTTATGCAGCCCCTCTGTGAGACATTTTTACTCTGTCATTACACAGAGAACTGGAACAGAAGAAACTCTACAACTGTGTTTGCAAACTTTATTGCAACTAGAAGGGAAAGGGAGGAAATGTCTTGGAGGCTGGCACTGTTCACCACGCTGACACTTGACAGAGAGCAGGTAGGATCACTGCACTGCCACAGCATGTTCAGGGACTTTGGGACCTGCCATGCTCCATCCAGGCCAGCTGGTCCTGCAGCCCATCTCTCCAGGGTGCCCACCATGAGCCATTCATGCAGAGACACACAAAACTGCACAGGGAGGTTGGAGAAACGGAGTGCTTATATTGATCCTTATTTTAGAACACAAAGTTATCAGTGCAAAGTTCCTGGTGGGAGAAGAAATACTAGACTTTATCCCAAGTTTAAATGGAGCATAGTGACACAGACAGCAAAAGATCCAATGATTTGTGGTGACTCAGGGAGCTGAACATGGGTTAAACCCACTGTATTGGAAATGGTTATTGTAAAATTGAATGCATTACTTCCAGAACACTCAGCCCCTACTGAACATTGCTGAAGTCTCTGCTATTGAGGACCCTCTGCTAGCCAGACTTTGCTGTGGATCCCAAGCAGAACTCCAGCAGCCCATGAGGGCTGCAGTCCTACATACCCTGGAAACCAAAGCATGATCACTACAGTAATTCATGGGGTTTAGGGAATGAGAAAAAAAACCAAAAAAATCAGAGAATAAAAGAGGAAACCACTAATAAGCAAAGTAATGAGCTGCAAAATGTCTTAAAATGAAATAGTGTTTATCTAAATCTCATCCTTTGGAAACTTTTGGCCTCTTCACAAGTCTTGACCAGAATCACCAAGCTTACAGCCTGGGCAGTTCAAGCACTTTCTGTCCAATAAGATAAAACTAACCCACTTGAGTTCTCCTTATTTTGGGCTGAACCTTTATACCTGATGAAGATAAAAATCCGAAGAGGACTTGGTAGTACAGCGTGCAACTGACAGAAACAACACTTTGAATGGTGTACATTGTCAAAAAAATTTCCATGTTGGCTTTTTATTAAAAAGCTTGCTAAGCCTTGCTAGGACTGACAGAGAGAAGGAAATGTCTTGCAGCAGTCAAGGCTCACAGGGCAATTGTTGCAGTTTAGAGCTCATCATTTTTCCCTCCTTTCATTATTCCTCAGCCCGCTGTGGCTGACATTATGCATAACCAGCTCACAATCACTTCCTTATTGCATTTGATTTCCCATGTTTCACCCCGTGGATTTTATCTTGCTAATGAAACCCAGGGTATTTGTCCTCAGGTATTCACATGGCCCCCATTGCCAGAGAGCCTGAAGACCTGAACATCTTAATGGAGCCTTACAAATTCCACTGGCTGCTTCTGAACCACCCGAGATGAAAATAGACTTTAAGTCATTCAGGCTGGGTCACTGGTGTTGTGTATCAATTATGCAGATTCCCTCAAACCGATTCTGAAAGCATCTGTCACACATGAAAGAAAAGCTCTGTGAGCCTTTCCAAACAGAAATGTCTTTTGTTCTCTGACGACTTGGTACATAAAGGTGTGAAATGAGACGGTTCAAAGAGGCTTTCCTGTGACATGGAGCAAGGAGGGCCTATGGCAGGGATGTGGGGAAGACAGCTTTTCATGGATCCTAAGGACTGGATGGGTGAGGAGGGGGCAGCCTACCCCCAGCCCAGGACTCACCCTGGGGCACTTCTCACTGAGGGAAGAGCATAAAGGGAATTCTGTTCCCTCTCTGAGCACACAGGAACTTTCCAAGAGGAAATGTGCACAAGCACAAGGCTAGGAAGGTTTCAAAGACTGTATAATGAGAGTGATATGCTGATAATCAGCTTAATTCCCATTTCAAACACCAAAGTCCTTTTGTGAATCTGGCCCTATAGACTTAATCCTGCATATAGCTTAATTAGCTTAATTGTTGGCCATGTCTGGTGAAGGGAGGGTGGGCAGGACAGTGTGCTCTGGGGAAACTGTCCACACCCAGCAGGTCAAAGAAAAGCTTATGGTGGATGGGGCTTGGAGGGCTCTAAATGGAAATGGCTTTGTTTCAGGAACAAGAAGCCTGGGAAGAGGCTGCAGAAGTTCGTGTTCAGATAGGCAGAAGTAACTGGAACTGAATGAAGAGGAACCTCTTAAAGCTTTTCAGGCCCAGAATGGTCCCATGCCCAGGGCACCAAGGATTGCTTTTTCTTTCTTGTCTCCAGACAAACTTCTAATTTCACTGTTCATGACCAGGGGAGTGAGTGTGTGAGGACCCTGTGACTTATTTCTGTTCACTTTGAAAGAGCACAGCTCAAACTTGGCTGTGTTTCCTCCACATGCCACTTTCCTTCATGCTTTCCCTGGGACAGAGTCCGTGTGCCCATAGCTTGGGACAGCTTACAGGACCAACATCCCACTGCTCTGCAAACTGCTTCCTGACAGGCAGGGAGAAGGTGAGTCTGTGCCTGAGGTCCTCCTGTGCAGGGGACTCTCCCAGGCATGGAAAGGGCTCTGGGACCAGAGCTGCTCATTGCAGGGACACAGAGTGCCACGTGCCCCTCTGGCATCACGGCTGACCTTTACCCACCCTAGAGTTCAGGTGTCTGAAGTTACATTTCTCCCCTTAAATCACTAATAATTTGGCAAAAGAAACACTTGAGCATCATCCTTTCTTTAAGAGCAGTAAAATAAAAGTTGTTCTTGGCTGGGCAACTTCTGGGAGAGTATTTTCTGTTGCATACAGGGAACATGCAACTTTATGTAGCGAAAGGCAGGTGTGCAATTGAATGAATATCTACCTAAGTATCCATGTAAATCTTTTTAGGTGATTGAGACTACCAGAACTGAAGTGGATTTTGGATTTTTTTTTTCTTTACCTTGGTATACATGGTTAAATGAGGAGAAAGTTGAGTCAAGCTGTCTCAGTTTGTAGAAGCCTCATTAAAAAGTAAAATAAGCTATCCTTCTGCAGTGAAGAAACCATTAAATATAAGTTCCATAAATATTTACTCATGTGAAAGAAAACCTTAATCCAAAGAGTTTGAGAAACAGTCTTGTTTTACTTGTCCTACTATAAAAAGATTCCAAGCCTGCCCAACCTGATCAAGCTGCCTTTCTAATATTGTAAACATGCGTATGGAATTGGTTTTTACATTTTCCCACGATGTCCCAGAGGACAGCATCACATTACATTACACACCACAGCCACAAGCATTTAAACAGGCAGAAAGTTCACCCTGCCTATCAGCTAGTTCCTCAGTCAGTCAGGCAAGGCAGTTAAACTGGAGTTAAAGAACCTTTAAAGAACGTGGAGTCATCCACAATCCCAGATCTTCGCTGTACGACAGAAACTACGAGACTCAGGGGCACGTTTAAACAACCAGGAAAGGAGAAGCAATATCCCTAAACTCCTCTCCCTGTCCCCAGGCAGTGCTGTCAGAGTGGTTTGTGCAGCAGATGATCAATGCCTCCCTGGCAGTGGAGACTTGGCTGGAGTTTGCCCTTCCTCCTGCCTAGCACAGCTCACACTGGAGGCACATCTCCTCAAACTCAACAAGGCTGCTCAGCTACCAGCCAGGTGCTCTGTACTCCTCAGCACACAGATTAAAAAGTAAATCCTGCTTTGGAGCTGTACTCCTAAATGTAATGTGAGCACACACCAGCTTGAGAGAGTCACCATTCCTGCTGAGAGAGTCTGGGGCCTTCCAAACACCTCCAGCTTTACTCTTTGAAGCAAAGCCTGGTTCCTGGCAGAAGCAGAGTCCCTAAGTGATGCCATTCACACAGGCGCTGATGAACCTGTGCAGGATGGGCACTGCTGAGCTGAGACAAGCCCTCTGGGCTCAGCAGCACTGTCCCCGTGTAAAGCTCTCATTTCACTCTGTTAAGCTGAACAAAGTAGCTGTCAAACACTTCACCTTCTCTCCCCAATTGCTTGCCTTGCCTGTTATTTTGGCTCCTTACACCACACTCTTTGTTTAAGCACTAAGTGTTAGCATGTCTTTCTCCCCCCCAGCCGTGCTTTACAATCTGTTCTGCTGCTTCAGGCAGGTGGTGTGTCTTGGTAGACCGTGCATCTCATCTTCCTCTCTGGCCTGACAGTCTCTGACCCCCTGTACACACTTTTCACACTTCTACTCAAACAGGCATCTGTTTTCTCCTCCTTCCTCCTTATGGGAAGGTTCCATCCAAGTGCTTACCACACTCTGCTCTCTAACAGTCACTCACTAACTCAACAAATAGGAACTTTTCGGAGGAATTTTGACTGTTCCTACAAAAGCCTCCTTTCCTCTTGAACACACTTGTTCAAACTTACTTTGCACTTAGTTTCTCCTGTAAAAGTTAACATATGCAAATATGTTTTTTTACTTAAGGCATAACCATATTATTCTATTAATTTTAAAAAATCCTTGTGTATTTTTCCATTACGAAATTGTGGTCCTGATTTGCAATAAACACTCCTTACTGAAAGCTTAATTGATGCTTTAGCACGGGAGCATATTATCATTCAGTGTTTGCTAATATAGTCAGTGGCTGGAGTTTATATTTCTCACAGAAGCAGTGTTTAATTTTCTCCCAGTGTTACCTACAATTAGCGGATTTAGCTTATCAGAAAATGCAGCAATAAGCATACACAACTCCCAGCCTCTGACTGGAGCAACTCAATATTGTTCAGTTGGGATAAAAAAGAAAAGTGAAGGCAGCTTTTTGAAAGGCCCCCAGTCTTACTTTTTTCTGGGTTTTTTAAAAAATAGACATTAATGAAAATACATTTGGCACAAATAATTTGTGGGCAGCAGAAACATTACTGAACCTACCTTCTTTCACTCACATAAAGCCACTGGCCATGCCCTCAGGTTGCAGTTGCTGTTTTGCTGGACCCTTCTGTTGCTGGTTGCATGAAAGATTAATAGGGGTTGGGGTTACTGGCTTGAGAGTTTTTATGGGGCTGTACAGCAGCAGTTAGTTCACAGGAACATGAGGCAAGCACTGCTTGCTCTTTTGCCCTGTCCCTCCTACAAGAAGGGTTATCAGTTTGCTGTCCATAACCATCTAGGCCCTGAGGAAAAATATACTTTATTTCAATCAACATAGACAAAGTTCATTTAGAACATCTCAGGATTCAGAAGAAAACTAAAGGTGAAGCTGGAGAAGCTCTATGCAGCCATGGCTGAGCCTTCAGGATGAAGTTTGGAGGAGTGCACACACACATGCATGGAAAGTGTGTGTGATTGATTATTGATATTAACTTACAGCTTATGGAGATTATATCTAGTATCTCCAATTTTCTGGATCACTCCTGTGAGGTCACCACTTCAGTTGGCTTTTCTGCAAATACTGTGGAACACTGGAGATGTTTAAAATACATCTTTTCCAGACATCTTGTGAGGTAATTTTGACAGGGTTTATCCTTCTTAGAACCTACCAGTACTAAAGATTAAATATGTACAAAAATATATTCTCATTTAGTTTTTCAGGTGTTTTATACAGGCAAACACATGCACATTATGGACATCACAAACTCTCCATACAAGGTGCATATGTGATTTTATGTACATATGTCTACATGTAAACTATGTGCAAAACATGTATTTGGGTTCCTGCAGGTAGGAACTGACCTAGATGCATGCAGATATATTAAACTGGACTGCAGTCTGGTTTTATTTCATAAAAATTGTATAGGAATAAGTTGGAGTACTTCATAAAGAGATACAACAAAGGCCACTGTATTGCCCCCAGGAGGAAGGCATGGGTATTCAGAGGGCCCTAAAAAGCTGCCAGTATTACAGCAGAATAACAGATATTTAAAGTGCTTTTTCTTATCCACAGTGTTTCTGCAGCAGGGACAGAGAGAACATCTCTGGGACACAAGATCCCAAGGCTCTGATCAATCCCTACTGGTGTTCTGTTCCTGTGCCCCAACCAGTGATTTTGTGTGAGTTTATTTTTTTAAGTGATTTCAGTTATCTTGACTTTAACTACTATTTTTTTTATTATTTTGCTACAGAGAAATACAGATGCAGCATGAAACACATTCTGAAAGTCTGTGTGAGGAATCCAGAGAGAGTCCCAGTCCTTTTTGAAGAGGATTATCCATGTCCTCATTCCTCTCTGCAGGGACAACAACAGAAGCTACTGCCATCAGGCTGTCTCCCTTGCTGTGCCAAATCCAACAGGCAAGTTCCCTGCTGACACAACCCCATTAAAATCACTGGATTTTCACCTTTGGGGATTTTAGCCCTGAAACTTTTTTCAGGGATTTCCTAGGAGAAAGAGCACAGATTGACCTTCAAATGAAATTGGACACTCTGTCATCTATTGCCAATATTTGAAATTCAACAGCTATAAGCTCAGGGAGGAGCAACACCTGGAAAGAATTCCACAAATCCTGTGGATAAAAATCATGCCTAAACAAAACGAGCACATGTTTCTATGCTTAGCCCCCAGCAACAGGAATGTCATGTATAATGGGTGTGTGAACACGTACCTGCTTTCTTTCTGAGGTTTTGAGAGCCTGTGGTACACAATGCTGTGAGTAAAGTCCATTAAGCACACTGTCTAAACACTTGGAAAACAACAAAGATGAAGAGTCACAACGAATTATGAATCTTCATTTCCAAAGTTTAGATTCATTCATTTGAAATAATTCACATTAGATATTAATGTGGATTAAGTGTTCTTGGGATCTCTGGATACTCCACCCTAAGTCTACATGAGAAGAATTCAAAACCAGACCTCCCTTTTCCATCCCAGCTTCCTCCTCCTGCTGCAGTTTCCAGTGAAGTCACCACCCTCTGTAGCTCAGCACAGTTGTCACTAAGGTCAGTGAGGCTCTCACAGTTGCATCAGGGATTTATTTAGAACCTTATGTTGACTCTAACACGGGAACATGTGGAACCAGATCCATATAAGAAGAAAGGGCTATTTCAAATAAACATCTGGGGAAAAATAAAGGAGACAGGAGAGCTCAGTGCTCTGCACACATCTCGAGCTGCCAACAGCTAGGTTTGCACTTATGGTGGGTAGGCTGCACCAGGGTTAGCTGGAATCTGTCCCTGGGAATTTCCCCTAGTGCTGTCATCAGTATGCCTGGGCTGGATCTCATTTTAGCCATCCAGCTTAACCATGCTCTGTCTAACTCCAGAAATGATGCACACCCCTCTCCTTCCATTGTGGTTCCCCTCCAAGGTCAAGAGGCAGAAAACCATGCCCATGTCTGTCACTGACTACGAGACAATGCCATCCATGGGCCAGGGCAAGGAGAAACAACCTGTGGGGAGCTCTGAGCAGTGCCCAGGAAATTCCCTGCACAGTTCAGGGCCCTGGGCTCACAGTGTGTGCCACCACCCAGCCTGGCTGGAGGTCACCTCCTGCTTCCCAGGGCCTGCTGATGTCCCAGGGCTGTTGGTTTGCTATTAATGCAAGGCATCGAGGATTTGGCATGATTGACTAAATGGATGCACTTCCCTGGTAAGACAAGCAGCAGAAATACTTCCTTCCAAGGAAAACAGTGTTCCTGAGACACAGCAGACCACAATGAATGCCCTCAGTCCTCTGCAGTCACTGCTTCCCTATTCACACTCAGATATGAGATGGAAGAGACTTCCCTGCTGGCTGACTACTGCACAGCTCCAGGGAGCTTGTTCACATGAACAGATTAGACTGCTCAAAGATGAGATTTGAGGGGGGTCTGGCTGATCATTTGAAGCCTCAGCAGACTGCTTAGTTACTCCGGAAGAAAAGAAGATAAAATGCAACAATTAATTAAAAACAAAACTCACACTCGCTTAAAAAAAATAAAAAGCTTTGGCAAAATAAGAACTAATAAATTTTACCTCAGTGCACACAATGATGTGTATTTTACAGTTTAAAAAACAAGAAGAGATAGAAAATTAACTTGTGAGGCAAAAATGTGAAATACTCTTTGCAACTACTTTTTAAAGCAATTCTGACACCCTCAAAATGAGAAACATTTGCTTTCATAATATTCTCTTCCTTTTCTGCTGTACAGAGAAAGCAAGAGAGTGAATGGAAGAAAAAATCTACTCCATTTTTTCCCAAGAGTTTGGATCACTTGGAGGACAGAGCAATAGTAAGAATGGGCTGCTCACCCTCAGGAGGTTTGAGGGTTTGCAGCAGCCTGTGGGAGCCTCTGTGTGCAGTGGGGCTGAAACTCTCAGTGCTGCAGGAGCAGCAGCAGAACTGCATCCCTGCCCACAGCAAGGGCATCCACAGCACAAAACCTGCCTGGACTGTGCTCCTCAGCACTGTCAGCACAGCTTTATGCTTTTCCATGACCTATTCAGGCACTGGCTGGGCTGAACCTCAGCCTGTGCCTGGGTCCTTGGTGATATTTTCAGTCTGAGCTGGAAATGCATTTTCTGCAGGCCAGCTCAGACATGTTTACTAAAACTGCTGGTTTTTAACACCTTTAGAAGAGGCCTTCAAACTGCTTTGTGTTTCTCTCTGGCTTTTACACAATCAGCTATCTCATCTGATCCTGCAGATCCCACTGACCACCCATGAAAACCCTGTCAACATGTGCTGCCTCAGTTTCACCTTTGGAAGCTTGAGAAAAATTTCCATAGTCTTTCTCCAATGAAAGAAATCCTGCAAGAACAACTCTACTCAGTTCAAAACTTGACTTTCACAGAACAGTGCCTTAATCAATAATCAAGGGAACAGCTTTGAATGCATACAAATGATGCAGGTCCACTTCACCACAACTATATGCTGGAATTTATTTTTGAGCAGCGAAACATTTTCCAACAGATTGTATGTTAATGACAGTGCTGCTGGCAAAACAAACTCCCTTCACCCTGAGCTGCTTCCAGATGCTAAACAAAGCCTTAATAAACCCAGACTGTCCTTTAAAGGTAACTATCTCTAAAGCTGTGTGAATGATTTAGCATACAGTGCTGTACATTCACTATCACTACTACATAAAATATTACCTCTAAATATGCTATGCAAGTTTTTGATTAAAGCTTAAACAGAATGACATGTTAACAACTTCTATGAGGTTCTGCAGCTGGGTTGATTCAGCAGTTGCAGAGACTGTACAGAAATTCACTTTGTCCAAGATAACCATCTCAGAATGTATTCTCTCTAGATATATTTTTTTCATATTATTTATTTGTTTGTTTCACACCTAAGCACCTGCCCCAATACATAGAACAAAAATAAATTCTGGTAAAGTGCTGCTGTTGGAAAAATACAGTAACCTCAAAAGAGTTTAATCCTTGCCATTTTATCATATAAATATTATACCCCTAATTTCTTTGATGAAGCCAGAGAAAGTGACCTTTGAAAGCATCTTAATTTTTAAATAAATAATTAAAAAAATAAAAATCATAACAAGCCACTGTGTTCTCTTTCAAAAACAGACATATGTATTGGTGGAAATAAAGAAACTCACAAGATAATGCTTTGGCAAAGAAACAAGCACAATCCTGATGAATTTGGCATCTAAAGTGTAAATAACTCAGCACTCTATACCTGGGATAATTCTCTAATTTAAAAAAAGGAAAAAAAGTAAACTAGAAAAAAACAAAAACAAAAACAAATAAACAAAAAAAAACCATGTTGAGGGCAGCACAGAACAGCATTGCTACAACAGCAAAACAAATCAAGCCCTGATCAATGTCCCTGTGGTCACCTGTTAACAGAGACTCGTGCTGTGTTTCCAATGCACTTTGCACTGGAGCCATATTTATCCCCTTTCCCTGATGCATCATGGAAATTGGACACATCTGAAATCACTTCTGGAAGAAGGACAGCCCTCCTATTTTGCTTTCACACATCCTTTGTGGTGGTGCCTAAATTACAGCTGAGGGCTGGAAAACAGTGCTTGCAGCTAGCTCTGAGTGAAGATGGCAGAAAGCCATCCCAGTGACAGATCTGAAGGACTTCAAACAGGATTCAAACAGAGTCAGTTCTGTCACGTTTTGGTGCCATTAGTGTCTGTTTCAAGCAGTTTCTGTCCTTCCCTCTCCATTCACACAGAGCCTGGAAGGCAGAGAGCAGGGCGGGGACTATTTTGACTTTCTTGACTATAGAGGAATGAAATGAAAGGATTCTCGTTTAAATACAAGGACTGGAATTTTAAGTTCTCCAGCAGGTTCTTTCATTTACAAGAACTATTAACAGTGGAGTAAATCCCTGTGTTTGCTCATCCCACTGCCAGATGGGATTTCTCAGGGTAGCAGAGTTGCCAAGCCCTGCTGCTGCTGCCTGACCAGTATCCTTGAAGAGGCAGCCACTATCCATGAGGGAAACTTTGGGAAATGGGCACCACCACACAGCAGGGCACTGCTCAGGGCTCCTGCCTGGGGACAACCCAACAGCACCTGGAGTGACAGAGAGCACCTGCCCAAGCACAGGTTGGTGCTGACACCTCCAAAATGACAGCAGAGACATCTCCGTTGCAATGTATTTTCATACCCAAGCAAATGATCCTATATAACGAAAGGAGTTTTGGTTTACCTTTGAACTTAAAAGGAAAATGGACTGGAATCTTCTGTGGCAGCCTCACTGTGGTTGCACAGGGGCACTGGTTGGGCTTCAGAAACGTCTCAACATCTGTGGCTGCTTCTATTAGCAACAAGCCAAGTTATCCCTCCTAAATCATTAAGTATTTATAGGGGTGCACAGAGGAGCTCAGCTGCTTTTTGGGGTGTGCTAGCAAGGTGTCAGGGCTTCTCTGACACCTGTGCTCAGCTTTTCTTTTGTTTCTGTATTGTTTGTTATTTTGCTTTTATTAAAAGCATTGCTTTACAAAACACTCCTGAGGAGCCATCTCGAAAAATTATTTTAAGCCATTCTGAGAAGTGCAGGACACCCTCAGAAATGATACATTTACACACTGCTGGTAACACTGGCCAGGTGTTAAACTGTATCACATCTCTGTGCAGCACAGCTGTCTCTGCAACCCTGGCTCTTACAAACACCTGCACTGGAGGAGGTCCCACCCTGCTTAATTCTGTGACTACCAAAATAGCAGCCAGAGCATCTTTGGGCATTTCTCAGTAAAAGATGACAGGAGGCTGGGCTACAACAGGAATCAAGCAGATGGTAGGAAAAACCCCAAACCAAGCCATCCCCCACACTGAACATGCTCAGTCCCTCTGATTCCCCACTGCTGTAATCAGAGTCCAAGCCACCCTGGAGCAGCCCCACATGACCAAGAGCACTTTTACTGCAGGCTGAGCCTCTGCTGCCTCAGGAAAAGGCCTGGAAAGGGGTGTGCTGGCCAGCCTGGACTGCAGGACATGAACTGAGAGCAGGAAATAGAGCTGATGAGACCCTTCTCGTGGTGTCTGTACACAGATCTTTGTTCCACTGTGAATGCAAGGCAGGCCATCTCCTGCAGCCCAGGGCAATGAATGAAAATGTAATGGGAGTCAAGTCAGATGCTTTAAAGGAAACCAAGTTTTTTGTAATCTTTGAAGCCTTTGAGCAGGAGGAGTTTCTCTGCCTTACCTTTAGCAGAGGACTCTGCAGCAGAAGCAGCCCCCACACAAACAGCTGGGCTCCATCCCTCCATGGTTTGACAAGGGTGGGTATCTGTTTTTGTCTAAGACCTGCACTTGACCCCCTGGGCCAGATAAATACTTGGAAAAGACAAGGAAACTTTGTATTGTCACCACACCCCATTTCCATGGAAAGCTAAGCTGCCAAGCAAAGCTCTCATGTAAGAAGCTTTGCATAAAAAATACAAAAGAAAGAAAATCAGTATGTTTTCCTGAATGCAATGACTTAATATCACCTTATTTAGGGTCCTACTTAGCTCAATATCTTATCTTTATAGAAAGAAAATAAACCCCATGTTTTCTTTTGAAAAGCATCAACATTTAATTCAGGTGTGTCTTACAGTCTGGGGTTTCCCATTGGATATATTCTATCAAAGACCTGATTTGTCAGGATAGCTTTTAGTTTCTTTCAGAGAGTCTCTATAAGATGTTTCAAAAGGAAATTTTAGGGATGCCCATGGAGTGGAGAGTTGTCATGAGTAAAGGTTTGAAGTATAAAGGAAAGATTATGCTCATAATTGCAGCTGTGCTGGCAACACACAGAGGGAATAGAGGGGGAAGAGCTCCATGCCCTGTGCCAGGGGATAGGACACCTCACCCGTGACTGCTCTGCTCAAGAATCTCTCCTGTAGACCTGTCTCCACATAACTTTTCTGTGCTTAACTGGAAATATTTATTTTCTAACTTGGGGATGCAAATCTCTACTTTTGTCCACAGTTGGGCCATGTGTCAGAACAGAGACAGATGAAAATCAGCCCAAGCATGAGATCCCTGTAGGAGACAACTGGAAGCAACCCCACCCCCACCAGGCTTTGATGCTAAAAACCCAACACAAAAATCATCTCCTCTTCTTCACAGGCTCTAAAGAAAGTTTGTAGAAGCCTGTCCACCATCTAATACATACATTGCCCTTCCAGATCCTGAGATTCCATCTGCTCCTCTCACAGATCCAGGTGACCAACTTCCACCTTCTGCAGAGAACTGCGTTTTGGGATGACACTGCAGGGACAATCTCTGGCATCATTTAGCAACAAGCTAATGCTGCCTTTGGCCAGCTTGCAGAAAATATGAAATAACTGTGTTCACAACCACTGTGGTATTTTAGGGAGGATCTTAACGAGGCAAAGCGAGTGGGAAAATGTAGTGTCTTTGATTAAAAAAAAAAATCAAACAAGTCTTTATCTATAAAAGGATTTTTTTCCTGTTTAATCTAGATAAAAGAGGTAAATAGGTAAAAAACAGGTAAATTTAGGATAAGCCTGAGCCCAGGTTTGCCATGAAAGAAAGGGATGTGCATACATGACCACTTAGGTTGTTTTCTTTCTGAGCTCACACAAAAATCTGCTCTCAGTGCAAAGTTTTTATAGGGACAAGTAAAAATCATAACAAGCTCTCTGGAAGCAAAACTCCATGAACTCCAGGGTTATTGCAACTCTCTCCTACTTTTTTGTGATTAGAGCACATCGTATCACCTGCCAAACCTTCTGTTGCTCACAGTAGAAGGTCAAAGTGCTCTAATAAGAAAAGATACAGCAGATGTGCTTTGGATAAAACTGCATTTTTGATCTGGCCACAGGCTTTATGAATGCCATTCTAATTACTTCATAAAACCTAACTAAGTTTTAATCCTACTCTTACTTTTAGAGATTTACTTCCAGCCCTGCTTTAATTAGAGATCAAAAATACACCTTCAAAAAAGCCCTCTTTAGACAACAAAACACCTCCAGAGCAGAGTGCACACTTTGCCACAAAAATCCCCAAGGTACTGCTCTTATAAATCACTTCTCCTTGCGTCAGACAAGGACAAATTACAGAAAAGGCTCGCCCCTGAATTCCCAGGAACACGTGGCTGGAACCACAGCCTCAAATCTCCCCTTCATCTTGATCTGCTATTGACCACTGCCATCCCAGCTAAAAAACTCAAGCCAGAGTTCTCAGGTGTGGCTGATTCTCTGGATTGCCAGACAAATCCCCTTCCTGCCCCAGGTGCATTCTATCATGCAGCAATGAGAGCAAAGCCTCAGAAGGCAAATCCTCTGCCAATCCCACCCAGCTGACTCCAGTTGCATGATAAGCCCGACCAAGGGAGGCTTTCAGGTCACTTCCTGATTTCCAGTGAATTACCACTTCCATATTTGGGTTCCCATAGTTCTGGGGACTGGTTTACCTGTGGGGTATCATTTCTGATTTATCACCCTACAGTGTCGGAAATTCCTTCCCATCAGTGACAGCAGCAGCCACCTTGACTCTCCAGAGCTTTGATACATAGAAAATTAAAACTGTGGGATAATGGCTGTTTCCCTGCCCCCCAGAGCATGTTACCTAAAAAAAAGAGCCTGCTATGCTTGTTCCTAAAGGAGGATGCAGATATTCCCTTCCTACAGATCCATGTTTGTAGGCAGAGGTTTTCAGAAAGAGCACTGAAACTCCATTGGCCAAAGCTTATTTTAACTGGAAAGATGCAGCTCTTAGCTCACAGAGGTACAATTTTAACAAGCAACAAGCAGAGGAATGCTCTCAGTCCCCTGGATCTGCAGCAGGTACACAGGCACTGGTAAGTTGTTCCCAAGATAAAGGAGTGGAACAGTCAGGTCCAGAAATTTTGGAAAGTTCCTATCACAGAAACTTGCCTGGATATGACGTACTGGTTGGAATCTGCTCCCTCAAGCTCTCCTTTCATTTTCAGCAAGTCCCAACACACAGTGGTGCAAATTATAGAAGGCACCAGTAAACATCAGAATATGAGACATTGAATGAAAAGGGAACAGGGTTTTGCAGGATTTTTTTTTCCAAGCAGTATAGTCAAGCTCTGACCCACAGAGCACTGATGGCCTCAGTTAATATCTTTTCAGATGTTTCCCATCCAAGCCCTCCTCTTGCACACACGTTGGGCCACTGAACATCAAATGCATGTTTGGTGCACCAGGACAGCTCTGCTAAAAGCCCTGCTCCTGTTCCTTACCATGCAGTGCAGCACAGAGGAAGAGCACTTCCCCTCTGGGAATGCCTGTCTGGCAGCCAGGCTCTCCTTTCAGAGGCAGCTTTTCCAGAGGTGGTGATCTCTGATTACCCCAAAAGTACCTGACAGCACAGCTCAGTAATGAAGGCTCCAGTCATTCTCATTCAGGCAGTGACCCTCCTGAAGTGGAGGTGATTTCATGATACTCTGCATTCTTTTCTTAAAAATCTTTGACTCACATAAGGAAAGTGGTTTGCTTGCTACTGCTGTAAGTAAATAGTAAACTGAGGGAGCTCTGAAGTTAGACATCCCAGAGAGTTCAGAAGCTTCTCAATAATTGTAGGGTAAATGTTGTACAAATATCTATATCATGTCAAGGAATGGTCTATGTATCTTGGATGCTTTTTCAAAAGCAGCCTGGAGTCAGTAAGTCATGCTGACATATTACCAATTTTGGCCTTAATTGATGATCTGCCTGAAAAGAACAAAGCTGCTACTTTGGTTTTGGTTTTGAGACTGACCACAAATGTTCACATCCCAAGACTGCTGGATTTTATTTGACTGCTCTTAGTAACAGAAATACCTCTGTTATAGCAGAGCCAAGAAGCCAGACTGAAACCATATTGTGTTCAAGGCACTGCACAGAGACAAAAGTACAAATAGCCAAAAGAGGAAAGGGGGAGAGATGAAGAGGATCAGCAATAGGTAAAACAACAAATAAAGGAGCACATGCCTGGTCAGCAGAGGCACTTAAAGCACTGACAGCTTTTCCCTAATGGGCTTGTCCTCTGCTAGAGCCATTTGTGGAGAGATGCTCCTCTGAGCCTTACCTTGCTTAACAAGCTGCTTTTCCTATTTTCCTGCCTTCTTGGGGAGAACAGACAATTGAGGTTTCTATGGGACATAAGTAGCTAAGAGCAGCTTTTAACTAGGAGTGGGGAGAAGACAAAGGGACAAAGTCCAATTCCATAAGGGGGATGCAGACAGAAATAGGTTGGAAAGCCACATACATCCTCCCCCTCTGTGTCTCCATCTGCCACACATCCTCCCCTTTGCAGAGGAGATGCCATTTCAGTGGCATTCTCAGACTGGAGCAGGACAGATCCCTGGAGTTACATGAGAGCAGGAAGACACTAAATGGTATTAGGGAGAATGTGAGCATGTATGATGTGGGTATTCTGGATTTGGGGAAATGTAAAAGGATCCACACCGCCAGGCAGCTTTTTAGATAAATCTGTGTAAGATGACTTTCTCTGAGTTCACTTGGGGAAATTCTGGCTGCAGAGCCCAAATCATTGGGCTTTACATTTCAGAGAGCTGGCAACAGGAACAGCCTTGCAATGTGTGTGTGGCAATTTCCGAAGTCGAGCGGCCAACGCAAACCAGAGCTCCTGGCTTTTGGGCCCCTCATCATCTCAGCGTGGGAGGTCTGAGGGAGGACTCTCAGGGCAGTGCTGGGTGTGGTACCAATTGTATGGTCACTCCCCGAGCCCATACACGACACCCAGACTGCACAGAAAGAGTCAAATCTGCCTGGGCACTGGGAGCAGCACAGCTGCACTGGCAGAGCTTCCTGCCCAAACACAGCACTGTTCCAGGGAGGAAGCCTGGGTACCTCTACTTGGCATAACACTGGATACATGCAGATCTCTAATTTCAGAGTTAGAGTATTAGAATAGACACAATATGCTCTCATTCTTATGTAAGACTTTAAAAAGAAAAAAATCAACTCAAGCAACAAAGCAAATTTGATAAAAGTTTGATGAAAATGTTTCTCCTGGGCCTGTACAGCCCTTCATAACATTCAGGATGGATACCTCTGCATGGACTTGCTGCTTTGGACAGTGTTTGGACAACACTGGGTAGGAAATCTTTCCAGCAGTTTCCCACACAGCACCCCTGCATCCACAGGGAACAAGGATCAGGGGCAGCCAACAAGCCAACAAGATCTGAAGGAGATCAGCGGGACACTGCAGGATTATATTATCATGCCAGCCCAGTCATTCAGCTGAATACATGTTAAATTCAGCAGCTGGCATGGGGCCAGCCGTGCCTTTCTGCTGGAGGCTGAAGAGCCAGTAGTGTTTGCAGGAGCTGCCCTGCACAGTCAGGCTGCTGGGCTCTCTCTGCACTGCACTGCACAGCCCTCGGGGTTACGGCGTCTGGAACAGCAGCTCCCAAGGAGCCTCCTCCTGCTCTGCTCACACCAGCACCAGCACGGGCCTCCCACCCCACCAGAGGGAGGATTGGGCCCCCCTGCAGAACAAGTGCCTACCAATTAGTGACACTTACTGATTGTATCTGTAGAGAATCGTTATGAAAAATGCAAAGCATTATGTGGCCACTATTAATCTTGTGCTTTTGTTGCATTTACTCATGGTTTATGGCCCTCTGAGGAGGATAAATGATCAAGGCATGTACTCACATTGTTATTTGTCTATTTGTCTGTGCAACAATACACGTGCTCAGCACTAAGTAAAAGTTATTTTTCACAAGGAATGCAGCTTTAAGGCTTTTCAAGGTCAGCAGGCTTCCTGAGGAGAAAAACCTGCGAGTGACTCCGGCTCATTTGCTGCCAGCTCTTCCTTTTAAAGTTACAACCCACACAAGACCATAAGCAGGCTAAGACTCAGGAGGAATGGCCAGAGAAGTGCTGAGGAATGTTTGCTAGGGCACAGTGTGGCACACCGGTGTGTGTGTGTACGACAGATTGTTGTCAAATTGTTGTCAAACAAGGCTGAACGTTCCAAGGTATTGAACACATTGCTGAAACACCTCTTCCACTCTGATAGTGAAATCTCTCCTCTCTCCACTGCTCTCCTTACTAGCTTATAGGTCATTGTGAGCAACTGGTTTGGCCAAGTTTTGTTTATAGCAAGGCTTTATTTCTGGAGGTTAAGTTCTAGCAAATTCAGGCTATCATACATCTGCAGTGGTGCTTAACTAGCCAGCAGACACTAACAAATAGCACTAAGAAATGTTCTTTGGCACTGCATAGCTCTGTGCAAGAACGGCCGGCTCTGTTATGAACACAGAGTACTTAAAACAATATTAGTTCAAACCTGGGAATGTAAAAGCAATACAAATATTTTAGTAGCTGCTACAGAAACTACATTCTGGTTAAAATGATCAGATTTCCATGTTTACTTTGAAAACATGCAGACGTAAGTTCAAACCTCTCCTAAGTTTTTAGTCTTAATATAGAAATATGACATTACGATAAGGATGGCACTCTGTTATTTGAAAATGATAAAGATGAGAACCAGTACTTTTTATCTAATAGTCACATTGCAAAACACAGCATTTGTCCCTTCCTTGCTCAGAGAAAGCAAGGCTGAACCAGAGCCAACTGTGTCAGTGCAAGTCTTCCTGTCACTTCTGCAGCTCTTGGATCTGGCCTGGATGCCCCACAAGACTATAAATACAAACCATGGCCTCAGCACCATGTCACACACAACAGGGGAGTAAAATGTGTTGCCAAAGTAGCTATCAGGTAAGGCCAAACATCTGCTGCCTGATTCCCCAAACAAAGCTTCATTCAGGCAGAGGGTTATAGCAAATATTTATAAAACACAGTCACAGAGGAACTTGGTTTCACACCTCACGATTATCTTTTCTTCTTGTAGCTCTTCCTCTGTTTCAAGTCAACCAAAAATAGCAAGAGAAATACGAGAAGATGACTTTTCCCAAGATACTTGTTAAACATATTCCTTAAAATAGGTTTTATTTCCAGAAAACTGTTCAGTGTTCACATTTGCATGTATCAGATCCCCTCAGTCATTTCCACTGGTAGATCAGCAGTCCTTAGGTTCAAGGATTTTAATTTCAGTAAGTCAAGCTATGCAAAGAGCAAAGCTAGTGGAGTATTTGACAATAGATATTCAGACATCATGGAGGACACTGAACAATGTTTTCAAACTCTTTAATGAGATATGATTCAATAGAACTTGGCAGGTGATAAATGGGCACTGTTTGAATAGCAGGTAGTTTGCAGAACATTATCAATGCTATGCCATGAATATTGTATTGCTAACAATAAATGTTTTGACAGATAATGATGCATTCATATATAAATCAATCAGACACTACACTCTCAATTATCCATACTGTTAATTGTTCAATCTTTTTAATTGTTGTGAATGGTGCCTTCATCAAGGTTTTTGTCTGTTATAAATCAGAATGGTTCATTTAATACCCCAATTTATCTTAGTCAAAAGGCAGAGATGTGAAGAGAGTAGGATTTGGCCTATAATCTTTGGAAATTATGGATTTTTCTTAACATAAAATGTTGTCTCCTTTGGCTTCATTTCTAGCAGGTGCTGGCATTGATACCATGCCTTTCTGGAGACTGTGGCTATGTCCAAGCTCCAAACATTATCCTGCAATTACAAAGGTGTAGGGCAGGAGAGTCTATAAACAGCTCTCTTCACATTTGAAAATTAGTGCAAAAGCCATACACCATTTTTCTATTTATATTGTTAACTACAAAGCTAGATTGCTGTCCCATTAATTGTTGCTGTCTTTGGCATTACTACCTTTTGCCTACACTTTCTCCTGTCACCATTCCTGAGGCTGCTGTTCTCCTCCTGGGCACAGCCAGGGAAATGCTGTTGTGTGTGTGCTCTGATGACACGGCACCCGTGCTTCCAGAGTGACCTGATCTATCTACCTGAACTGCACTGCACTACAAGTTCACTTGCTGCCCACCAACATTTTTGGACTGCACATCTACTGCCCTCTATGCCACTGAATCTCTGGGTGTGGAGTTATTTTTCCTCCCAGATGTCCTCCATGTTGATCTCTTCCCAAGCAGATTCTTACTCAGTGGCATTTAGGTCCTATTTCCAGTGCCTATCCTTTCTGCTCTACCTTTCCTTCACCTTGAGCAGTATCCATACCAAGTCCACTCTGGCATTGTATTTGCTTTCAAATACCACAGAAAACATGTTATGCAATAATGGATCTCATATGAATGTGGTAATTTTCACAGGATATCATCTTCATCAACCCTCTGCTTTTATTTCTAAATGTTTCTTTCCCTTCTGCCTGTTAGCAAGCAAAAGACACTTATGAATTCCAAAATACTTCAAAATTAAATCTTATGAGAAAGATTTCTCCAGAAACCACATTGGTATCAAGTCAAGTCTCCTTCATTCACAACAATCAAGGTTTCAGGTCAGGTTTCATGTGTTTGTGACTTTGCAGTGGGTGCTGTGCAAGGTACCTGAGCAGTCTCCCATGGAAACCTCTGCTGCTGGAAAAGGAGAGATCAGTCCCACTTTCCAACAGGGGCCCACCACAGGAGGAGCAGGCATCACTGCATGTGAGGACACTCTTGTGCATTCCCTCTGAGCACTGGCTGCTTGTTTGAGGCTTGCAGGCATGGCTGGGGTGGAAACATCCCAGAGCTGTAGCTCCAGCTGGCTGGATTGCACAAACAGCCCCCACACCAGTGCCATGTGTCCTTGCACACACACTCCTCTCCTGGGACTCACCAGAACTGCAGGGAAAGTGTTGAAGACATACCCAGATTATGGTAGGGCAAATCCTACACAGGAACTGTTCAAAAAGCATCAGACCTACTACACATCTGCAGGACACCTTGCAGAGGGTTGGCATATGCTTTCCTTCTCATTTGGAAAACCCAGAAAATGTATTTCTGCCCTCCCTGTACAAGAACAGAACTTTATACCAACCTGTCTCTGTCCCTGGAGTTCCCTTAGTGGAACAAGTCTGTCTCTGCTGTTGCAGAAGGGACTGGGTGCCTATGTTGGCAGCAGACCGAAGGAAAATATAAAAAGGAAGAGGAGGCTTCTGGATGTCAGAACTCCACCTGTTTTTGGAGAATCTGTAATTGTCAGGTGTGACTGACCTTTCTGGTCATCTCTGCACTGAGGCTTCACTTTAAAGAGAATCAACCTGCTCCTAGTGCTGCCTTCTGAGCTGACCTTCAGTTTCTTTCCATGGTCTTACTAGAGCTTGAAATTAGATCTACCAGACAGGAACTGCCAGGCTTTTTGAATTCTGGCATTTCTAAAACATTCACAAATGCTAGACGTGTCTCTCCCTCACCTTACACATCCTAGAGGTCAGAGGGAAACCTCAGAAAAGCGTGACAACTCCGAATCCAGAAATAAAAGCTGTCAGACAGTGGAATTTTATTACAGTAATGAAAGTTATCTGACAGAAATAAATGAATCCCCAAGAACATTCTCCTGTGCACACACACTTAGAAAAATAACCAGCAGAGGGAAAAGAGAGCAACCAAAAAAACATTTCTCAAAGGCTCCTGTTATGTCTTTACTTTTATAACTTAAAAAAACTGTACTAGAGAGCAGAACAGTCGGGGGGCCTGGGTTTGGGGCATGCCCTTTCTTTCCTGGCCCTTCTTTCCTTGCAGTGCACAAACGTTTGCTGCCTCTGCATCCTGCAGAGTCCCTGGCACAGGGGGCAAGTGCCAAGTGGAGATGTGGCCCTGTGATGCAGGAATGAGCTCCTTCCCAAGGCTTTCCTTCCACCCAAACTCATCATGGCTCTGTCACCGAGAGGATGGGAAAGATCTTGTCACTGCAAGGTTCAGGTCCTCCTTCTACCTCAGTATTACCATGGAAATATGCAGTGAGCCTTTATCTTTCCTGTCCTAACCACCACTTTCCCTGCACAGCCTGCTCCTCTCTGAGCTTTCATTCCATTGTACTCACCCAGGAGCGCTGGCACTGGCTTTGAAATGAGACTTCCTCTCTGAGGAATTTTGTGCCCATGGTTTCAGTGTGTTATACCTGCATTGCATTGCCAGGTAGCAATTAGCAATTCCTGTCATATGGGCCTTAAATTCTGCATGTCCTGCACTCATTTCCAACCTCAAAATTTAGAGGCCCAGGTGGTCCTTTGGGCTATTCTCCTTGGGAATCCCTTGAACAAGGGACCAGGTGGATGCAGTACAGCATTGCTGGTCTTCCTCTCCTCTCCTCTCCTCTCCTCTCCTCTCCTCTCCTCATTGTTTCTGTGTCCCTCTGCTCGGTCCTGTGTGTGGAACCAGCCTGTTTCCTGCCTGGACTCCTTCTCCCATCTCTATGTAAATAAGGGCCTGAATCCCCAGACTTCATTACTCAGGTCTGCACCACCATTACTGCCATCACCTACAAAAACTAAAAGCTTATGTATATTCTTTATCTTGTGGATAAAACTTCCAAGTCCTTCCATGTGCTAAACCATCTCATTTGGTTTGCTTCTAACTCTTCAGCATTATATTTCACACAACAATTAATTCATCCTCTCACCACACTGAAGGCTGTACCTTTATTGAAGTCTGTATCTGAGCAGAGCTTGTAATTCATCAGCACTCCAATATCTCTACATACAATGTGCTCATTTTGCTATAATGGGCTTTTTTAATCTTGCTGACAATTGAAATGTTGATATTGTTAAGGTTAATGACCCACTGATAAATACCAGAAAACACATTTACCCTCAAATAGTTTTTAATCACAGCTATTGCAAAGTGTGACAAGAATTCTTTGTGCCTAAATAGGCTGTAGGAACAGTATTTTCTAAATATCTGAAGCGCCCTTTTACTACACAAGTGGTTTCTCTGACAGTTACTGGGTTTGCTTGCGTGCCAAGTTCTCAGGTTTATTACACTGAGTTTGTGTATGAACTGGCTGGTTTTTCTTTCACACTTCTTAATGGTCTGCATTGTGTGTTAGATGTGCTGAGATGCCTTTGATCTGCACTTTACAAATGATGAAATCAATGCAACAGAGCAAGCTAATGGAAAAGAAGAAAAGCCTGTGAGAGTTTTATTGGGGTACTGTCACCCCAAAGGTGCTGTCTCTGATAAAGTACACGCAGCTCTGGGGACAGGGTCATAAGAAGGCAGGGTCAACACTGATTTTTCACATTCTAACACAGAGTTGCATGTGAGGAGATGTTTGCCCTGTGCTAAGCAAAAGGCATGCCCAGTTAATTTCTGTGATCACTAAGCCAGCATGCAGAGAGGGCTGGAGGAGAAGTTTCCATTTTTAATCCACATTGTTTTTTTGGCTGGATTTCTTCCAAGCATTGAACTAGCAAAAGAAATATGAAGCACTTTACATAGTGTTCCAGAGATACTGCCCCAACTCTCTATAACCAAAAAAATGTCAATATAGCTCCACTGGAGCCTGAGCAGCACGTGCCTGTCAGCTGATGATCTGACCCTAAACAGAGACTTCTGACTGCATGAGCTCTGTGAAAACAGACAGCAGAAATGGATATCAGGGAATGAGCAGTATGAAGCTATGGGAATGCAAAAAGAAAATTCATATTCAAAGCAAGCAGTATTTTGCAGCACTGAAGGGATTCAAGAGGGGAAATGAAATTCAAGATGTGGGTCTCATAAATTCCATGTATTGTCTCTACATGAGGGAAAAAGAGCCCTTTGCTTAGGCTTTTACTGCCCTTGATTTGTCCTCAATTCCAACTGAAGTGGCTGTAGAAATAGCTGGTACTTGCAGAGACTTCCAGATGAACTGAGTGTTTCAGAGCATGTTAGCCAAATGCCACTCAGATCCATCTTGCCTCACTCTGAAGCCAAGCAACTGAGCCAAAGGACAGTGCTGGGGAAGGACAATGAACTAATGGAAATGGCTGGAGATATATTACCTCTGGAAGTAAGAGGCTTGGTGAGAAATGATCCTTGCCATTTGCATGATGAAGTATAGCTGCTTTGGAGCAGTCAAGGTAACCATTTTCCTTGGGGAGACTGGCCAACACGACTCAGCTGTGCTCTGAAACAGCCTGTGCTCCCTGTGCTAGCAAGAGGGCAAGCAGAGGGAGATTTCCCCTTCTGATTGCAGGTTTGACAAGGGATGGGCCTCTAGAGCCATGGCTGACCCTGACAACTTGCACTGCTCAGGTACAAATTCCACAAACAGGAGGATTTAGGAACTGCTTCCTGGGTGAGACCAATGGATCCTCAGGCCCAGGATCTGACTCTGTGGCACCAGGAGAAACTGTTCAGAGAGAGCCTGTCAGTCTGGTCACTCTCTGCTCTCCACTTTTGTTTTACTCCCCCAAAGCTGTTGTACCAAGGATATTGTAGTGTGTATTGCTCAGTCCTCTTAGTATACATTTCTAGACTCTTGGCCCATGAATATCTAATCCCTTTCTGCACCTGCTCATACTGCCTGCCTCTACAAACACTTAAAGATCCAGAAGTTCACCACCCACTGCAAAAGAAGCACTTTCTTTTATCTATTTTAAATTTTTTTTACCAGTTCCACTGAGCTTTGTGAACACTTGTAGGGATTCAAACAATAATTCCTGCCACATCTCAAGGTAACAATAAAGATACATATGTAGTCCCTGTTCCAGACATGAGAATTCCTGAGTCCTACACAATGTCTTGTAAGTCTCCATGATCAAAGAATTAATCACACTTTTGGACTGATTTAGTTCTAAAGTACATTAACAACATTATGTTGGTTTAGCCCACATAGCAGCACTCAGTGCAAAGGAAAAATAAAAAAGGGCTCATTTTATACATGCATACACACATACCAGATGTTCTATATTTTTAGCTTGTCTGCAGGTGTGTGTAAAAGCAGTTTAGGGACTCATTGATTGTGGAGTTCTCCAACCTGTCGTAAGCTTGCACCATTCAAAAAGAGATATAGTCCTAAGAGCCTTACTGCTAACAAGCTGAGCCCTTCACAGGAGCTGGCTTTTGCTTTGGCTACATTTATTTCAAACTGTGTTATTCTCTGCTAATTAAACTCTTGAAAAGGAACATCGCTGACAAGAAGCTGTGAGTAATTTGCTCAGTCCTTGACATTAGTCAGGGAGTCTCAAAGCAGAGGCCACGGAAGTACAAGAATACTAACCTCCAAGAGAAGAGACAACAGTCCTTAATTAGAATCTTGCCTCAGATGTTGCTGGGAGGGATGAGCTGAAGATATCAAAGATATCCAAAACCCAGATGATGCTGGTGGTAAGTGATCAGTTCAGACACACTGTGGCTACTGGACCCCAGAGGCAAAAAGAAATGGCAGAAAGTCTGAGTATAGCTTGGGGACACAGATGCAGACTTGGCATTTGCCCTGTGGAATTCTTGGACACACTTGAAAGGTTTGTCTCAAGGATGAAAGTTCAGTCTCTGATTGCTTTTCTGACACCATCATATTATCTCAGACTCATTGGCAAATGGGCTCCTCCAATGGCTGCAACTGTTACTACGTTACAAAATATGCAAAACATGGATGTCTGCTAAATTAATTGCCAAATGATTAACTGCATGTTAATGAAGCAAGACTAAGAACAAAATTTAAAGGAAGAATCAGGTATGAAGGAAATCTGAAAACTGCTCCATTTTCAGGCTCTATCTTGCTAAAGTGCACCATTAGTCAAGGAGACACTTACTTTTAGTCATGAGCAGCACATAAGTTTTTCCCATTCAGAGCAGGGTTGGTAAAGTAGAGGGACTTTACCCTGTCCTTTACCCCGCCAGTGGAAGTCACTGCTTAAAAAATGAGTGCAAAAACATTCCCTTACTCCCTTCCCTTGCTCCAACCAAAACTGCCCAGCAGCAGGGATTGGCCAATGCAGCCTTTGTGGAGACTCAGACAGCCGTGCCTATTTCACACAACGGTGTGTACACAGATCAGTGCTGCTGATGTCCACAGCAACAATGGACTGTGTGAGTAAATGACAGTAACTCCATTAAAAGACATACTTCTACACCTCCCTCCCACTTGAGCCACAGATTTAGGCACACCTCAGTAATAATTTGAAAAGTTTAGGACATAGACTTATTGAAAAATGGAAGGGCAGTAGCTCTGTCATCCAGCAGTATGAAAAAAGGCTTCATTTATATCTTAGAAGCAGCAATCACAGGCAAAAAGCCCATGGCATGGGTCAGACTCAAACTGCTGCCTGGCATTGCAGCTTCTTGATCCTAAACTAATGGAGATTGCAGGCCCAGCCCAAAGGCCACTCAACCTCCCTCCACTGGTGGCCAAAGACCTGCCCCGTGTCCCTGCCACCCCAATGCAGTGGGGAGCTGCAAGGCTGCTCTCACACTGCAGAGGCAGAAGCACTCTCCTGGCCAGCACTGGAAATGAAAATCCTGGCAAGCCTGGCCTGTGATGAAAATACCAAGACTTCATTGCCTCCTGTTTCCTACAGATCAGTGACAGGTAAAGCCAAAGACATTTGAAGGAGGAAAGGCAAAGCACTGCCTGTAATGGAGTCCCCATTTTTCTTTTCCCTTCATATATAACTGCACACAGCTATGTATCTTCAGTTTCCAGGCTCAGGTCAGCACTGTTGGCAGCTCTCTGCCCACCCCAGCAATGCAAGGACACCCTGGGAGTGCTCTCAGAATCTGCTGAGTCAGCTCAGTCTTGCAGCTCCCACGGAATGTAGTCAGGCTTCAGCCAGAGCCACCCAGATGTGTGCCAGCCACAGCATGTTCCCTGGCACCCCCAGACTGGTGCCTGACAGCAGGGATCGTGTTCCTTTCTTCCACATACAGTTAATTCATATAAACAAGCACTGACGTTTATTTAGCTCTGCATAACACTTCCTGAGAGGCTCTGGAAAAGCAGGGCTTTGTCTGGGATCCTGCACTGTGTCAGGCCTAAGCACAGGAGGCAGAGAGGTGGGATGGGGAGTACAGAGCAGTGCCCAGTGCCTCCAGCCCCTCAACACAAGTTTTCAAGGCATTGATTATTGTCAACTTGCACTGTATGATTCCTTAAACATTATTGTTCTGCCCTAGGTCACTGTCAGTGTGTACAGCACTCAGAGAACTTACAGCAACTGAAGGAAAACCTCACAGCAGCTGATTGAAAACTGCCAGAAAACAATGTGTGTTTAGGTAGTCAGCCAGAGCCAGAAGGGCAATTTGCTTGCTCCTATTCATGTTGCAAATGTGTGCTGACAATTTTCATTTTCCTAGATGTAACCTTTTGTGTTTTGAAGGATACAGCAGCAGAGCTGTAGGACTCTTTTACATCCCACAAATAGCATGTACCACTTACAGTCCTCTTCCAAGCTGTCTGGCTGTTAGCACTTAGGAAAATACCAGAGCTCAAATCTCTGTTAAGACTTCCTTATTAGCCCAACTGACTCACCTCAAATCCACCACTTTGTACAAGGATCTCAAAATCTCAAAAATTTAAAAAAAAAAAAANAAAATGCACTTAATTCTTCTGTTCCCTTGAGTTTCTGCCAAGCTGCCTGAATGCTTCACCTTCCCATATATGATGGGGAGCCTTGTTCTTGCTGTTGGCCTGAAATACACAGAAGAAAAACCCAGTCTGAATCCCACTTTCACTTGGCTTTAGAGAACTTGGTAAAGTTTGTTTTGGGACATGTCACTAGGGTTTCTTTCCTTTTAGTTACCACGGCTGCCCAAGAGAGACATGACGTGACAGAACATCTGCAGTGTGTGTAGTTCTCCTCCCCAAGAAGCAGACCAAGAAAAACAGCCAGGCAGTGAAGTCAGGTGAGTAGCACACGACAGTTTGGGTGCTTTTTGCTGCTGTTAAACCATTCAGATTCCTGTGGACACTTCTACTTTTTTGTGTGTGTGTGGTCCTACGTGTTTCTAGCAGTGCTTCATGAGATGGGCTCTACCTCTGCCAGCAAAGCTGCTCCAGCTCTCTTCTCCACTGTTTCCACTGCTATGCTATGAAAACACACTTGCCTGCAGTCATGGGATGGAAAGAAAACATGTAAGAGATGCAGAGAAGGAAGATGTGTAGTCAACTTTCTGGGGGAAAGAAGTGGAAATGACCCCCCAGCAAACATTAGCTACTGTCTCACTTTTTTTTCCCAGAGATTGGAAAAACAAGGAAAGAAAAAAAATTGCACAGGAAAAAGTCTGTATAGCCAACCTTAATTATGGTAATGGATCACAAGTGGCTTCTGGCACTCAGTTGAAACGTGTCACCCTGTCAAAGACCAGGGAAATGAAGCAGCAGCTTGTAGCCATAAGCCAGACCAAGACAGGCTAGCAGTTGTGAAGAGAGCCCCAGGAAATCCAAAGCAGGAGAGAGTCCAGCAGCTTCACACCTCTGAGCACAAGCAGGCTGGATACCCTGCTCAAAATCATCATGCACGGTGGGTTCACCCCACTGGTCTCTAAGTGCATCTTTCTGCATCAAATGGCACTTGCAGTTAGGCTGTGTCATTTCACATTGCATTAGCCTGTATCACCCTGTATCATTTGGCACTAAAATGATATGTCATAATGTATACATAACCTGGGACATGTCACACCCTATATTTACAGTATTTAGTACATTTTATTTGATTATATGACCATCTTGTTCATCTTTTTCACGCCTTCCTCTTACTGAAGCTGATGGAGGAAGCATATGAAGAACTGACAGGATAATCAGGATCCAGAGGCAGAAGGAGAGGATGAGTGACAGTCTAGTTCCACTGACTTATTACCAGCAGCATCATTTCAGTTAACCTCACATACTTCTAATTCCCCTTTCTGTCTGTGGAGCATCCCCTGTTGTCATAATGTCAGTGAATGCCATTAAGCCTGGATAGTCATTTGCAAAGTCCTGAATAATCCAAAGGAATAATACTGAATTTTATTAAAGCTGTTCAGCTTCTTCATTTGGTCTCTTGCTTTCTTGAGGATATCCTAAGGCATTTAATTGTTTTCTTTTTGCTAGGTAAGGCCTTTTCTTTCCTGGCCTAAATTAAAGACTATATGGCAGTTTTTGTTGATTAGCCACAGCCAATTTTAACAACATAATGTATAATATGTCATCTATATCTATAAATATGATGACATGATATTTACTTCAGTGAAATCTTCCTCATCTGAGACAGGACAAAAGATTTAAAAGCAGCCAGTGACTACATACTGTAATAGCACTCTGAATTTCTTCTCAGCACTTATCAGATCAATATCAGGAACTGGAAAGAAACTGGCCTGGAGCAAGACATGAGGATACAAATTTGATGTGATGCTGATGAGCCTCCAGGCAGAAGCACACTGCCAAGGTGGTGATGAGAAGAGACACGGAAGAGTTCTGACAATGAAGCATCGTTTCCCAATCTCCTAAAATTCAAGTGCTTCACTTCCAGCACACCTGTTCTTCACAACTAATCTGCTCTTGGATGAAGACCTGCACAGAATCAAAATAAAAAAAATCTATATCTCTCCAAGTCACAGTCACAACCAATCACAATGGACAACCAATAAACGCAATATATGGTATATTCAGTAGAAGACAGAGTAAAATTAATGAAGATGCCCAGCCCTGGAACCCATACACAATCATAAAAGCAGAGAAAACCTCTCTTGTTAAAAAACAAACTCTGTATAAAATTGTATATTGCTGTGCACAGGCAGTTTCTGGGCAGTTTCTATGTTACAGCACAGCAATAATTTAGCTGCACACAGCAGCCCTGCCTGGCAGTTTATGGAGAATCTATAAGGCAGCACAATATCCAAATAACGTGTCGGGGGGATTTAGATGGGCACAGTGCAGTAACTGGAATTGGATTTGGGATGCTCTCTCAGCCTCCCTCACAATCAATTCCAAGGCCCTTTGGAGCTACACACGATCAAAACCCTCATTCAAACCTCCCCAACAGGCTGCTCTCAGGCACACACTCTAGGAGTGGATGGGCATAACACACTGTCACATCCTCCTGCCTCATTCTCCCTGCTCACAGCACCCCAGGGATCCCAGACTGAAGGCCTGGGGTGGAGGGAAAGCACCAGCCATGCTGGAGGGTGGTGGCAGTGATGGCAGCTCAGGGCCACATCTCTCCCTGAGGGCTGAGTGCAGGTTAAGTGACCACCTGTGTTCTCCAGTTTGGTTAACTGCAGTGCCAATTTATGCGCTTTCTTTTAAAAACTCACTAACAGAACAATTGTTTGCTGCAGATGAAGCCTCTGACTCTGTTTCTCTAAAATGACCTTTTCACATACAGATAAACACTGTTTATGTTTTCCTCCCTCCTGTCCCCAGTTTAACAGGCAGTGCTCAGAGGCTGAGGTGACCTCCTTCAGATCTTCTGCCATCAAAGAATTATAATACAGGAAATGATTCAGATTAGAGCCCAGGAAGTCTATCTGCATGTCAAACACTCTGTCTATTGGTGTCAAAGGCCAACACATAACAATACCTGATGTCTGAATTTCAAATTCATTTCAATCAGCTAATGCTTAAAGAAGCATGGGAAGAAACAAAACACAACCAGTACAGCAGAAAGATAAGCAGAAGGAGCCAAAAAGGTTGACTGACCCCATTTTTTCTGGAGCCATTTTTCCCACACTAGATTAAAAGCTGGGCCATTTCCTGACCCAAGTGGAGCTTACCAGGTTAAATTTCATCCATGTCAAGATGTTACAGCATCTTGAATCAACAGAACAGTTTTGTGCCTACTGCTTAGTTCAGAGTTAAAGAGAAACCTGCAAGGTTAACAAGTAACAGGAAGCAATTAATTAAAGTTTTGATAATGTACTGTTTCACAGTGATTTCTCTTCATAATAAATTTTGCATCCTAAAGGAAGAACACAAGCTTGGAAAAATGTGCCCAATGTAAGAGACTGGCAAGCAAGGTGGACTCCTCAGCACTGTCCCAGGAATTTTGGCAGCTTTAACTCTGTTTATGGAGTTCAGGTCTTTATTCAGAAATGCTTAGTCATTAAAGGGCTTCCTTAAATTGGCTTTTTCTGATAAAATATTCCATAAAAATTTGGATGTCTTCTCTTTAAAAATTCACTTCCATTTGATAACACCTCCAGAACATTTGCAAAATAAATTTCCCATTTCTTTACCTTGAGAATTAAATCTTTTTGATGAAGAAGTGCAGCACATGTATCTTCTGACACATTCAGCGTCAGCCCCTCCTGCAGACAGGATGCCAGACTGGACAGACGTGACAGCTGCTTTACTAAGGTTGTTTCTACAGTACCAACAAACATGAAGGAATTCCTGCAAAGCCTTGTAGCCTGCAGTGTGCTCCATGAGTCCAAATGGTCTTGCTTTCCTTTTTAAATCAAAATTCTAGAGTCTAAATTAACTTCCCAATCTGAAAAATCCACAGATTTGTCTTTTTAGCCTAACGAGGATTATCACCTAGAACATTAAAATTTTGGTCTCTAGTTTCTCCATCTCCCTACTTCCCAAGGTTTTTCAGATTACACAAAGCCCCTCCTTCTTAGCCAGTGAAGAACAATAGAAGTATGAACATGACAAGAAAATGTGATAGATGACAGCTCTTGCAATGGCAGTTGAAAGCCAGGGCCCCCAGCACAATTCCAGCGAGTGCACAACATTACTATAGTTACAGATCAGACCAAGGGATGGATTTATGTATGCAGTGCTGATTGTGCATTTTAACACATTGGTAACTGGCATTTAACTTCTGGAATAACAGCTTAAATCCAGCCATTAAATTCATTTTAATTAAATGTTTGTGAATGCTTTTTGCTATTACACACCACAGAGATACTGCTGATGACTGCTCCATTAGTCTCCACACAGCATTATTCCCTGTAGGAAGCTTCTTGCTGCTTTGCCCTGTTTTGGGGAGGGTGTCAGCATTAGTCTTTATGCACAGGGCCTGATTTTTCTGCTGCTGCAGGAGGGCATCTCATTGCTCAGGCTGTCACTGCTCATCCCTCAGCACGGCGGGGGATCGGCGTCGTGTGCTGCAGGGAGCCGGTGCAGGGGATGGAGCAGGGCTGGCTGCTGTGGTCCTCAGCGTCTCTCTTCTGCTGCCCTTCCCCTGAGGCTCTTTCTTGCTTTCTGACAGGCCTGAACAGAACTCCTGGGTGTTTACTAAACTGAAAGGACAGAACCGATTCCCAGAGGGTTTGGGTTTTGCTTCCATACCTGTTGTGTTCCCAGACAAGCCCGGATGCACATGCAGGAATCCACAGGGCTCCTTGCAGTCACATCTCCCCAGCCCCCCCAGAACCTTCCACAGCACTGAGCACCACAGCCAGTGAAGCAAGGTGGCTTCAGAGGCTGTTGTCATAGCACCTGCCCAGTGACAGAGAAGGAACTGCCATTATCACCAAGCTCATCACCACGTCCACCCCACTCCTGCACGCAACCACAGCCCCCAAGGAGCTTCACCAAGTGATCACTTCCACCTGACAATCACATCCTCTCATCAGTCCTGCTCAGAGTTGTCCCAAAGCCCACCCTTACAGTAAAAACTTCCATCTGCACTCCAAGATTTATATTTGGTTAAGGCCCATTTGTTTNCTCCTGCTGAGGGTTGTCCCAAAGCCCACCATGCTTACAGTAAAAACTTCCATCTGCACTCCAGAATTTATATTTGGTTAAGGCCCATTTGTTTCTCTCCCTTAAGCATGAAAAATTTAGGTTTAAATGGTTATGAAGGAGAACTTTCTAACATTTTCCTGCCTAAGTCACCTCTGGTGCTATATAATTGTGCAGTAGTCAGATATAGTAGTAGTTAATCTCTTTTCTAATACAGTAAGATGCCTATATCACAGAAGAGATTTATGAATTTTTTTTTTTAATCTACAGTGTGATTGGTGTTAGGTGGGTGGAAGGTTAAAATACCAGCAAGGATACACAGGGAGACAGAGCACTATGGGTGGTGAGCAAATCCCAGCTTCTTTGCTGGAACTGGTTAAAGATGATTTTGGAAGGGGTGTCACAACATGACTTGGTTAAGCTTTCTGTAAACTTGACAAATCAAACTCTGTGAATAATTGTGAAATACTGTTTTCACATGCTTAAAGCACTAATCTCTGGAACAGAGGGACTATTAGCAGGACAGTCATTTGTCTGCAGCTGCCAGAAGAGCCAGGAAGTGGGAGAAATGGTATTCTCTGCTGCTAATGTATGGATGAGACTTTGCTTGGGTTAGTGGGTGAATGGAAGGAAGATCAACTCTTCATCTGTAGAAACAAGAAATTACAGCAACAGCAATCATAACTTGCTGCAGAAAGCACAAGACAGAGGCCTACAGCTCACAGGAGCTCTGAATTCCCACTGCATTGAAGTTCACAGGCACAATGTCATTGGAAAGAAGTTCATTCTCCTGTTTAAATAATACTTAAATTTTACCACAGAAGGAGATGTGAATTGAAGAAAACTCCAAGCACATCACTGACTAGCACACTGAGGAGGGTTGTCCAGAGTCATGGCACCACTTGGTGCCTGTTTTCTGGATCCTGATCTTTCAATCAGGAGTGGGGAAACTCTGGAAACATGAGCCAGCTGACTGTGGCCACTGCTGTAACTGCATTTAGGATGTCTTTCAACAGGCTCAATCCAGCAGCAGACTGCTGGGAAGGCAAAGAGAATGACAAGGAAGTGTTCCCGTTGGAGAATTGTGAATAAAACCCCAAGTGTGTTCCAACAGAGCCTTTATTTCACTGCATACCTCGACTTCCTGCCTGAGGAGCAGTCCACTGGGAGATCTGCACGGTGCTCTGGGCAGGACTGTTGTCAGGACACCAATGAACTGTTTCAGAAGGTCCTAAATTGAGGAGCAGTTCAGACACATTCAAGGAGAAAGAAAAGGATTTCAGACAAGCATTTCAAAACTGGCTCCTGAGATGCTATTTCAAGAAAAGGGCCTTATCATTTCATTTTCCAGACCACTTATCCCACAGCTCCCACTGTGATGAGTAAGCATTTCTGGATGCTCAGCAGTTCTGAAGAGCAGGATGCCTCATTTGGGAACAGACGAGCAGTGGCAGCACGAATGTGGTGGCTCAGCAGGAGCCGTGCACTCCTGGGGAGGTGGGAAAGGCTCACCTGCTCCCATTCAGGGGGCAGCCCCTGTCCAGCTGCTGGACTTGGCATTTCCCAAGGCTCCATGCACAGCAGATTTCCCTGAATCCAGCTGTGATATCCTGCAGAAGACCAGGCTGCAGGACGTGCTCACTGTATTGGTCCAAGGCAGGCCTTGCCTCCATCCCTGCTCCCACCCCTGGGAGTCTCTCCACGCCTGCACGAGGAACACGAGCACAGGGTTTGCTGCTGCTGCCCCCAGGCTGGAGGGGTTTATTTATTCCTGTGGGGGGATTCAGCCCTGAGCACCAAAAAACTGTGAAGGCATTGGCCTTGACCTTCCACTTTCAAGAGAAATATTTCACATGAGTCAATGGAAAAGAATGAGCCGCTATGGATTTGGTACATTGCTTGCTTCCAAAAGATACTGATGCTGAATTTACATGCCCACCCAAAAAAAAACCCAAACAAAGATATTTTAGATGATTCAGCTCCACATCCAGTGTGATGAAGAATCTGAGGTTCATCTCCTGGAAATGAAGGAAATATTTTTTGGAAAGCTGAAAGAACATGGGAGGTAGACTGAGGCTTTACCAGCCTTTAAAGCACCAGTGACTTATGAAAGAGAAATTTTTGGTTTCAGACTTTCAGAGTAGAAAGCCTGAAGGGCTGACTTTAATTCATTTGCAATTTCTTACAATAATCTAATTTAGATGTCAAACAAAGTTCTGAGTTATTATTTTTCAGAGAAATTACAATGTAATTGTTATTGTTTTTGTCTATAATTACTCTGATGGAATCAACAAAGGATATTTTTAATAAGATTTGCTTATCTGAGAGATAACACTTGAACATAATATAAACACAATTTAGCCTTCATTCAGTGCTGTAATATTTTCTGTAGACATATTCACAGTAACATCAGAGTTTAGCTAAAGGGAAACCTCCTTCTGTGTTGATTTTGCATCTGGCTATATTCATATATCAGCAGTAGGAAGTGGACAAGAAGACTCTTGCACAAATAATAAGTTTTTCATTTTGAAATAATAATATTAGGCAAAATACCATCACTCTTGTTTGGAATATGTCAACATATTCCCCTGTACTTCAGTGAAGGTTACAAGGTACATCTGCACAGGCACTGCTGTCTGTCAAGGCATTTTGCTGTCTTTAAATAAATAGAGTGTGCTAGCCACTTTTTTCACACTGAACATCAAATATTGGACAAATATACTTTGTAGACATGATTACACCTGGAAGCATGGACTGCAACATTCACAGTACCCATTTTGTAGGAAAATCACAATGCTTTATCATAGTCAAGAATTTCCAGTTTTGTTTTCAACTTGGAAATCAGAAAGGCATCAGAAAGTTGAAATTTGAAGGTCTCAATTTCAAGTTTCAGATTTCAGCATTGCTCTGCTATTTTTTTCCCCCTTTTTTGTGGAGCAGCCAGCCTTTTGATGGCCAGATTTGCACAGATGTCACTGGCTGAGCATGCATGTATGTACATTCTCTTCCATATAGTCATGTTTGCTGTAAAGCAGTGAGGTCTCTCATGGGATTTGAAAACTCTCTTCCACTATTTGTACGCAACAGGATGGATAATCTCCCTATTTCAGCTTTTCAGCTCTGTGGCTGGGGACTGTCCTCTGTACAAAGTCCTGGTAAGGGCTGTGTCAGATCTACAATACACAGCAGTATTTTCACAGACTTAAATCATGGGAGTTCCCACAAGGCAGTGACCTCTGTTTATAGAGCTAAAGTTTATGAGCTATATATTTTATTATATGACTGTCTGAAAACCATATTGTATTAAGTACTCTGCATTGTCATGAATCACTGTGGGATTGGCTGAGAAAATGTATCAGGGTCTCTGCTGCAGGGTCAAGAGTACATTCCTCTGTGACCCTTCACTTTAACGTGAGGCAAGCATGGAAAATACCAAAGGCTCTCTTTCCACTGATTGGAGTTGAAATGGTTCAGAGTTTATTAAACAGCAGATAATTCCACTATCAATCTAGCATCTTAAAATGGGAAACCACCAACAGAGAATAGACAAGCACGAGCCAACATTAAAATGTAGATACATACACACAGAACCTGCTATTCAAAGTGAGCAGCTCTAATAAAGATATTTTTTTTAACATATTCCTTCTGTTGCCTGCATGACTGTGACTGTTTTTTACCTTAACCATTGTGCCCAGTGAATTAAGGCAATGTAAATTATTCAGGTATGTCTTGTGAATCTTTAATGAAGAACCTCCGTAGCAAAAGAAAAAAACAAAAACTGGACATGGAATTGTGTCCATCTGCAAAGGCCTTCCCTAATTCTATTCAAATACAGAACATTTTATTAGAGAGAGAAATCATAAAAATAACATTTTGATACTGGTCTGTACATTTCTGAAATCCTAAGAATAGCATGACCTCAGCATTGTTTTTAATGCCAGATTTTTATCACTGGAATTCTGAAGTGCACAGCACATTTACATAATGCTTGAGAAAGCCTCGAAATTGTGTATGACACTAATTAATTTCTGCAGGTGAAGAACAAAATCCCCTCCCTTTCAAGCATCTCGGTTTTTCATTTTAAGAAGACAGATATTGCAGTATCTAATTTCATAAAGAAAAATATTATCCACTTTCATCTAATGCAAGGATCTAGATTAACTAGAGGAGCTGTTTTTATATATATTTTATATTTCATGTGAGTTAAAAGTGGTTTTCCCTGAAGAGATAATTGATATTGTGCTTTTAGAGCAAACCAGTGAATGTAAATGCTTTGCAGATAAAAGATATTGAAAGTTTGAAAACAAACATACACCTTGGATAGCCTACCCTAATTCATCAGACAGTTGTGCAGAATGGCACGAAATACAGGCTTGAATCTTATAAGAAACTACAATTTTTTTCCTTGAAATTTATGAAAGGAAATATTTGCCTGGAAATGTAAGTGTTCTCAATAGGGCTTCCAGAAATGGCTACCCTCTTGTTTTGAACTGGGCAACTATGGCAGTGGTTAATAGCAATTCACTGTATTTGCTTCAAAAAACTCCAAAGAGAATCATCTCCTGCAGCATCAGTCTGACCTGACACTTTTGACATCTGTTCTCAGATTCTTCAAAGTCAGCTGAAAGTGTGGGATGTTTGGTTGGTTTTGGTTTTGCTTTTTAATGGGGCCATAAGCTTCAAAGCATGTCCTTACATTAGCCACCCAAATAAGATGGCTTGGTCCTCAAAAAGGCTTAGTATAGTGAAGTTTAAAGAAGCAACATCTAAACTTTTTTTTTTTTTTTAAACCCAACATTCACATGCTCAAGTACAGCTTTATGCTTCTGGCTGTAAAATATGAGTGCGAGGACTTGTGATTTTCTTCTCCCAGGTGAGTGGCCTAGTTGCCAGG
The DNA here is from genome assembly GCA_013399915.1 of Illadopsis cleaveri. Classification (NCBI taxonomy): domain Eukaryota; kingdom Metazoa; phylum Chordata; class Aves; order Passeriformes; family Timaliidae; genus Illadopsis; species Illadopsis cleaveri. The sequence goes on from VXBB01002544.1 coordinate 373,975, forward strand.
CTATAAAAAGTCATTTACTCCTTTAGTCTGGCCCAATTAATATTTAATTATGTCAGGCAAAGTGGAACAGCTTGAGTAGAAGGACTTGAGGGTCCCCACACAGCCCAGGGTAGCCCAAACTTACAAATTCACGTGGCACAACAAAAGCAAAAGTGATTCCAGGTCTTTTGCATCCTAAGCAAATGTCCTAAATTGATGTCTAGCAGGGAAAACCAGTATTACCTCTTTTGTCAGCTGCATTTGGTGCTGAGAGCAAACCACTATAGATTAGCTCTGAGGCTCAAGATCCTTTGGGAAAAGGAAGACAGACTCTCAGGTTGTGAAGCCTGACAAGGATTAAATGCAAGAGAAGTGCCTTCCTACCCCCCAAACTGTCAAAACAATGCACAGCTGCAAGTGCTGAGAGGCAGCATCAGCACCCAGGTACAGCATTCTTCATCTTGGATTCCAGCAGCTCCATGGCAGGCAAGGAACCAAAGCCCCTCTCTGACCTAAGCTCTGATCTGGGGGCAGATTTTGACTTGACAGTTGGAAGTGACAGGTAGAGGAAAAGAAAATGAATCCATTTGCCTGCATACCTTGTCTTCTAGCTGCCATTCAATGTTTTGTGTCAGGTGTTTTATATGCAGGAGGTTACGAGGAGAACTGCTTTGTGTTTGCATTATGTCTGAAAAAGGTACTATTTGAACATTTGGTTTTGTCTCCCTCAATTCAAAATATACACTCCCTGGACTGAAAAGGCACATCTTCCCACTGATATAAGAGAAAGATTTCCAGTTCCCACCACTATTTCATAAATTCAGTTTGCAATTCCTAGTAGAAGCAAAGCTCTGTTTATGCTGTTATTTTATACTGTACCTGAAAGCTTTAGGCAACCAAGGGCTAAGGTGAATTCACTCAGAGTTCTCTGTTCAGAGAAAATGAAATGTGGATGTTAATAGCTGACAGGCCTGTGGGTATGGATAGCCCCTAAATTCAGACAAAACCCTAATGTTGAACAGTTTAACCCAAAGCAGATTTTGTGCCTTGAGTTCACACTGCCCCTGGATCAGGCAGGGAAGGCAGCACAGGAGGACTGTGCCTGCTCCCAGGCCAGAATCCCTGGCAAAGACACCCAGATGGACAGGGTTTGTGATACCTCCCACCCTCGTGGCCCACAGAGCTTCACAGAGCCCAGGCTTCTCACACTTGGAGTTTGTTTCCACGTCCTGCAGCTCCTCCACTCTCCCAGCACAGAACTCCTGTTTCCTGAGTTCTTGTCCCAAATCCACTCCAGCCCACATCTTCCTCTTTTTTGTCTTCCAGACTGTGCCCCAAGCCTCCCGTATGCCACAGACCTGAGCTCCTCAGTGCTTCTGTCCCACATCCCCACCTGCCCTCTCTGCCAGGCTCCCTCCCACCACAGCATCCCTTCACTCTGAATCACTCCATCCATATCCACTCCCTGTCTCAGCCCACAAGCCCTGCTGGAGGCCCAGCTGTTCTGCTTGTGCTGATTATTGACTATTGATTTTGTGGCCTCTGCTGTCCCTCACCCAAGCTCTGACATATTTCCAGCATTCACTGCCATGTTCTGACTTCCCAGCCCGGCCAACCAAACTCATCTCTTCCCAGGACCCTGCAGGAAAGTTGTTCTGACTTCTGCTTCTGGCAAACATTTTCAAAATCTGAACACAGACTACACTTGCCCAAAAGCAGCCTGGCTCAGCTCTGAAGAAATTAAAAATTAACCACCTCCAGGAATAGGATATATGGAAGCTATAAGGATCTGCTAGTGTGAATTGGCTGTTGGACCCCCAAATAAGCAACTACCAGTCTAATTTCTGTGCACACAAATGTGAAACCAGCCTTGGTTTCTACAGTGCATTTGGTTATATCTGCCAATGACTGGATGGCACTGTAGAGGTATGCATGTTGGAAATAATGTGAAGATCCCTGATGCCTTAAAATGTGACATAAATATCAATAAGCTGTCATAGTGCTAAGCTGTAAGCAATGCATGTGGGCTTATCACTGTCACAGCTTAGTGCCTGGGAATGCCTGCCTAATATATGATCTAGAATTCCCTTTTGCTTCAGAAGCAGCAGAT
>VXBB01002544.1:377785-403794 GCA_013399915.1 Illadopsis cleaveri
GAAGAGAAGAGAAGAGAAGAGAAGAGAAGAGAAGAGAAGAGAGAAGAGAGCATGTATTTCATCATTCTGGAGGCTGCAAGGCATCTAAATGTTTTTTACCCATTTTTTGAGAAACAGGACACTTCAAATGTCTGCATATTTGAAAATCTGCTACTGATCTGATCCATTAAATACATTCATCAAGTTTTGCTATTTCTAAGAACACTGTCACTACAATTTATGAATGTCATATAGTAACTCTGAAACTGTTCTGTGAACTCTTTGTGGATGTTGAGTCAAAATTTCAAATATTCAGCCCATAAAGATGGGCAGGCATTTTAAATGGGCTTGATGTTCTCACAAGCACCTGCTTGAAATAGTCTGAATTTCAGAACAGCTCATCACCAGCAGCTGCTACATCCATCAGCATCTTACTTTTGTTCAGACCTTGCCCAGTATCTCCCCTAGTTTTTGCTCTAAATGCAGCTTTGAGCTGCAGCTGAAGCCAAAGCACACTGTCTGTCTCAGGACACCTCTGAGAATGCACAGTTCTGCCTAACAAAATGCCCCAGCAGCCTGCAACAAGATATTCAAAATGCTATAAAAGGCAGAGACTTATACAACCTTCCCTGTAATTAGAAACTTCGTGGATCTTTAGAGTTTTATATAATAATTTAGTAAAGAACTGAATCACCAGAGATTTTTTATGAGGCTCCTAAGACCTGTGTGCATTAAAGCAGTAAATATTTCATTTTCTTTATAAATGTTAACAGGAATAAAACGGAGCAAGATGCAACAAGACTGGGATATGTAGCTCTTGGCTGGAGACACACACTGTTCTGTCATGTTTGTGGAAGTCAGGACAGTCGGTGGAGCAGCAGAGCCAGCAGTGATGCTGAGCTGCTGCTCTGACTCCAAACCCACGCTCCCAAAGGAAATCCCCAGCACACTCTGTCCCACTGCATCCTGTGACCTCCTCCCACTACCCCCACTGCCCCACCCTGCTCTTCCCTCGCCCAGGCCAGCTGCCCTTGCTCCACTTCCCCCTCTGCCCAAGGGGAGCTCTGGGGATGCTGGCTGGAAGAGGGGAGGCCAGAGGGGAGGCTGGGAACAGCTTCCGTGGCCAAGCAACTACAAAGGCAACCTCGGAGTATGAATGAGAGCCTGAGAATGCCTCAAAACCAATTTTCCCTCCATTTCTAACACAGCAGGGACATTTTACCCATCTTTTCCATAAAGGGAAGGAGCTCATGCTGGCACTAGCATCATGTCACTCTAGAATAATTCTATCAGATTTATTACATCTAAGTGCTTCAGTAAATATTTAAAGAATCTGATTGCAGCATATACGGCTCTAAGAGATTAAAAAGAAATGTTTCCTTACATTGGCATATAATATTATTTACCTAAGATAATTAAATCAACTCAGTTAATCACTAAATCAACTAAATTTTCATTACCATGACACGCTTAAGGAGTACAGGTGGCGCCCGGTTAGAAATGTTAAAGTAATAATAATAACAACCGTTGGTTGGTGGAGCTAAATTAAAGTGACATTAAACCTCATGAAGTATCTTCACCACTAATCTTAGACAAAAGTCAAGTTTGCACTGCTGTAGAGGAAAGTACTCATTCAGTTGTGAAGAGTACAGTTTAGGCATATTTACCACTTTCCCCTCTATAAATACTAAATAAATATCACAGTGCCCTTAACCACTTCACAGGTGGGAAAGCAACGCCGTGCAGCACACACCTCCCAAAGCAACCAGTGGTTTTCATGAGGCCAAATCTTCTGACCTTTTATTTGATACTTCTCAGAGAACCCTTCATTGGAGCGCTTACAGCTCTTCAGTCATTCCCTATTGGCATGCTTAGGATACTCCAAGGTGATTATTCAATATAAAGGTGGCTGATCAGAATAATTTTACTGCTAAAAAAAATTGTAAGCAAAGGCGGGTGTAGCAGACCAACAGCCAGGGAAGATTGGCCAGAGGAATCAAGTTTGAGAACAGATGAACAACTGCCATTAGCAGCAGGAAAAATAGCTTTTTTTCCTCGTGAAACAGTGCCACTGTATGGCTCCACTTCACATTTAATTTGTTCTCCGCACCTCTGTGTATCAGGTAGCACCTGGCTGCTGCTGTACTTGCACAGACACTCCTTCCTCAGGAGGAAACTGGCAATTGTCACTGCATACAACAGCAATACACTCAAGGAGTCAGAGTATTTTTTCCAGGGAAAAGCTGAACTTCTAAAATTTTACTGTTCTTTCAAGATGTAACTTCTGGTTAAAGCTTCCTTCAATCAGAGACATTCACTGGCAATACTATTGTTCCTCAGCAACATCTCTGTAGCAACTGATTACAAAGGGAGCTGGTTCTCAGCAGAAAAAATGTTACGAACTCTAGTGCCCCAAATGGGAAGTAATCCAGTTTTGATTGCTGACTGCTAAAAGAAAAAAGAGAAGAATTAAAATTAAACTCTTAGAATATTTTTATGGTTAATAACAAAATTAATAATATCTTTTCAAGACTTGAATGCTCTGTGCATTTTTTTTTCTCTTAACATCTCCATAAAACCTGTAGTTGTCTCTATTCTTCCAGTTACAGTCCTGAGAAACAGAAATAAGGTCATTCCATCAAAAGCAACATTAAAAATTGTACAATGGGGAGCAGGGCCAAAAATTTACTTAAAAGAATGATCAACTCTTGTATCAATACTGGTCCCTATGTGTTAGGAACCCTCCTTCCCTTGTGCTGATCCACTGGGATTTTTAATGTCTTGCAGTCGTCAGCCTGAGAACCATCTTCATTCAGGCATATGCAAAAGCCTCATATTTTTAGCCTGGATGTGTTGATCCAGGTGGCATCCCTTAAATTTCCATTTCCTGGGAGTCCATCCAGGAGGAGATGGAAATCATCTTGGCCAACTGCACTGCAGGAAATGGGCCACGAGTGAAAAGGCACGGCTGAGCATCAGCACACAGCAAGGAGTGGGGCTCCTGCGAGGCCAAAATGCAGGAGGGAGCTGGGAGGGAGGAGCTGAGGGAGCTGCAGCTGCCTGCACAGATCTGGGGAGCAGAACCTTTGTGCTTGCCCTGCTCCAATCTGTGGTCAATGCTCTCAGCTGTACGGCAGAGTCTCACCCCAGTTATTTTGACAAGAGTGAATTCTCTGATCAGATGAACTAGTGGACAGCTACATTTCGAAACCTTAACCCTTGCAATTTAGATTCACCTTTCATGGCTCATCCTTGCCAGCACCTTCTGTATTTTCTGTTCTAGTACATAATGTACAATTTATATTCCTTTATTTTTAATCACCTTTCCTGTGTAATTTTCTTAGGTACTTATCTACTGTTTCATCTCCCTGCTTTGCCTAATTACCTGTCCCTTTCCTTCAGATGGTTCTTTTATTCCCTTCTTACTTTTCAGAATCATTAGCATTACATTATTATTCTTAACAGCAGTACATTTATGTTTATTATGCAGTGTTTGCAAATAAATAGAGAACTGAATTTCTGGCTGTATTTACCTAAAGCTAAAAGGAGAAAATGCAATGTGGGTTGAATTCTCATTTCATTTACTTGCTTATTTTGGATGGAATAATTTTTAAAGACTTTTAAGACCTCTGCTTTACAATCAGTACTTTTTATAGCTTTGGTGCTGCAAGGAATGTTGGAAATATTTATCAAAACATATCATTTTAATACACAAGAAAGTACTAATATTGACTCCAGTTTTCTTCTTCCTTCGATACTGCTCTTTTCCTTAAGGAAATACTTGTAACTACATCAGATAACTGAAATGATTCTGAGTAAATGGTGACATTCTGCCCTGTGAAGCACTTCTTGCTCGTCCATATTTGACTCTATGAACCTCATAAAAGGATAAACCTACTCACACGGTGTTGTACTGCTGTAACCTGTTGGACTGTAATTTTTTTCCCGTGGCTGTGTGGTTACCTTGCCATGGGGTAACAAGACTAAAGTGATGCCAGGCCCTTCTCCCATCCAGGTGAAGGACAAACACTCCTACAAGATTACAGTGGAAGCAAAGCTAAATTCACCCAAGCTCCCCAACCAGGCAAGTGTGTGGCTGGGCAGTAGCCACATTTCAGTCCAAAGGCCTGTTAAATACATAAAGATCAGTCCAGACATCCCTACCTGATCAGGGCCCAGCATGTCTGCTGATCATAAAGCCACAGATTGATCTGGTTTTCCTTTGCAGAAGCAGCAGGAAGGTGGAAGTTGTTGGAGTATACCATTGCTTTGTTTGAGCTCATTTTGCTTAAAATTAGCTCAAGCAATTATGGTTTTGTATAAACTAGTCTTGCTTCCTGACAGCCTGAGCACTGACTGCCATACCCACGGCAGGCTCTCAGCCAGACTACATTAAAAAAGTTGACACTTCACTTTCTTCAAAGGCTGAGAGAAACTTAGCCTTTGAAGAAAGAAAAAGACATTCTCTCTTCCTCCGGGTTAGGCAGCAGGGCTTTTAATTAATCCAGGGAAACAGGGAACTTCTTCCACTAGGGAAGGTCCCAACTGCCCAATTCTTAGTGAGCCACTCACTTCATGACTGTTTCTCTTTCTCTGCTGCTGTCTATTTAAAGCCATGAGCTGTGCCTCGTGTCCCTTGGCTGCTCTCACCCCCTTGACTGCCACACCCCATGTAACATGGGGGCTGTGGATAGCCCGAGTCTTTAGGTTCCTCCTATTGCTCATGTTCATAGGAAAGAACACTTATTAAACACTAAAACTAGACAGGAAGCGACCCCAACATCTCAGTATTAATCCAAAGGTGATTTGATTTGTTACATGCATTCTTTCCCCTTTGTCAGCAGTAGATACAACTATCTGACTTTTAATGGGAACTCTGTGCCTTGCTCATTAAGTGCTGTCTGAGGCTCCCAGGACCAGCTGTACTGTGAGATGGGTGGTTTTACAAGAACAGGGTGCTGGCTGGTGGCTGCTGCATGGCCCTGCTCACACAAAAGCACAAGCCCAGGCTGCAGCTGAGTTCACAGAACTCATATGACTCTGGCTGCCAACACAGCTGTGAGCTCAGGGGATCACATGGCACTGGACAGAGGTTGAACCAATGGAGTGGCAATTATTGCTTGTGCTTCTCCTAAGATGTATCATTGAGGTCAAAGCTGCTGCTTCCATTTCTTATTTTGATCTTGTTTTATTCTTTATCCTAGAGACACTACTAGTCAGTGAACACATTAAATAATATAGGAAGCAAAGCACTTATATCAGTCTTTCCCTAAGAAGCTCCAGTTGTGTTTTATTAACAGAAACATTTCAGTTTCATAAATACTTAATGAAGTGACTGCCTATAGCAGGGAGACACTCCTGAGCTAATTTTTGCTGTGGTCAAACCACCAAGCTGCTTAGTATTTGCTTGCAGCATCACATTACAATGAACACAGCTAACAAACTGGTTATTAAAGTATTGGAAGCATCTCCTCAAAAACTGGGATTGTTTAGTTAGCACAAGCCATTTATGCTAGCTCAGGAACGATGTGGACTAAGAGCCTGGTGCAATTCTGCAGCCAAGGTGATCGATGCACCTGTACAGGAAAAGCAGAGAGCTCAGATTCTGGGGCAAACTGTCTGGGACAATCTGTTGGTACCCCTTTATTCTCAGCAGAGGAACAGAAGCCTGAGGTTATCTTGCTGCATATAATGGTGGAGCAGCAAGCTACAGACCAGAAGGGGAAGAGAAAGAAATCCAGAAGGACAGAGGTGATCCCAGGAGAGGTCTGGGCAGTATGCAGAGGCACACTGCTGAGCTCTACAGCAGTGCCAACGGGAACGGGACAGAGCAGCCACTCCTCCCAAAACAATCAGGGTGACACCTTAGGATTTTGGCTTTTATATTTTTCATGTATTTGTAATCCTGCAATTCTTTAGTGTAGAACTCTAAACTCCATATACAGTGTGAGCTGCCGCTTTCCCATTTTAATCAGACAGAACAATTCCTCTATGGGCCTCATTGCCTCAGACCCTGAGAAATGTAAGCAAAATTGAGTTGGGGAGGAGCAAAGCTGGGGTAAATTATTTCATTACCTGAAGCTGTAATTGGAAGATTAACCCCCAATATGAAAATGGACCAAACTTATAAAAGTGTGAAAACCCATGACCCCTGGTCCATTTTTGGGTGCAGCTCCTGGGTGCGTTTGTCTGCCCTAAATGTACCTGAAGGCCCTTCATTAACTATATCTGCTTTTTATTCTCTTAGTTTTGTCTGGCCTCTGTTTTTAAGTAAGCCCAAAAAAGCATCAAGGGCAGTGCTGGCTGCCCAACTCTTCTGAAACCAGGGAACACAGAAAGGCTACTGCAAGATTAAAACAGATGCAGAGGTTGTACACGTGAGATACTGAAGAAGAGAAATGGTAAACCAGCATCTAGACAAGCCTAAAGCATCAAGGTGTGAAACCTTACAGTCAAACTAGTTTGGCCAGCCAGCAAGGGGTTCCTCTCACTGATGATAAAATAAATTTATTGTATGTTAACTTTACAGGACGCTGAGACACATTGACACAAGGAAATTTAAATAATTTTCTCCAAGATAATTTATACCACATATGCATTCTCATACCTAATAGAAGGGCACTAACACATTAAATGAAGGTAGAGTGTTTTCTTCCTTCTTTTATTCTTATTATTATTATCATTAGTAGTAGTAGTAGTAGTGAACTGGCTTGCACTGTTTATTTTGGCTTGCCCATGGGACTGACTGGCAACCTGAGGACAAAGGTGTGCAGCAGACACACACAGAAAGCCTGGGGATGACACAGTAGTCCCAAAATGACCTCCCCACCTGCTGTAGTGGCATCCCCACTACAAAAGGCAGCATAAGAGAACTCTTGTTCACACTTATGAACAGCTTGGAGCAGCCTGGCTATACTGAAACACATCAGTGGGCTTCATTGCCCAGGGGAGAAAATAAGTAGCAAATGTTACTTGAGTAGTACTGGAGTACTGGAGCCTGGAGCTTCCAAATATAATCATCTGCTGGTCTCACTGTGGGATGGATGAACTCCAGATGCAGGAAATCACCATACAGGGCCTGAGCTATGCCTGGATTAGACTGACTGAATATGACTGACTACAGATTTTTTGCTATTTCTATCATAACTTTTCCCTGCTACACTACACAGTGAGTCAGATTTCATGGTTAGAACAAGTGTGAGTCACACCAAGAATCGCTCTCCAAACCTGTAAAAGTTAATTTATTTATTTTCCTTTTCAGAGACTCTTGCTGATCATCCACTGCTGTTAAGAGGTATGTAATTCAGCAGTCCGACAGGGTGGTTTCAAATATTGAACCAAAAAAATACAAGCTGAACCAAGCAATGAAAAAACCAGATCAGGCATGCAGAGATCTCACTGAAAAGTGATTTAGAAATAAATTTCAGAGGGAAAAAAGCCACGTCAGGTCAAAGTCTGTTGAGCTGTGTGTCTGCAGCTGGCATTCTCAAAGGGTCGCCTACAACAAGCAATCTGTGAGAGTACTGGATTTCATCTCCAGATGTAACAGGGATTAAAACAAGGAAAGATATCAGAAAATATAAAGTGGCATTGGAAGACTCTCCTGAAAGGAAAACACACATGGTTGATTGAAGGAAAATTTAGTTGGTGACTATGTCAGACAGCATGTTGACTACATATAGATATTTAAATTGATAAAAGTGCATGTGAGAAAAGAATCCATTTAAAGTTTTGCTTTCATGTTGTTCCTTTCCCTTACTCATCACATCTATATCTCACTTGAAAAGTTCCTTTTATAAGTTTTCAAAGGCAGCTCAGGACTCACTGTGGAGTTACCCATGGAACAACTCTGCACCATGCATGGGCACTAAGCCACACAGGACTGGTTTGTACTGGGAAACTCCCTTGTGCAAGAGCACTGTGCCTTCCCACCTACTTCTGTACAGCACATTCCTGCAAGCACTCAGCACAGTTCTGGGGAAATCCTCCTGTGAGGTCAATGGCTGCAAGGACAGCAGCTTATTTGGTGCTTTCCTTGAGTTTGGTACTGTTGAAAAGCAGATTTATGCTCTGGCTAGGAAGCATATAAATAAACAGGCCATTATCCAAATCTGTGGGGCCTGATGGAATGTGCTCCAAGCACTGAGGGAGCTGCCCGTGTCACTGAGGCCACACTCAATTATCTTTGAAAGGTCATAGTGATCAGGGGATTTTGCTCAGGATTGGAAAAGCAAAGCTTCCTTTTATCTTCCTTCTAAGGAAGAGGATCCAGGGATCTACAGGCACTCATCCCTGGGGAGGAGGAAATCCAGGGAAGAGTCACAAAGATGACTGAGGGACTGAAGTGTCTCTGGTGTGGAGAGGCTGAAAGAGTTGGGACTGTTCATCCTGGAGAAGGAAAGGCTCAGTGGGACTTTGCCTGTGTGTATAATTACCTGGTGAAAGAGTATAAAGAAAACGAGCCAGATGCTTCTCAGGGGCACCCAATGAAAGGACAAGAAGCAATGGACATAAACTGAATAGACCAAACCCTATTAAACACATGTAAAACTCCAAATATGTCTTTTACTATGGGGATGGTCAAACCGTGAAATAAGTTGTTTATGGAGTCTTCATCCTCTAAAATACTGAAGACCCAAGCAGAACTTGTTCTGAACAATTTACTTTGTAGAGATTGCTTCCAAACTCCAGGATCCTGTGATTTTGTGTGATTCTGGTTTTGTGTTTAACCTGGACACTTTAGTCCAGACTAGATTCTCCTGGATTTATTTTCCTAGAAGACTGACTGAAGGTTTGAAAGTTCTTTTCAAATGATCTTCAAATCTGAAGACCTTAGATTTGAAAGGTCTGCATTGTGGACTATCAAACTGAAGATTTGCTTTTTCCAAATCAGTTTTTTCCCATGAACACAAGGTACACCTAATTGCAAGGAAAAAGTTAGATGTGACCTATGTGGCCTGTCCCTCCCCGACCTTGTTTACTGCTTTCTTTCCTAGACTTTTGTGATGCTGTGATTCTTGCTAACAAGCTCTGAGAACAAGTAAGAGAACTTGAAATCTCAGACTTCCAAAGGTTTTCAAGTGGTCTCTATATATCACAAAATTCTACAATGACAGGTTGATAGGAAGATTTTTTTTTAAAACACTCTTTACTGTAATCCCTCAGATAGCACAGGGAGCCCTAGCTATAATATTTTCTTTGACTTAATGTAAAATTCATTAAATCCCATTACTATAAATTGCTGGGCTGTTGGAAATCAGCATAACTCCACTGAAACCAGAGGAATTATACCAACTGACTTTAGAAGATGATCTGACTATTAGCCACAGTGCAACAAAATTTCACATTAAATCTGAGCATGCAGGTCTTTGGTGACAGTCACAAGCAATCTGATTAGAAGCCATTCTGACTTACTCCAAAGCACAGAACTTTATTTCACAGACTTCTCAGGAACTTTAGGGTTTATAGGACTATCTGACAACCCAGTGATTTCAAGTTACTTAAAAATAAATCCCATGAGTCTCCCTTGGCCTTAAATAATATCAAGATTGAAATTATGGGCTACAGCATCTGACCCCATCACCAAATCTTTCCACAAACTGATCAGGCTTCCTTTCATTTACAGTTTTTAGTATTACTTTGCCTAAATTACTGCTATGTTCATGCTTTTCCTGTAGGTTCCACACATCAGCCATCTGATCCTGCTTTTTTGTTTTTATGGAACTGGTTCTACACCCCACCTCTGATATTACCCGACAGCATATACCTGAAGAACAATTATTTTGCCAAAGTAAACCAGCTAAGTGTGCTTAAGGGACAGGCTTTCCACCCCTAGTGCCATTGTAGCTTTTCCCTGTACCTGTGAATGAATCCCTTCTGAACACAAACGCCTGAAATCATTCACACTGTTTAAGATGAAGTTAACAGAGAACTATGGCTATGCACAATCTCCAGTAGAAAAATATGGCCTGATATTTCAGGTTCACACTTATCTTGCTTACAGTGACAGGCATCTTCTGGTCAATCAATATATTTATGCCTTGCTTCTTCTTTTTCTTCCTTTTCAAATGTTTCAAATTTCCAACAGCATATAAGAAACTTATTACTGGTCCCTAGCAGCACAGACTTGCCCTGGGCACTGTGGAATTACTGCTCACTTTTTAAAGTTCAGTTCTTAGAATTCTCCTGCTTCTCCTGTATGTTTTGATCTGCTAAATTTTTGATCAGTTTTATATGTGTACTCTCACCTAACCATGCCATTAACAAATATATTAAGCAAGATCAATCCATCTGTGAATCTCCTCTGACCCTCACTCTCCTTTTCAGCACAACCTACTGTTGTTTCACATTCAGCCCACTTAATTCTTGCCTTGTCCGTGTCTTCACCATCTTGACTATGAAGTTACCATCTGGCAGGGCCACATGGGTTGCACACTTGCTGAGGCACAAAATACATGTGTGCATCCAAGGAAGGAAAAGTGACTGTCAAAGACAAAAAATTAAGGAGAGGCTCCTTTTAGGAGTCTAATCAGTCATTATTACTGATGTGTGCTTTGAGGATTAATATCTGAAGATGCGAATATCAGACTATGAGTTTTTGGAAATTAACTATAGGATAAAGTTCACTTTATATCCAGCTTTAACTGAATTTATGTCAGTACCTTTTTTTCACACATCTAGAGATGAAGACTGAAGATAAATCAAGCACATGAATGGGGATGAGAGACATGGCTTCAGTGCCAATTTGACTTCCTTTCCATCCATATCCAGCCCTGTAAAAGGGTATTAGTGCCTGTTAGCATCTCTGTTTGATGTTCAGAGCTGTGGATTTCTAAGCATTTCCCCTCCATACAGACCTTGCCTCAGTTACAAGCACTGCTCATATATGACTGCAGTGTTACTCCCACAACCTAAGGCAACAGAAAGCATTCAAGGCAGCAAACACACAGCAAGAAGGAAAGTGAAGCCGAATTGCACATACTTCCAGAGTTAAAAAATACACACCTGTGGGGTCCATTAGCCAGAGATGTCTCTGGGTACCAAATGCAATGACTGATACCACGTGAAGTGAGGAGGGCTTGTGCCTGTTTTCTCACTCAATATGGTACAATGGTACAATATGCAGTAAGCTTGCTATCAGTGCAATACAGCATAGCAATTATTGTAACAGCACAGGATTTCTTGAAAGGAAAATTCCTTGTGTCTTCCTTTCAATGCTGTGCTGTTTTCCCTGCTCTGTGTAAGAAATGCTGTGTGCCATTTATGTCTCTAGAACAGCCAGAGACTGCTACTAGAGGCTAAATAGGAAGAAAATGAAGTGCTATGTTGGTGCTGCCAGAGCTGTCCATTTCCCCTACAGAGCATATCTGAGCAACCTCCTGGCAAGGCAGGGAGAAAAGAAAGCCTACCCTTGCTGGTAAGCTTCTCACACTCCTTGTAACACCAGTTCCAGGTTCCATTACAGCAGAAATAATAGAAAACCATGACTCTGCACACTCCCAGCAGCAGCAGGCTGACAACCTGTGCTCCTTGGGTACAGTTTAGAACAGAGAGTGCTGAGCACCTGAACCCAGAAAAACATTTTTCAGGTTTTTGCAAATTATCACTTGATTTTACCATAGCTCTACCAAACCTTTCAAAAAGCAATCTGCTAAGAACCATTGTTCCACTATACTGTGCTCCTCCATCAGGTTTTGCAGTAGAGGTTACAGGAGGGGCAGCAGCCACACAGACAGCACCGAGGGAACACAGCCTCTGTCATGCTGAATCCTGAGATGCCAACAAAGGACAAGGCCTTAGGAAGTGTGATTGTTAAAACCCCTTGTTTTCACATGCAGTGCTGAATTATTTGTTAAGCTCCCACAACAAACACAAAAGACAAAAGGAAATAACCACAGGGCAAACATCCACCTGCTGCTTTTGAGACTGAAGAAATTAGGTACCTTTTATATAAAGATCTTTTGTTTTGTGAAATAATTCTCTTGTTCTAGTTAAACAATCCACACCTGGCTAGGGCTCATTTCCATTGTTCCCAATGCTTCAGAGGGTTCACAGAGTAGAGAAAAACCACACTGCTTATGTTTCATTTCACCCCCACTCCGATGCATGTTGTGAATGACTAAAAGTCAAACACACCCCTATTGGGATTAGAAATGATAAATTATTATAATCCTTCTACTGCTGGGCAGAATGGTTAGCAAGAGTAGAAATGAAAGGCTGGTACTTTAGCACAACAAGCCACTGTGAACAGAAAAGGGATGAAGAGTTGTGGACACATAGTTATGAAGGAAAACATGCCATGATTGATAGTCATGCTGTGAAGAAAGGAGTAAAAAGCCACATGACACCTGGAAGAAATGCCTGTGCTCTGAAGGACTTAGAGCAACGCGTGGTTCCCTTTATCAGCAAAATTTGCCAAGCAATAGGAGGAAAGTGTAAAAGCAGAAAAGCAGCCACTAAGTTATAGTTCCAACAGGCATTACATCACATGAACAACAATTTATTTACAACAATTGCAGTATTTTTATTATTTTACTTCTTTCTGCTACTGACACACAATAGACGTGTCATCTACGTGTGACATTTCACTAATGCCAGAGTATTTTCTCAGATCCATGTGCCCAATGAATCATTGTAAAATTTGAAGTGAAGATTTATTCACAGGAACTAGAAATGATTCCCCAGTTTTCTCTGGGAGAAGTAGGGGGCATGCAATCACCCTTGCACAGTCTCTAACCATTCTTGATTGGAAGAGAAATATGCTCCCAAATTTTATTTTTTCCCCTAAATCCCTTCTGGAGCCTGCACTCAACAAGCAGATACTCCACACACTTAAGTCTGCTCACTTAGCACAGCAAAACCACAGGGTCATTTGGTCTGTTCCTGGAGAAATACTTTCCTCTCAAGTCCTTTGGAAAAGCCTGGAAATGTCCTGGGCTGGCAACACCACGCCTTTGAGGTTCTGCTGCTGCTGCTAAAGGTGCAGTACAAACCCTGAGAGTGTTTCCAAGGAGAAAAAGGAACTGGAATAGCCCATGCTATGGTTGCCTCTGTAGAGTACTTCGAAATAAAAACCTGCCTAACTGGCTACTGAAATCTCACTATTTATTTCACTGCTGAACTGAGGCAGATTTAGAAACCATTTGTACACTGTCAAGTAGTTGCCAACATTCATGCTCAGAAGGGTTTCTTTTGCATGGGCTGAAAAGTTAGTTCTTCCATTTTCATGAACGTTTAGCCTCTGGAGAAGTGGATGCCAGCAACAGAAGTCTCCCAGGAAACTAATGTGCAGGCAGCCTTCTCATTTTTTCCAGGGCAGAAGGATTTTGCAAACCTGTCAGCGATGAACTGTGCTTACTACCTGTCTTCCAGGGGGTTTGTATTTTGAAGCCTGTTACACTCAGCCGAGTACATCTGACACTGATTCTCTAAAGCTGTAAGTGGAGCTTACTGATATCTATTTCAGTGTTTTCTCCTTTGCTGAGCATGGATCCTACACCAGTTTTCACAGCTCCAAACCTCTCAAAGGTCGACAAAAGCATTTGCTGTCTCTGAAGTGCGAGGTGGCCCCAGCTGATCTGAAAGCTGACATTCCTCAGTGCCACCTCCTCCTGCCTCAGGTAAGGGATCAAACCAAACAAACCTATTCCTACTTATGCTGTTCACTGTACCCAGCAGCAATCAGGGGAGTTTTTTCTTCTTGCTCATGTCAAGAATTTGTCCACCAGAGAGAAACTCAGCAACAGCCAGCCCTGCTGATGAGATGCAACTCTAATATTGCCCTTGTGCAGACCCATGTTTTGCTGTGGTCCCTAAATAAGGGCTTGGCTGAACAATTTCATTCATTTTTGATGAAGCCTGAATCAGAAAGATGCTTCCACAGTCTTGAATTCAAAAACCTTTACAGAAGTAGGACCTAATGTTTCAGCACTATGAACTTCAGCTAGAGGCTAAATGAATGTTCAATGAATGAATTTTGGTTCTGTGGTCCTGCCTTTCCTCTGGATTACATGGATTAGTAGCCCTTGAAACAATTTATTAGATAAGACTTCAAAGGGGATTAGTTGTACTCATGGGTTATTCTAGACACCTCATATTCCAGTGCACAAACTAGATGTAGTTTGGAAAACAGATACTGTTCGCCTTGATAATTAAATGTCACAAAATCTGTTTTATTTTCAAATTTTAAAATTTAAAGAGGCAATAAGTAATAAAGTGGACTGGGCAGTTTCCTCTTTGCTCCTCCTTCCCAAATGTCAGCTGTGTTTAGCAGCCATGCCTGTGACAAGAACGCTGTGAGAATCCAGTGTAAATAATACACTCCAGATCTGTGCAGACCAGGCAAAACAGAGCAAATATCTGGCAGAGACAGAAGTGACAACTGCTCAGTTTCATTGCAGAAGAAATACTACCCTGTGCCTTACAGGTAATAGCCTCAGCTAAAGGTTTGCTGTCAGCTCAGCCCACAAGAACATCTCAAATCATTAAGTGCTAGACCTGACAGACAATGAGAAATCAGCTAGACAGGGCCTAATGTGATGAAAGGATTTATTGTGTGTTCTGTGTTTTAATTTTTTCTGTGTGAACTTTAATTCAGGAAATAGTTTAATCAAAAAATAATCAAATAAAATATGAGACATTTCTATGCTGGAATAATGAAGTCACATGAGACTAACACGTGCATCACAAAATATGAAGGGGTAAGAGGATGCAGTTCTAATGACTGCTTCAGAGTGCTGTGAGGGAAATAAGCAGAAGCCAGAACACCCATGATTTCAATTCATCTCAACAATGGGCCCAGAAATGGTTCTTAAAAAGCCAGACCAGTCAGTGGCCTGCTGAAGCCTTATTATCTCCTTTGCAAGCACCATCCCCACAGGGACCAAATCCAAAGACAATGTATGTAGACCGAAAAAAGTCAGGATTTCTTTCCTATGGGAAATTCTGGTATTTTGTGAGAGCTTTGTTCTGAATTAGAACAAGAAGAAATTTAGAAATATCCAGAATTAAGGACATTGTGGAAGGAAAAAATAGAAGAGAAGAAAACATGGGTTTTGGTTTTTTTATTCCTGAATGAAACAGAACAGTTGATTGCTCCCAGCTCTGGAGGATTTTCTGTTTTCTTACTCTGAGGGACTTCACAAGTCCTTCAAGTCATCAGTGGGATCCTGCACTGGATCAGGAGAAGGACAAACCCTTGAACTTTTTGAGGGTCTCTGCCAAGGAGACCACAGTAAGCCACCTTACACTGAAGCCAGGGGGCCCAAAGCTTCTCCTTTCTAGACCCCATACCTGAGAACCCACAAGGCCTGAGGATCCCAAAGCTCTCAGACCACACATGGAGCCTGCACTTGAACTGAGCTCCTCAACTCCCCACCATCAACAAGGCAGCAAGAAACCACACAGCTCTCTACTAGAAAGTCACGAATGTGTCAGCAATAGGTTGTCAAACAGCCAGGTTTCCTCAAACATTTTGGTTTTGACATAAGTGACATTTTCCAGCAGACTGTCTCTTCTAGGGGGGAAAAAACCCCCATGCTTGGAAAGTTCCCATCCAACTGTACTTGTGATACACACCTACAGAAATAGCACTGCACATAAAGCCATTTCAAGCTGGATTTATATGAACCTTACAAAAAAAGAAGCACAAACGCATGTGCTGAGTGTCTAATAGCGCACAATTTCCTCCTGGGGAACAGCACCTCGGAGTGTGGCCCATGCACGTAACATTCCCTACATCACAATCTGTACATGTCTGGCTCTTCGTCACCGAAATAACACCTTGATATTTCATTTTTGTGGCTGCTAATTAGAGCATACTACCTTCCTTTGTGGCAACATTCTCATGCACAGCTTGACATTACAGTGCACACAGATTGCCCAGAGAAATGCAAGCTTTTCCTTTTTTTTTGGGTGTGATAATTGATCTGAACTTGCCTGCATTCATTTCCCTCAAGATGTTTCAGATTAAATGAATGAATCTCAGAGCTGCAGTAGAGTGAGTATTAAAAGGATTAGGCTCACCACAAGAGACCCAGTACTGCTCAATCCACAATCACTTTTACACACTTTCTACCTGCTCTTCAAAATATGTCTCCTCACTAAATGTCAGCAGATTGTGGAGTTCTGCTGAATTTAGAGGTGCTCTGACATATTTTGCTCAGGCAGACTGCACTCCAAGAAGCACTGCTAAGGTTGATGACCTAATGATAACAGCTGGAGCACCTTTGCAGGCAGAAGTTCAGTAACAGAATTACTGAAATGATGATGAACTTTGCTCTTGTCCAGTTTTATACATCCCTGCACCACGGGAAGGTGCAATCTCCTTGCAGAATTACAACTTGTCATTTAGCAGCAGTGTCTTTGCACCTAACAATGGCTAGGACAACCCTTTGGCATCTTTAGGAGGTGGAATCACTGTCTTAGTTACACTAAAATGATTTCTAAAAATGTAGGATGGAACTAGCAATTATAACCACTGAAGGAAAAGTCATGAAACAGCAATTGCCACAGGTCAGCAGCATAGCAGAGTTTGCCAGCATTTGAACAAAGGAGATAGTGGCATTAAGGTGCAGTCACTAGCAGCAGGTACAATACCTGCAGCTCTCACCAAAGAACCAGAATTATGCTCTTTGCCATGGACACCCCTCCCTGCTCAGCTGGACCCTTGGGGAGCAGACCAGTCTCACAAATGGCCCTCTGGCCTCTGCTCTTTAACCTCCCATCTGACAGTACCTGATACAGGCCCAGCTTCCCCCACTCAGCAGAATCCCCCTCCAGATCCAGAATGGATCCCACAGAACAGATCACCTTCTCCAGCTCTCTCTCAAAGCACCTCATTGCTCAGGGCCTTCTCTGGTGGACTGAATGTCCCAAACATCTCAACAGCCCCCACACAGCACCTGCACTTCAACTGTGAGACCTTGAGCCCCCCAGCACCAGCAAGGCAGCAACAAAACAGATGTTCACTCTCCAGTAGGATACAAGCAATCCCCATTGGTTCCCTCCAGAATGGGAACTTTAAGTTTGCAAATTTTGTATTAATATTAAAAGTCCTCCTTATTCTAGGGTTGGACCCAAGGTTGTTTCTCAGAAGCTAAACACAGAAGCCAACAAAATAGTCAAAATAAGGATTTTACCAAACTTTACTAATTAAACTACCCATGAACCAGGCAGTTAGTGCTGGGTTACACCAGAGACAGAAAGGAAGACCAGTAAAGTGACAGGGCACATCAAATCAGAGACTGCAGAGAACACCTAGTCACTGCTTTAAATGTATGCATTAGATGGTATTTTATGGAGCAGGGAAGGAAAGTGTTTCCTCACCAGCAGTAAAGAAGCAGTCAAATCAGATAGCAGGAATTACAGGCACCCAGGCATTCTTAAACTGACTTTCCCTGTTTGTGTGCCAGAAATAAGAGGGGGAGGGAAGTATCTTGCACATATGCTGCCTCCCTGCCTACATCTCCAATGAAATGAAAAGTCATCCTGTAGCCACATTTTCCTGGGAGTGATGACTTAGATATGTCATCCCATTCTTCCTACACATACGTGTACATACAGAAATCACCACAGCTCCCCAGTTGTGGCCACTGAATGATGCCATCATTGTGTTTAACCATCCAATTCCACACAGGAGCACTCTGACCTGATGGTGCATCCCTCTTACCTGCATTTCAGTGGCTCACCTGGGGAATTTCATGTGGGAAGACAGCACCTTCTTCAAAATGTATGGCAACTCTGCACAACACATAGAGCTGGAAAGAGACCACCACTGGATCCTACTGACACTGCAGGTGCACCACTCATAACACACCAAGCACAGCAAAAACAGGGCCAGGCATAGAGCCAATACACACACTCTTGCTAAGGGCACCATCAGAGCAGCACCTGCCTCCAGCACGCAGTGCCTGGAGACTCCACCTCTCACCTTGTTCCTCTGTAACACCTCTGCTCTAGCAGGAGAAACAAAAGAAACATCTATGAGATAACGAGGAGATTGATAGAGGTTAGGAACTCTCCCAAACAGCTTTAAAATGCTGCCTGTGTTTTAACATCCCTGTCCCCCTTTCTGAAGGGAGAATCACTACGGCCACAAAATCAGCACCTGTGTGTGTGGGTTGGGGGAACTTCAAGTGAGAGAAACAGATTGCTCTTTAAAGCTCTTTTACATAACATGGCCACAGAATCCCTCAATGGCTCTTAAAAACACTTCAACCAGAAAAACACATCGCATGACTGAGCAGCACAGGGGAACAAAGCACAGCTCTATTCTCAGCCTGACGTCTGTGGAACTTTGTAGATAGAAGTGGGATGGGAAACTCTGGTGCTTGTGCTGTACAGGAAATTAATCAGGACTCCATGGGAAGCACTCTATTAAGGAATCAAGAGTATCCAGCACCTTCCCATCCTTCAGCAAGTGTGGGCCAGGATGGACAGCTGACTTTGGAACACAGAAGGTGAGAGAGTGGGAATTTCTGCAACTGGAGTTGACACAAGAGGTAACCTCTAGAGCATAATAGCATTAAAAAATACTGCCCATGTTGACATAACAAGGTAATGTTGAACTATTTTTTCAAGGCTTTTTTTTTTTTTTAAGTATGTGATGTATTGGGGGAACCACAAAAAGAATACTTTAGCAACCATAGCAACAAAAAAGCTGGCATTTAAAGGCTACTTGGATTTTCCCCTTTGTTTTTAAGAAAAGCTTGAATCTTTTAATAGAAAAATGGTATGTCCAGAAAGCCATTTAAACAGTTCTTGAGTAAATATCCTCTGCTTATAATGGAGCTGTCCCCTGTGGTTCCTTGCCCACAAGGAACCCGAACAAGCAAATTCACCTGCAGGTCACCCCTTGCAAGGATACAATTATCTGATTTCTTAAAACATGAGCGAGTTGCTATTTTCAGTGAAGCACTGGATTTCCTGCTCCCTTCTGCTTTTTCAGGACAAGCTCCCTACCAGTGCTAAGTTCAATCTGTTGGCTAAGCAGAGAGCAGGGTTGGAAAAACAAAACACGGCCAGAAAAACCCATTTCAAGGAACTGAAAACAGACTGCACTATCAAATCAGAACAAGATTAAAATTGCTCCATTTGAAGTCCTGGAAAAATGTAATTTAGCTCTAGGGTGAGCGTCAATAAAAGCACTCCACTATGATTTCACACCTTATGTCAAAGCTTTACTATTCTTGCTGCAGGTAAGTTAGAAGGAGAAATTTATTGCCTTTTCCCACTGACAAATATGTAACTTGTGTGAGTTGTGAGGGTGTGCTAGCCTTGGAAAAATAAAGCACCTAAAACCTGGAAACCAACACGTTCCCCAAAAGTCACCCATGCCAGGTCCCTTCGCTGTCCAAGCGTTTTCCACAGTCAGGGGAGCAGCCAGCAGAGGCCTGGGAGGAGCACAGGCTCTGTTTACCCAGGTGGAACAGGCTCTCTTGCACCACTTCAGGAAGGAACTGGCACATTCATTAGCTGCTCTTTTGGGAGTTGCAGATGGCACCCCTCCAGCAAAACACGGTTTTCAAGTACTGACATGAAAACCCTGGAGATGAAATATATACACAGCACTCACCTAATATCAATAGCTCTGCTTCAACTGGCCCCAGTGTCCCTCCTTCCAGGAACAGACACTGATCCCACAGGGCACCACATCAGGCACAAAACCAGCTCACTGTCCCTTTGCAATGAACATACAGGCATACATAGAGACAAGCAGGAAAAAAAACCAAACAAACAACTCCCACTGTGACAAAACAGGTCATTATTTTTCATTTAATAACAAAATACTTTGCAGATGGTGCTGCCATCACCTGTGGAGAAAGGGAGCAAAGCATTCTCCTCACTGTGGATAGCATGAACCGAACACCACAGGATGGTTGGGAACTTCCCTTTCTCAGAACACACCACCTACTCCAGCCTCATCTCCAACACCATTTCAATTACATGTCTGTGCTGCAGGGCTGGCAATAGAGCCAAGGCACTGGGGAGGAGATGAGACATTTCTGGGGTAGCACAGCTCTCATTAAAACACCAGATGCCTTGCTCACTGTGAGAGAAAAGCTGCGTCATTTGGCTGTTTTAACTTAGTCTCTGTGTGAGACGATGGCAAGAAATATGCTCTAAACTCAGCTTGACTTTGGATCTTCACAGAGTCATACAATCACTGGGGTTGGAAAAGACCTTTAAGATCATCCAGCCCAACCATTAACCCAGCACTGCCAAGCCCACCCCTAAACTGTGTCCCCAAGTACCACAGCTACGTGGCCTTTAAACCCCTCCAGGGATGGTTACTCCACCACTGTCCTGGAAATCTGTTCCAATGTCTGAACACCCTCTCAATGAAGAGATTTTTCCCAATTTTCTAAAACTCCCTTGGAGCAACCTGAGGCCATTTCTTCTTGTCCTGTTACTTAGCAGCAGAGACCAAATTCCACCTTGCTACAAGCTATTTTCAGGTAGTTGTAGGGAGCAATAAGGTCCCACTAAGCCTCATTTTCTCCAGGCTGAAGAACCCCATCATTCTTGCAATACTCAAGGCACGGCAGGTATATTAAGGCTGAAAACTCAGATCCACATTTTTGAATTTTCAAGATGCTGAACTGCTTATAAATAAACTGTAACCTCTTGTGAGACTAAATCCCCATACAGCAACAGGGGTGAACCTTCTTTCAGCTTGATTTCTTTTCTCCCTCCAGCTTCTTGAGTCACCTCAGTGGTTTCTCACGCTTTTCTCATGAGCTGTGGCCAAATGCTCCTCCTTCTGCAAGCAACCCTTCAACTCCAGTTAGTGTCTATCCTCACACCCCAAGCAAACAAGGCACTCCCACCTACCTCTTGCAGAAGAAGCCTGTTCTCCAACATCCTTATGCAAGTAGCCACCATCATCCAGTATCCACTCCAGGCTCTTGCCAAGGAGAGTGCTGCAGAGTCCTAGGCCAGGCAGGCTGCCACTGCCTGATCCAGAAGTTTATCTCCTGCTGAAGGGAGACACAAGGCAGAGTCATCTGGCAGGATCTTGCCAGATCCTGGCTACTGCATCCAGTCTCATGCCTTTATTGGGGCATCACAAGCTGATGCATTTCACTGAACTGTGGCAGGTTCCTGGCAGCTCCTGCTGCACCAAGTACTTGAGCACAGCTTGCTTTCTCCAGGGAAAATGTGACAGAACACCTGGAAGCATCCCAGGCCAGCACTGAAATCAGGGCATTACCACTTAGGCTCCTTTATCAGTGTTTGTGAAGGAGACATTGGATGTAATCTCCAAAGGAGTGACCTCCAGTGCAAATGGATCCAATTCCTCTGTTCCTTCAGGATGTATACAGCACATTAGAACTCCTGTCTCTTCACAATTCAGGGTGGGAAGGGAGAACCATTTTGCTTTGTAAAGGACATAGCTTATTTTATTTTGTGGGTATGACCCAACAATTGCAATAGCATGAGGTAGGTCTGACATTTTATTCTCATGGTACAGCTATTAAGTAACTACTTTTGTTTATGCAGAATTTAGGTAGGAGAACATTGGCCCTTGCTCAGACAAACCCCCTCAGACTACAGCAGATAGTGCTAGTGAGCACTGACATGTCACACCATGTCATTCTCCAAAGGAACTGCTTGTATCCCTGGCAGAGATGGAAGAGGACAGAGACTGGACATCACATACAGGTCTAGAGTTGGTCTGGAAGTAGAAGGGAAGACTGAAGAAAAAAAAAAAATAGGCTTGAATAGTTATGCAGATAAATGAAGACATTTCATACAGACCTCTGTCAAAACAGGTAATGAGAGGCAGATAGCAAAACCACTCCTCATAGATAGCAGCATGGCTTATGTGGTCTTCAGAAATATGATCATGTAAATGAAATAAATTGTCCAGTATGTTGGCAATTTAAACAAAAAGTCTTGGTTTAAGAAATACTGTCAAATGTTGCAACTGTGTACAATATGTTGCCCTCTGGGCAAAACAAATCCAGAATATTTTTCTATTTTTCTACTTTAATTAATTCTTAGGAAAGAAATGTCCACATCAAACTAGGTCAAGTTGACAAATCACAGTGAATAAAGACTGCTATGTTTGTTCATCAAAATTAGGCTCTCAATATGTTTTTGGTGTAATTGGGATTCCACAGCACCCAGTAAACCTGGTTGGGCAGCCCATGTTAACCTGTGGGAGCAGGGCACCAGAAAAAATTCATCATGCCTGGATTTTGGAAGCTGCAGTGGTGCTGCAGAATCAGCCAATTTAGTATTCTCCTTCCAGGGGAGAAGTAAAGTGTTCCCACAAACCACACCGAGGTGTCGTCAACACTGAACAAAAGTACAATAGTACTCTTGAGCAGGAGAGGGTGATTTCACAGCACTTGCAGATGAAAGACAACACACCCCATAACACAGTATAAAAATATCCCCAAGCCTCCTGCTCCACAAAGTGATTCAATGAAGAGCTATAAATAAGCAGGAGAGAGTCAGATGTTACAGCGAAAGAACTTGGTGACTTAACGACACATTAAGCTGATTTGGATAGTTAAGAATCAGTATGTTCCCACAGCAATAAGATAAATAAGCATATAAAGAAATATATAAGCCTTTCTGTGGCTCTTGACAAGGTAAAACAGGAGAAGACTTTTCTATATACACTGATGAGATTATAAAAATGTGACCAGATGTCTTCTATGCTTCATAATAGCCCATGAACTCTGGAGACATCTGCAGAAAATGCTTTGAGGATATCATTTTGATATGCTGCCTTCTGCTTCCCTTCACTAACGTTGTTTCCCTTAACAGTGGACACAGAGATTGACTTCAAGCAGCTGTTCAACCCAGAGCAATCCGATTCTCTTCATTTTAACAGGATAAGGAGGCTACAATAACTATTAAGTGGAGGGCCCTAAGGAATAGTTTCTTGCTTAAATAGTATTTCTTGCTTAAATAGTACTTGCACTGGCAATCAAAATCAATACAAAGTCAAAAATGTAGAACCACCCTCTGCCAGACAATGCCTGTAT
This sequence comes from Illadopsis cleaveri, assembly GCA_013399915.1. Taxonomy (NCBI): domain Eukaryota; kingdom Metazoa; phylum Chordata; class Aves; order Passeriformes; family Timaliidae; genus Illadopsis; species Illadopsis cleaveri. Next base: position 400,765 of record VXBB01002544.1, read on the forward strand.
ATCCAGGTTAGTCACACAGCATCTTTAAAAGCTGATCTATCAACCTCCTCCTTAGTGCTCAGTGGCACAACTTAACCATCAGCATCAGATCAGTTTTGTCTTATTTCATTTTATAACCCATATGAAGCTGGCAATAAAGCAATGGATGATTTAAGGATTGGCTCAGTGTGCTCTTTCTGATCCACTCGAACCAATTGCTGAGCCACTGGACCTATGACCAGGAGTAACTGGGCCATTCATTACTTGAATGAGGCCTGTTAATAAAAGCTATTGGTGTTGGTGGCCCACTGACCATCTGCTGGATGAATAATGCTACTTTATTTTTTACTTTAATTTCAGATTACTGCAAAAGAAAAACGAAGATGAGAAGTATGAGAATAAAACACGTCCAATATACAACAAAAACCCAAAGGTTACATAAGTGCATGTTTCAAAGTTAGAAAAGGACATGCATCACCTTGTGGTGAAAGAATTTCACTTAGCCTGAAGCTCTCCAGACCTGCTGGGGAGAGAGCAGCACTGGTTCCAGTGAACCAAACCTGGGGGGCTGCTGGACTCCAAGGCGAGCTCTGGGGACTTCACTCCTCCAGCACAGTGGTCCTGGGGCTGGGCAGGACTGCAGCAAGAGCCTCCCTGCATCTCTTTTTGCAGCAACCTCACAAAGACCCAACCCAGGAAAGGTGTTTGGCAATTCATGTGCCAGACAGATGGGAGGGAGGAATGGTACTTGGAATGTTGAATAGTGTGAATGAAGCATTTGGGGATGGCTTTAAAACATTATATAGTGAGCATGGTGTACTGACTAAATCACTGGAGTTGGGAAACCTGATTATGCATTAAGGGAGCAGCCAATTAGTTAAGATTTTCCCCTGGTTTGGGCTCTAGGCTTGCCTCTATGGCCTTTCAGCAGACACCACTCCTACTAAAAGTCAGTCGTATTTACACCATGGTTGAAAAATGCATTGGTGAATTGCTAAGGCTAATTTTAAAAAGAACTGACAAAGTAAAATTTAATGAAGAGACAGGGGACTAGAGAGTGAACATTATTTAGATGCTTGCGGAGGAGTAAATCTGCCTTTAACTCTCAAAAAGTCAAGATAACTTTGCAGCTAAGGATTAATACAAATTCTCTAATTAATTTTGTTTTCTGTATATGTCTGCATGCACAGGAGAGAAACGGGAGGTGGAAACAGGGAGAACTGTAGGCAAGAGACAAACTGAAGGATGTTGGCATTCTGCATTTCTAGTGGGGTGTCTGAGATAAAATTATTTTCATTCTTCTGTTTTGCTGAGGTTCAAATCAACAACCAAAGGATGAAGCTATCTCCAAGTGCATATTCTGTGAATTTCCATAAAACAAGCTTTGTACTTGGCATTTGTGGAGTCTTACTTAGTTGCTCTCTCTTATTTATTGTCCGGACTTCCATAACACAGCTTTACCTTTCATTAAGGGTTCTTAAAACAAACCTGCTTGACTGAAAGCTTCCTTGTAAATTTCATGGAAGCTTCTGTACTGCTTTTGGTTATCCCTCTCTGAATTTTCTTCAACTTTCTGTCCATTAGATTAAAAATGCACAGATACACACACCCATGAGCATCGCTTTTCTTTTCACAATTGCCAACACATGCACAGTCCAAGTAACTCTTCCCTAAAATTTCTATTTCTGCAAAATCATTTGAGTTAGGTCAGAGAAACCTTCAAGCCTGTGACACCAGATCTAGATGATGACACTACATCACTGACATCTATTCTGGACATGCTGCTGTGTCACGACTGCAAGTGATATGGGGAATCAAGGTGGAAAACATTGGAACTGCCACCCTTTTTTTTTTTAACCACCCAATTAATTTTTTTTTCCCCCAGTGACCTCTGTATGACCTTGTACAAGCTGTTTCCTCTTTCCTTTACTTCCCCTCTACTTTCACGATGAATTTATCATCTTTAGGAAGGGCTTGTCTGTGAACAGGCACAGCACATACCACTGTGGATCTCTCATTTCAAAGCAGTAAGTACTGACAGCAAACCATGACAAAGGTCTCAGAAATTAGAGAATATGTGGTATAAGAGAGATTTTTGCATTGCCTCTTTAGATCCATGACAACATGAGAACTTTTCTCATGTTGGGTTTAGAGCTGGAACAATGCATGCCCAAGAGTGCTTCCCAGCTCATCTGTGCACGATGCAGTGTTTTATACTCATGTTGCTGTTTTACCCATGTTTAATAAGGGGGTTGTGGTGAAAAGGGAGGGAAGAAAAGCACAACAGCACAACCGGAAAGGTGAAGTGGAGCAGGAAGAGGCCCTGCAGGAGATTTTTAACCCGCCAGGGTGAGCATCCCGAAGGGTGGTGACCCTGACATTGCTACTCCTGAGCCCTGCTCACCAGGGACACAGCCCCGAGAGTGCCAAGCTGTGCCGTTCCTGAGCCCTGCTCACCAGGGACACAGCCCCGAGAGTGCCAAGGTGTGCCATTCCTGAGCCCTGCTCACCAGGGACATAGCCCTGGGTGTGCCAAGCTGTGCCATTCCTGAGCCCTGCTCACCAGGGACACAGCCCTGAGAGTGCCAAGCTGTGCCATTCCTGAGCCCTGCTCACCAGGGACACAGCCCCGAGAGTGCCAAGCTACAGACACACTACGACCTCACACTACAGGTGGCAAACCGAGCCGGCCGAGACAGCCGGTGCGAGGCACGGAGGAACTGCCGGCCCTGAGGGGAGCGGCAGGGAAGGGAGGTGTCCCGGCCCAAAACAAACCCCCAGAGCGGCACGGGCGGCGGGAAGCACCGCCAGGCCGAGCTCTCGCCGACGCGGCTGCAGGGACGGGGCAAACAACTCAAACTGACCAAAAACCAGCCCGCAGCAAAGCCGGCGATGGGCAGAGGAGCCGGGCCGCGGGACCCACTCTCGGCTGTCCTTCCCTCAGCCCCCAGGAGCCGAGCAGACGCCTCCCCTCCCCTTTCCGCAGCCCTCCCGTCGCTGTCCGGGGCACTCCCGTCTCCCCCCACGCCGAGGCGGCCGGGGCGATCCCAT
>VXBB01002544.1:404084-450818 GCA_013399915.1 Illadopsis cleaveri
TATACTCATGTTGCTGTTTTACCCATGTTTAATAAGGGGGTTGTGGTGAAAAGGGAGGGAAGAAAAGCACAACAGCACAACCGGAAAGGTGAAGTGGAGCAGGAAGAGGCCCTGCAGGAGATTTTTAACCCGCCAGGGTGAGCATCCCGAAGGGTGGTGACCCTGACATTGCTACTCCTGAGCCCTGCTCACCAGGGACACAGCCCCGAGAGTGCCAAGCTGTGCCGTTCCTGAGCCCTGCTCACCAGGGACACAGCCCCGAGAGTGCCAAGGTGTGCCATTCCTGAGCCCTGCTCACCAGGGACATAGCCCTGGGTGTGCCAAGCTGTGCCATTCCTGAGCCCTGCTCACCAGGGACACAGCCCTGAGAGTGCCAAGCTACAGACACACTACGACCTCACACTACAGGTGGCAAACCGAGCCGGCCGAGACAGCCGGTGCGAGGCACGGAGGAACTGCCGGCCCTGAGGGGAGCGGCAGGGAAGGGAGGTGTCCCGGCCCAAAACAAACCCCCAGAGCGGCACGGGCGGCGGGAAGCACCGCCAGGCCGAGCTCTCGCCGACGCGGCTGCAGGGACGGGGCAAACAACTCAAACTGACCAAAAACCAGCCCGCAGCAAAGCCGGCGATGGGCAGAGGAGCCGGGCCGCGGGACCCACTCTCGGCTGTCCTTCCCTCAGCCCCCAGGAGCCGAGCAGACGCCTCCCCTTTCCGCAGCCCTCACGTCGCTGTCCGGGGCACTCCCGTCTCGCCTCAGGCAGAGGTGGCCGGGGCAATCACATCCCTCACACAACTCCACCTGCTCCCCACAGGCACCCAGATCCACCCTGCTGTACCAGAGAGTGGGGGCAGAGTTGATAATGCACCCAACGATCCCCGGGTGTGCAGCAGCTCTCAGGTGAGGGGATGATCTCCATGAGCCCGGCAGCCCTGAGCCTCTTTCCCTCCCTCGGTGGGGGTGGCTGGGGCTGTGTCCCCTCCACCCTTTTGTCAGGGCAGGGGTGCCTCGTGTAGGGCTGGAGTTGTGCTGGCAGCAGTGATCTGCACTCCTGAGCTCCCCTGAGGGGGACATGGCCACCTGCCCAGCTCTGCCCTCCTGACAGGGCTGCAGTGCCCAGGGCCCTTGGGCCACGTACCTGGGCATTGTCTGGCCCCACGTCCTGCCCCTGTCCCCTGGGAATGGCCACCATGTGGGGACAGCACTTACCATGGCCTCTCCCTCCACATGTGGGCCAGGTCCAGGAGGGAGAGATGTCCTCTCCTGAACCTGTGGAAAGTGTACAAAAACACCTGTAAGGTCCTAATCAGGCACCTGTGCGTTAGTACAGCCAACCTTTTGAAGGGTGGGACAAAGCCAGTCTGTTTTCTAATCTATATTTGAGTCCCAAACTATCATTAAAAACAAGCTCTTTCTTCTCCCCTTGACAGTCACTCAAATAGGCCAAACTCTCTGGATAGGTTTTTTATATATATAGCTGACTCAAACCATATTGCTGTGAAGCTCCCATAGGGTCTGTACACCTGCTCTATTTAGGTACCTTTTAAGTATTCCAGTCTTTATTGATGTTTTTGTGAAATTTTGTGTGAAAAGAGTTCAGCAAGCCTAGTCCTGGAAATCAGAGCTTACTAAGTATTTTTTCACTATCATTTTCCGCTTCGGTTTCCTCAGCTCACCTTTCCTTTCCCTTGTTCTTTGCCTTGCCCGATGCTTTTGCCACTGCTCACTTTAGTGCGTATCTTCTTTCTCTCTCTCTGTGTTCATCATCTCCTATTTTCATCTAGAAGAAAGAAAATGCCACATGATGCAACTGTCTAATAAGGTACTTCAAATAAATTACTTTATTCCATGTGGGAATAAATCAGTGCAGCAGATGCTGGGATTTCTGACCTCTTTACAGGGCTTATCTTTGCCTTTAGTAGCAAATGAGAGGGTTTATTGCTGAAGGAGCAAAAGATAAACCAATATTATTCAGTTTTTACTGTGCTGCTGGCTGTTGATTAGTGCATCTGGAGGAAGACAAGAAGCAGGATCAAAGGGGTTTGGGCACATGCATCTGCCTTAATATGGAAGTGGGCTTGGTCCAGCTGTCTGGCATTAGAATAACCCTTGGTATAAATTGCTTGAATTAAGTATCTAAGTCAAATGTGGATCTTGCACATAGTAGGACTGCTTAAAAGGAAATGTCTGAGGGAAGCCATTAGGAGAGGAAGAGAAGCTGAAAGACTCAAAGGAAGGTTAAACCTCGCTAGAGAAAACCTGATAAAATAAATTCCCCCATCTTCCCCCCAGCTGCACACACAGATGTTTGCCAACCCCAGTGGAACAGGACAGATTACAAAGGAATTTCTTCCAGAGAATATCTTCAAAGGATGTGCACAGATGTATTTTAAAATAAATTGGGTGGGTATTGAATTCACATCATTACTCTATATGTACTGCTTGTTTCTTCCTTAGTGGGTGACTCCTGGGGATCCTTCTGTCATTAGGTCCCAGACAGGAAAAAAACCACTTACTCCTTAACTGGAGAACTGTGTAATCTGTTTTATTCATTGACCAATTAGTCATCATGCACAAAGGCCATAAAGTCCAACAGGCACCACATCCCAGTTTCCCATGGATAGTCTTTCTTTGGTGAAGGCACAGTAATTATCAGATATTCTTTATACAATAAAGCATGGGTTAAAGATGAACTTAAGCCTTCACCTCAGCTCATGAGTTAAATGTACTTATAACTGCCTCTCGAGTGGAATAATAAATTTGTTCCTCTGTATAATTTGTGCTGCAAGGAAGGTAAGAAAGAAAAGCTGAAATCTAACAGAGAAGCAAACCCAATATAAAGCAGTCTTAAGAGAAAATATTTACCCTTCAATAACACAAAGAATTTAATATTTTTCTGCATATTGTGAATTTTCCTGAGAGATAGTGAATTTTCCTTCATATGTAATAATATAAAGTGTCAATAACAGGAGTAAAATCTGAGAATGTTTTTGCCCTGTGACTTTTCTCTGGTGTTAGAGTATAACCTCCCTTTTGCTCCACAAATGACATTTTACAACTTCCTGCTTAGTTTACTCAGACCAAGTCTGGTTTTTTCCCTGTCCAGGACAAACTTTTCCCTATCTCAGGAATGCTTAACTCTTAAACTCTTCTCTCATGGGACTCTTTGAGCTGTGCTTTTTTTGGTGTGGATGGTGTGGGGGTTTTTTTTTGTTTGTTTGTTTGTTTGTTTGTTTGTTTTTTCTTTTGAGCCTTCCTTTTCTTTTGCACCTTTTAATTATGGTTCCTTCCATTTACTGATTTTCCTTCTTTCTAAACTTTATGCTTATTGATTTTTGAAGATAACCATTAAAGACATGCACATGAAGAAGGACGACTTTGTGCAATTTGCTTCCTTCTGTTGTTATGATCTTCTGCTCTTTCTCCTTTTATTCCTTCTACTCCCCTCCAGGATAGAGAAGTCTGGGGCAAACAATAAATGGAATTTGGTGGTGATGAATTTAAGCAAGTGGTTGAAAGTGGGAGGGGGGAAAACACCACCTCTTTTTTGTTGCTTAGGGAAGGGAGTATTTCACCTGCCATACACTAGCTGGGCATGCTCCAGGACCCTACTTAGGAGCCTGGTTGAAGAATGCTTCAAAAGTTGGTGGTGCTCTCTCTCCTGAATGACTTTGCTCATGTCTAGACCTCCCTTCAAAGGCAGGTGCTAAATACTTGTAAGAGGCAGAAGGAAAACTCCTCTTGCAGTGGAACTGAAAAAGAGATGCAGAATGATTATTTTAATAGGAGCATATTGTAAAGGCAGAATGATTAGTAAATAGCATGCAAAAGGCTAATGAATATCTGCTGATATTCTAACAATGAATATGAGGGAAGAAAATGTTCTGGAAGACAGCTTGGATCCAGGAGCATGATGGTAGGCAGTTCAATATGCTAAATGGAAATGGAAATATTTACAAAGCAAAGGCAACATCAAAACCAGGTTGGGGTTTTGCAATGGTTCAGGAAAATGTGCCCTGCGTGGGGTGGAACAAGGATTTTGGGGACCCTGGATTCCTTGGTACAGCAAATTCAGAGCATGAAGTGAAATCCTGGAGGCAGATGTAATATACACCAGTATGACTGATTCCATTATTCTCCTTCATGAGTTTGTAAGTTTTTTGAACTTCTCTTGTACCTTTGTCTTTTCTACTTCTTTTCTGAGACAGGGTATCAGACAGAGATGGACCATCATTTCACTCAGGAATGCTTAACTCTTCTGTCATGGGACTCTGAGTTGTGCTTTTTTTGGTGTGGGTTTATTTTAGCCTTTCTTTTCTTTTACAACTTTTAATTATGATTCTTTCAATTTACTGTTCTTCCTTCGTTCTAAACTTTATGCTTATTGATTTTTGAAGATAACCATTACAGACATGTACTCATTTCTGTGTACCATGAAGTCATTTGGGAGTTCACAAAAGAACATTTGCCCAAGTAATGAGGGCTGACAGTTCACTGACCTTTGTTCATATGACAACACAAAGTACTGTCTTATACCATCATTAAAGTGAAGCACCTTGAAATCAATTTATTATATCACTGCCTTGTTTTCATCTCAGTAAATGATGAATTAAGCCCTCTTATATCTAACCCAGAGTCTGTAATTCAGCCACTTTTACATTTTCTGCAGGCTTGTGCCCCAAGTCTGGCTCCCCAGATAGGCTGGCAGAAATACTCTCTTTATTTTTTCCCTAGAATAAGTCCCAGAGCTGTTGAGGACTACAAGCTTTAGGTATCCACAGAAGAGTGCCCATTGCAGCTGGCCAGTATGAAATGTTCCATGGTGGTTTGTGCTTTTGGCTGTTTAAAGTGTGGCCTCAAGTGATTTCTGTGTCCTTTTTCAGGAGAACAAAACAGGCAGCAGTGGGCACAACTGTCTCTTATCTTCTGTGAGAGCCCCCCGCCCTCTGCTGCCTGAGGAGCAAGAGCTGTGCCCAGAAACAGACCCCGAGGGACTGCCTAAGTCATGGCAGGCTCAGGTGTGTCTGATTAACTTGTTCACTGGTTATTCCACTTGTTTTAGGGGCATTATTGTTTTTATATTTAATACATTCCATCCTTTTGAAATTGCTGTGTGAGCCAGCTGTAGTCTGTTAGATGAACCAGCTTTTCTCACAGAAGGACCTGAAGGAACTTGCAGGTACATACAGGTGTTTCTGCACAGCTCGTTGGCTCTGCATGGAAAGAGAAATTGATAATAGTGCAAGACTCCTGCTGATCTGTCCACCTTCAAGACAAACCTCATTTCTGAGGCAGAGTTGAGTACTAACAGCAGGGCTGGAGATGGTTGCTGGCTGCCAGCATGGCAAAAAGGTAAAGGCAGAATGACCCTACAGGTTGCTCTGCATCATATTGGAGCCACCTTTTACTCCAGTATCAGTAGAATAGTTTTGGGGACCTCAGTTTAGAATGTGGCTGTTTACTGGGGCAAAGCAGGTGACATTGACAGGTTTTTCAGCCAATCCAGGTTTGGATCTTGCTGTTGTGGCACGTGCTGCCATGTGTTTCTGTAAGGATGGGGCCCTTTTGTAGGTTCTGCTGTGCCCAAGGATGAGTGATCAGGAGTTAGCAGGGAGCATCCAACAGGAGGAATCATATTCCTATTAGCTCATTTTGCCCTGGGCAAGTATCAGCCTTGTGCTTTTGACTGTTCAGACAAAACAAGCTGTTACTCTTAGTTACTTGCGTATCTGTGGATAGGAACATTATCTTCTGAGTAACATCAGAAAGTCAGTATTTACCAGTGCATTTACCCCTAAGAATTCCTGTTCTGCCTGTAAAAAAAGGTCAGGGAAGTAACCACTGTGTAGTGAGTTAGCACATGCTGATCTTAAATTGTGCTGATTTTTTGGTTCTTCCCCCCCCCCAGATTTCACCCATGGCAAATACAATTTCTTCTTTGCATAGAAAAAAACTTAAGGTTCTGGGAGGTTAATGAACTGGTTTGTTCACACTGTTCTAATAGGTTACATGCCAGAGTAGGAGCTAAAAACACGAGTTCTCACTGTGGTTCTGACATGCAATGTAAGAGTGCTGTTCCCTGAGGTTCATTTTCCCAGACGGACAATGAACTATGGGGCTCTTCATCTGAGGTTAATTGGAGTCTCTGCACCTTTCCTTAAATTAAAGAAATGCCCTGAGGAGATTGATGCACTAAATGTGTCTCAAGAACTGTACACCTAATTTAAGATGGAACTGAGGAAGACAAGTGCTAAACTGTGACCTCACACAGCAGTTCATACCAGGTGTGTGTGTACCATGGATGTTTTCCAGGGAAAAGCAAAGCCACTGCCACTCTTAGAAGTTTCTAATTCCTGAAAGATCTGAAGTTGTTCACATTTTGGACCCAGTACGACCAGGATACTTTCTAGTTCTGCAGACCAAGTTACTCTGTAATGAAAAATACTGATTTTGCAGCTAGAAAAGTCTACCCACTTCTGGCTGAGAAAACAGAGGGCAGGCACCAGAACAGTTTGTGCAACAGGATAAAGGAGCAGCCTCCTGCTGCCCCAGCACTTGCCTGAATCAGCAAATAAGGAGTCATATGAAAAAAAGGCCTTTAGTTTTTAAAGGATAGCTCTGAAATGAAGGGTTGTCTCGGGCATAATTCTTTCCTTCCTGCTCCTGGGTGTAGAAGATCAGCAGAAACTCTTCTTTTCTTCATGCCCTGTGGGCTACCTGTGGAGCATCCCTAACATTGTCTGCATGTACCTTAAAAAAGGGAATGGCAGCATGATATGGGAGCCCCTGAGAACCCTGGGGCAGAACGTGGGCTCCTGCTGTGAGAGACCCTGGGGCCTTACCCCCTTTGGGATTAGAGTACAATGCCTGTGGGACCAGGGGAGGCAGCTCCATAAGGACTGAGTCGTCTGTTTCCTCTGGGGGTTTTCAGGTTCTAGGTGTTACCTTGGATCTGTGCTGCAGAGCCAAAAATCCACAAGAAAGCACAGAGAAACCGCTGTGAGTGAACAGGGCTCACATCTGGTGTAATCTCCTTCTGCTTGCTCTGGCAAATTCATTTCATCCATATGTTGTTTTCTAGAAAACATGCAAGATGGGAAAGTAGTAGTCTGTGGTTGTAGGACATAATCCTGTAGGTGTAGGACATGGGTTTCTCTTCCTTTGGAATTCCTTGTTTCTTCTAAAGTTAACTCTGAGTCTCCTTGAGGACATAATAAATGCAAATAAAACCTGTCTTTTTCTTACACAAGCAGAAGTATTTTCAGTTTGCTCTTTTAGGATGGTGGTAGTTCATGTTGGGTTCCTGGGTTAATCATGACTTCACAGGCGTTCTTTCCAAAAAAAGACTGCATATTTTCAGATGTAAAACTCCAAGTGTAGGAAGATTTCCTACACTGAAGTCACAGTGCCTCTCTCAGTACCATAAAGCAAAACATCATTCTGGTAAGTCAGTGGTTGTATTTGGAGCTGTTCCATACTGGAACTCCTGGGACAAGGTACAGTAAATGCACTCTTTTTTACCCAGAGTGTGGGTATGACCAATTCTAAATGTTTCAAAGCCAAACTGATATATTGCTCATAACTACAACCAAACAAGAAGAACAAAAAAAAACCTAAAGAGGAAAGATTTAGATTCTTGATGGGAGAGGCATGAAATGGATCCTGTGTCATTAGGCTGAGCAGAAGAGCCAGTTACTCACTGCAATTGAAGATCTTCAGTCCAAGATATGAACACCAGCACCACTATTAAAGAATGTCCTTGAGGCACCTCATCAGATCTGATGTATTCTGAGTACTTTTGGAAAATACCTACGGAATCAGGTGAGCAGCAAAGCCTTTAAATAACCCTACAAATTTGAAGTGTCAAAGAAGCACTTTTAAGGCATCTTTGGGGAAAGAAACAACAACCTTTGAAGTGGAGGCAGGTTGGATTTCAGAATGAAGCAGCTTTGCAGATTTAGACACCTGCTTAATTAGAGGATGAATGTGAAATCCTTAAAAGGCTTTTATGAGGCAGTACTTGAGAGAACAAGCATCCCTTTAGTATCAGCAGAGAAGAGCTGTTGGCTATTATCTTTGGAGCTGGGTCAAAACCGAATATATTAGCAAAAAGCACTCTCCACACGTGGTGGGATGAGCTGCATGCAATTCCTGGACCTCAAATAGGAAGCATTTTGAAAGAATCAGGCACAGCTGGAGTCATAGATGCTTTAGGAGGCAATATGCAAATCATTATGCAATCAAAAAACAAATTGACTAAGAAAAAAATGGGTAGGTAGAGAGGAGGCACACAGTCATGTAAACACAATCAAGGAACATTTTGTTCATGATACTGTTGTGCTCCAGTGGTCTGTTCTACAGTCTTCAACCAATAGTACCAGAACAGGAAGTAAAAGAGATAAAACCTTTCCCACCAATTTCTAAGCAGGAAAAAACCATCTGTTTTGACAGAGCAGTGAAGAGAAGCTCTTGGAAATGATCTGTAAGAAATGCTTGTAACAGCAAAGGTCTCTGCTGTCTCACTTTGGGTAGAGACATCTGAAAATAACCCCATGAGATTTGTTCCCTCCCTGTCCCCCCCGCCCAGTGAAGGAAAACTGCAAAGTTTGTGACTGACAAGTGATGGGAACAGAAGCTGACAGAAGGGAGTTCCCTTTTCTGGTACATTGGCCTATATGAAGACAGAACAGTAACATGCTCCTAATCAAAAGGAGGGAAAAGGCTTTTCATAGGGCACACAGTGATTGCAAGAACTCTGTCAATAGAGAACTCAGTTCTGACTGTTAATGTAGGAATGGAAATTTTTTGGAAAAGTCCTGTTGTGGGAGTACCTGTTGTGGGAGGTATGTGGCCTTTACCAGGAGACCACTGCAAGTGTTGCATCTCTTCAGGGCTATTGAGAGCTCCCAGGAGAGCAGGTAGGCACCTCAACACCTGACTGTGCTTATTTCAAGAAAGGAAGAAGAACATTAACATGGTTATGTGCTGAAGAAACAGACCTTTCCTTGCCAGACTATGGCCAAAATACGGAGTTCCTCAGCAGCTCTCAAGGTCTGCATCTTTTAGTCAAAGTATCATCTGAACAGATTAAAATATATTTAAGATTTCATAAGCTTTGTAACTTACATCACTGATGATGAAAAACACTCAGAGGGAAAGAACAGAAATTTTAGTAGACAACAGTTTCCTGCTGTGGAATAGTTATTTTTATTCCCAATCAGAGTTCACTGTCTTTTACAAAGCACGCTGTTTAACTTTTCGAAGTAGCCGTGTTCTTCTTTTAAGACATTGTTTTCAGACTGTTTCTTTAAATTGCCTTTATTGTATTCAATGCTGAAAACAAACTGAAGAAAATTGACAAATTTATGCAATAAAAATATAAGCAGATATACTGCAAATAAAACACGTGACTGGGAAATAGAAATATGTATTAGAGCTTGAATACACCTCAGGGCAAAACCAATCTATTTTGGAACTTAAAATACCCAAGATACAACTAATGTAAGATACAAATGGAGCAGACTATTAATTCCTGTAATGTAAAATGAACTAAAACAGACTAGGAGGCCATAAACTAGTTATTTAAAAAGCTAAATGGCAAAGCACGTATTTTACTAGAGTTTCTATCCCAGTGTAGTGTAAACATTCATGCTGTGTTAGTTCTGATACCAAAGAACAGTAAGTAGCTGCATAATGCAACACAAATTACAAGGTTTGGTGTACTGGCTTCCACTTTTATTCCAACAGGGCTCCACAGAATAAGTGGGATACAATAAACATTTTCTGTAGTATTGCTGCTCCAATAGCCTGCTCCCATCTGCAGCTGCAGTGTTTTGAGGGGAGGTTTCAACCTTGCTGCTCATCCCTAATGCAAAAGCTCAAATAATCAGTTAAATGCATCTTCTCATTTTTCAATGAGCCCCCCACTGACTGCCCAACTGCTTTGTGGACATGTCTACAGCTTCTGCCTACACATGGTTTGTCACCTGTCAGCCATAAACGAGAGCTTCTTTCCAGCCCCAAAACAGAACTGAAGGGTAGATGTGCTCTTCCATGACAACCAGGTCAACTCTGACACTTGCACCAAACCCAGCCCCACTCAGGGGGATCCATGTCTCTGTGAGGCCTAACATCCTGCTTTGGTTTCCTTCCAAGTTGGATGTTTAGCATAATATAGAATAATGTTTGTTTCTGCTTAGGAAGAAATTTAGTTTCTTCACTATAGAACATCAGGCTACAGTAACTCAGGAATTTGTAATTTTGCTCATCTGGAAACTCCAGGGTAACTTTACCTGAAACTGGATGCCAAGACACACAAGCTTCAGCTGAGGCAGAACACAGCTGTTTGCCCCCTCTGCTGTGTGAGCTTCCCTGAGGACATCAAAGCCACCATCAGTCTTCTTCAACGAGTCTCTCTTAATTTTTGAGACCAGTTCAAGACCTGGATCCTGTTTTAACATGAAACAGAAAAATCAGACTTGATCTGCCTTAAAGCTTGATCTGTATCAGTGAATCTTCTCTGAGAAAGAATTTCTACCCTAGGAGATACTCACAGAATAAATATCTCCTTGTAGCTCAGCTAAAAGGTGTAGAACCAGCTGCGTCTGGAAAAGGCCCCTGCTGTGCCCTGGAAAAGGGAAATGCCAGAAGAGCTGGGGCATCCCATATCTTACAGATTTGTGTTACAGGCATGAGATACTGTCTGATCACTGGCTGGGGCAATGCAAATTTAAGCAAATTTTTCAATCCCTGCAGTTACTCTTGATTTTCTGCACCTGCAGAAAGATGGGCAGGAATTCCCATTCTTGGGCTAGATATGCATGTCAGGGTAAATTTACATTGTTAAACTGAAATCAAAGGAGCTGCACTGATTTATAGGAGCTGGAAGTCTGTTCCAACATTTCATACCTCCAGAAAAATATCTTTATTTTTGATTTGTCAAGTTTGTATGTGTGGAGATGGTAAACATTTTTTCCAGATCTTCATTTTAGAAAGATCAAATAATTTTCTCAGCATTCTGTGCATTTAAATAGAAAATTACTATTTACCTAGAAGCTTCCTTGCAAGATTGAAGCAATCTGGTTTAATTTCCACAGGTTTAACACAGTGTTCTCAACTTGTGAACTGTATATGTGTATACAAAAATGTGAAAATTACACTAGTATCTATATTCTTGAGGCCTTACTGCTTTCTTTTTTCATTACTGAAGAAAACAGGCTACAAATCTGGGATACTGTACTTAATTATGGGAAAGTGGTATCAGACTTGTTCCATTTTAACTGCATTTAAAATGTCAGTAACTATTTTAGGTGCAAGAGCCTAAAAGCCTAGCCTAGCTCATAAACCCAGAAGGTGTATGAAAACGTGCTTTTGCATTCCCCTGAAAGGTAATTTTTACAACTGTGTATTTGCAAGGAGTTCACAAAACTAGCAATGCATTTGTTTTTCAAATGAAATGTCCATAGCCTATAGAATAATTCAAACAGGTGCTAATTAGGTGTACAGAAAGGCCACTGAGGACAATTTATTTATCCCCACACAAGAGAAAGAAACCTGAATAAATATGAATTGCTTATATTATGCAACTAATTATTTTTAAGATGGCACTAAATTAACTGCAAATATTATAATTACAAAGTACTGGGTAATGAACTAAAGATTAATTGAAATGATTAAGTGCAAACAGCATAATTTTGCAAGGTGGTATTAACATTTGCTGCATGGAAGAAAAGAGACCAGCGTGGTTGTTAATGGGTACTTAATGAAGCACTTCAAGCACATCCTGGGAGCACCAGTGGCCTCTCTTTGATGTGCTCTTCTTCTGGAAGGGTATTGCAGGATTTCCACGGGGTAAGTCCTTGTAGTGCTGTTATGACCAGAATGCCTAAACCAGCCTATTTTAGGGACAGTGACATGGAGTGACACAAAAATATTGCATCATGGTCTGTCCAGCAGCCTCCTCTGAGAGCTGCAGCAACTGCAGCTGCTCCCTGAGAGCAGACTGAAGCAGCTGCACATGCAGTTGGAATGAATGCTTGCAAACAGCAAATGGACATCCACTGCAAGCAAGATACTGGAAATATCACTGTGCAGCCATAGTTTTAATTCACTTTGCTGAATTCAATACCAGCTTCCTGCTGTGCTATGTGAAGGTGGGATGGTGATGAACCTGGAGAAGGGAAATTGTTCTAGTCCATGGGTGATTTCTTTCTTAGTAGTATTCTCTATGTTAAATGCAGGATCTTTTCCTGAATTTATTCTCTATTTATTACATTCTCCCACCCAGTATTTATTTTTTTTTGGTGGCTTAATATTTAATACAACTCAAATGTAGTTATTTAGAGAGTGACAATGGAAAACAGAAGAGAATTCAGCATTGAGAATAATTCTAGACTTCTGAGGCAATGGGAGGAAGATATACTTGTGACATTGACTGGAAGATGTTTCACTTTTCACTGACACATATGCCATGTGTCATTACAAAAAGCACTGAGGGTAGTGAAATGCTATAAATGAAAATTAATGCCTTGTACTTATGGCCAGTTGTAACATTAAGCACTTAGAGTGGGCAAGGTAGGGAATGTCTCCTACAGATCTAAACTTGACCACATGAGACACGAGGGAAGTATGTATATCAACTGATTTCCACTTTAAAATGGGTAGACTCCTTATCAATTTTCAGCAAAAAGCTGAAATCCCTCTGACACCATGCTAGCTAGGAATTTTTGACTGTAAACTCTGTTTAATGTGAAGAGTTCCATTCAGGAATGTGGGAACTTTCTGGACTTTTTGTCCTACTCAGTATGTCACTTCAATGCGTGTTTCAGCTCCTCTCACTTGAATAGACCTTGCTTAGACCTAATAATGTACAATACTGAATATCTCAGTAAATATGGGCAAAAAGGCTTGAGTAATATTAAAATCAAGTCTGTACACAACATCCATTAGGACAACATGGAGAAGACTCATACAGGATGAGAGAGTCAAATTTAAAATTTTTCTACATATCACAGTCTTGGTATCAAAAGGGAAGAGGGCAGTTTTAATCACAGATCTGATTTAGGAGATCAGAGAGATGTGAATCTCACAGCCAGATTCCCACGCACAGAGCCTCTGAAGCCAACACAGCTGGACAGTATTATTTGTGTGCCCTTATCAAGCTCTGACAGACATTTTTACCTCAAAAGGTTCATTACTGAGAGATCAGAATCACAGTTCCTTATGCAATAATGAAGTTGCACTAGAAGACAGGGCACAGAACTGGCAATGTGCAAGCCAGAAAAAAGTGCGAGAGGCCAGACTGTGTAAAGCATCTAAACTGCAAAGAAAGCCCAATTCCTAGCAGGTGGCTGTGAAGTTGTCTGAAAGTGCAGTCTCTTGATTCTCTGCTGCTCTTTGCCTGGCCAGTCTCCAAGAGATGATTTGGAGAGATGTAAAAGCTGCTTGAAATTAGCTGAGAACACTGGGCTCAGAGCAGCCAGCTGGAGGCTGCCGTACCCTGGCACCCTGCAGCCCCCCACGCCTCTGCCCACCCACACTCCTCCTCCCCTGGTGCTTTCACAGCCAGGAAGGGCACTGGAGACCCACAGACCTGGGCCTCTTACAGGAACACAGAGCCTGAAGAGCAGGGAAACACTAAGAACTGACACTGTACCCATGGTTCCTTGGTCTGATTTGGTAAAAAGCCTGCATCACTCCCAACAGAAAATTATACCTTGATTTTACTCACAAATATACGACAGTGGTTACTTTCCAATGCTGGCATTCAGAAATGTGGGCACAGCAAAATATTCAAAGAAAGTCATAGCAAAACAATAATCAGAAAGCAGTGGCTAAATACAATTTGTAACTGTTAGGCAAGGCTACAGCAATGCTCTTAGACTGGTACCTTATTTTACACTGAGATTACATAGACAAGTTCAAAAGTATTTTGAATTTAGACCTTTGTAATTACATCATAATTACAGTGTCCTGGGTTACAAACTAAGACTTTGTAAAGCAGGTATGTTATTAATCTGAAAATTAATGCTTCCTATATCTGACACGGCCAGTTGGGTTTGCCTTTGCTGGTGTAGATGCCTTGTTTGATGGAAAACATTATTTTTTAAACATGTAAATGCAACTGATCCTGAGTGGAAAAAAATATCATAAACCACCAGTAAAAATAAACTGCATTGCCCTTTAAAATGGCACCTTTTTTGATGCTCACTGTGAATGTATTTCACACTGGTTTGACCAGTACTCATCTTACAGTGCAGAAGTGTTTTGGATGAAATGTATTAATGGATGTAGAGCCCTCTTCCCTCATTCTGCAGCAAGTTGTGTCTGTCACAATATTGAGTCCAATGAAATTAGTTGATCCTACCTCACTCCACGATCTGAACTTCTTGTGTTTTGTTACAGAAACTTTTAAAGGGTTGTCTTGTTTAGCTTGGGAGATGAATACAAATATTCGCCAACCAACCCCCAAATCTAAACCCTTGATTTTTCAGAGGTTTCTGTTTAGCAAAATGGTGACATTTAGCAACAACAAATAACCCCCTGGGTGAATTATTGCACTCTTGCCTCCTGAGGGGCTTCTGCAGCTCCCTCTGCTGCAGCTGAACACACGGCTGGCGAGATGAGATCGCCGCTAAAACCTTCTCCAGAGCAGACCTCAGAAACACACCTGGCTCTGGCTGTCTGATCCCTCTCTGCAGGTGAGAACAATCTGAAACCTCCAAACTGCACAGCTGCCATCTGGCAGGATCGAGCCCTGAAACCTGTATCCTTAGGAATCCTGATGGACATTTCCAGTGCCTGAATGGTGCCTGAGCACTGTAAGCATGTGAACACCACATCAGCAGTCAGGCTGACAAGCATCACACAGGAAGGGCTCCAGTGCAGCCAGAGTGCTTGGTGTGAGCTGAGGGGCAGGTGCTGAGTGTGAGCACCCAGGGTACATTAATGTGTGTGCACAGAGAGCTCCTGACTCAACAACCACAGTGCAGGATTCTCTGAGTGCCAGGCATTACAGAGTCCTTCCACTGCACAAATGATGGGACCTGCACACCTCTGCAGGTAAAACAGCACTTTTCCAAAGGGCACCCAAAATGAATACAAGAAGCAGCATTTTAAATTATGGTTCCATAGACTAGTGCAGCTCAAAAACCCTGGAAAACACAGGACATCCATTTAAATACTTGTGGGAAAACTGATTTTCACTCATCAGACTGGGAAGCACTCCTTAGGGATATTAATATCCTTACCGTTGTGAAAAATCAGAGTTAAAATGTAAAAAACTTGATATTAATGTAAGTATCTTCTCCATTTCATCTCCTTGTTTCAACAGTAAAACTGAATTCTTTTAGAAAATTGAGATGCTGCCACTTTAGAGTTGCTGTCTTTGCAACTGGGTGCATCCATGATTCTGGTCATACCTTTATGGCGTAAATATGATCCAGGAACCAAAACTGGAAATGAAACTCAAGCCCCACCTTTGCAAACATTATTAGACATGTTCACTGGTACTGTCTGGAAACATGCAAATGTAGTGAGCCTCTGTTCATTTATTGTCTGTTGTTCTGTACTACTGTCCCCTCCTGTGTGGTGACACCCAGCAGCAACCCTGGCCCATGGCACCTGCTTTGAGTCAGGTTTCTATAATGCAAGTTTCCAATAAAATGCCTGAAGCTGCTTAGTGAGATCCAGGGCTCTTCTTGTGAGTAATCTCAGTGACTGGGTAACACCAAGTGTCAAAGAGATGTTTTACAAAAAACCAAAGGCAAGTGTTTTACATTAAATCTTACAAAACTGTACATAAGAATAGTCTACAACATGAAAATGGCCATTAAACAGTTGTAATAGTTATGAAATGTAGTAAATATAACAATTCTAATGTTTCATATATTTATCATATTAATCACTGTATTCATACAGTTGTGTTTGTATACATATATTCAATGGCACTGTAAACAGTTGTTGGAAAACACACATTAACTCTTAACCCATTAGAAGTAATTATAGTACTTTTTCATCCAAAAAGTTAAAATGCATCAATGTATCATTGACTTAAAAAAAATAGCATTGTAATATAATGCACATTTGACGTTTTCTAGGGTAGCAATTAAGATGAAGCATAACAGAGAATGTTCTAGATTTCAGAATGTTTTACATTTACACCTAACGTGATACAAAACTTTAAACATTAAATGTAATTAAATAATACACAGTTTATGAAACAGTTGATTTCAGAGATCCATAATGCACAAAATCTAGTTAGTGTCTAATGGGAGTTCCCAATAATTTATATCTCTGGGACCTTTATGGAAAACTTAAGCTGGTTTCTATGTAACATCTCATAGACAAAGTAAGTTTGAACTGAAACATCTTTTTTTTTTTTTCCTGTGTTGTATTTTTTTTTTCTGTACAGAGCTGCATTCAAGTGGATAAAACATTATTATGTTTATTTATGTTTCCCTTTGCTGGACATTCATCCAGTAAGCCTTGAGCATATGCTTAAGCATCTGGTAATGACATTTTGTGGGGCAGGGAAACTCACTATCTATGTCCCTCAGTAAATAAAGTGGTTCTATTTTTTCCACAGTTAAGGCAACTATACTGATACATTAGACACACCATATGTTTTTATGTTGCTTCCTACAGTCTAAACAATAAGAGTGAAAAGAAGTTTCAAACATGCTTTGATCTTCTTGAGCACTCAGGAATTTCCTCAAGCTGGTAGAGAGCACGTCACTGTACAGGGGAGCCCCCTGGTACCTGGGCTGGTGGGAGGTGTCCCTGCCATGGCAGGGGGGTGGGACTCCATGAGCTCTAGGGTCCATCCCAACCCCGTAACAGTCTATGATTCTATGAACTGTAGCACAGAGTGTGAGTTGTTCACTAAAAAAATCAAAGTATGGACTGCCTTGAATTTGAAGACTGACCATTCATATAACTTATCAGAAAAAAATAAACAAATAACAGCCAGTAAGAGTCTAGCAAAGAAAATTGATAAAAACAGTAACACACACATACACAATTTCTGTGTTTTCAGTTATTTCTACTCCATAACTTAACCTACTCAGACCCTTGTGATCATCCTCGCTGTACCTTGGGTGGGCTCTGCCAAAGGCTATCTTCAGACATTGTAAGTGATGACACTTGGTATCTGCCAACTCCAGCATTTCACTTCTTATTTATCCTAACAAATCACATCAACTAGAGAGCCATTTCCATTTGTTTCCGTTGGGTAAGGCTGCAGGTATCAATGACAGTGCCCAGGAGCACTAGCACAGCATCTGCAGGGCAATGCAGCTACAGGGGACAGTGCCACAGGACTGCCAGTGCTGCCAGCACAGCAAGGGAGGCACTCAGGGCTGGGCTGCTCCCATTTCCAGTTACACTGTGTTTGGAGGATGACTTGACAGTGCTGGTGGTGGTGGTGTCAATCTTTTTCACGGTTGGTTTTGGTTCATTTCTGTTTTCTGGATGGGTTTTCTTGTCCTTGAGTATATCTGAAAACATGAAAGGAAACATGAGATTAATCACACATCTTTTAAATAGTGCGTGAACATTTTAAAATATTGCTGGAACATGTTGTACACTCACTCTGAATAACTGAAACATGGATGGAGGCTGATGGGGCACTTGCACTCATGTTTTAGTTGGGCTCAGCACCCACTGGTTTGCTCAACAAGTCTCCTCTGCCTGCCTGGCTCTCCTTGGCTACTCGCAGACACAGCCTGAGCAGAATAATAGGCATTCTGCATTGCAGTGCCTGGGCTCAGAACCTGATCTTCCCTCACAGAAAGTACCTTCAGTTTCACCTGGGCTGGGAACCAGCTCATCCTTTGGGATGGTGCTGGGATTGAGTGGTTTTGTAACACATCACAGTGAAACACCCTCCAGGCTGCTGCAGGAGATTGGGTATTGACTTAACAGCATCCCAGAATGGTTTGGTTTGGAAGGGACCTTAAAGATCACGTTGTTCCACCCCCTGCCATGGGCAAGGACACCTTCCACTATGCCAGGCTGCTCCAAGCCCCATCCAGCCTGGCCTTGGACAATTCCAGGGATGGGACATCCACATCTTCTCTGGGCACCCTGTGCCAGGCCCTCAGCACCCTCTGAGTACAGAACTTCTTCCTAGTATCTGACCTAAATGTCTCCTCTTTTCATTTAAAATCATTACCCCTCATCCTTTTTGCTGTCTGCCTGTGTAAAGGGTCACTCTCCTCACTTTTTGTAAGTCTCATTCAAGCACTGGAAGGCTTCACCCTCCAGATGCATTTTGAGGCAATTCCATGTATTTTTACATAAAGAATTGGATTCAGAAGAAAGTAGGAGTAGCCCTTTATTGCAAAAACATGGATTTTCCTTTAAAGGGAGAAAATAATAAATCTTCAGTTATGAAGACATTTCCAAGCTATTTGCAAATATTGCTGAGACCATATTGCCCTTAAACCCTCTCATTGGCATTGTGGAGAAAAACAAACAAACAATTTCATCTACTGAAGGGATGATGATTTTATAGTCAATCTGTAAAAGCATACCTGAGTGCTCAAAAAGAACAAATGCCTACCTGGAAGAATTTATAATTAACAATAAATGTTCAGGTCCAAGTTTAAAGGATTTGTGATACTAATGAATGCAGTGCACATACAAAAGAAAGCAAAAGGCATGGATTTGTAATGCAGATGAAACAGCAGTCCAATCTTAAAATGAAAACTCTGAATCACAGAAGCAAGTTCCTGGCAGAAACTGGGAAGATGGAAAGTATTCCAGAAATGTAAATGCAATCTGAGATCATTGTCTGCTTGTCAGTAGTTCTGAACAACCATCAATAAATTCACTTGATACTAAAAATGAGCTATTGTATTGGGAAAGCACACATTGTTCTTTTGCCAGAATAAACTGTAAAAGAAATGCAATGAATTCCTCCATTTTACCATAATATCAACATTAATTCTGGAGGAATGTGTGATTCCTACACCTGACTCAAGAGGGACTGCAGTGAAGGGACAGCAGCTGGCAAGGCATACTTTGGAAAAAGGGTATTCTGACATTGTGCTCGAAATTCTTTATGGCAATGTGCAGGCAGAGCTCCTCTGTGATTCCAACTTGCAGTGGAGCTCACAGAAAGGAAGGGGAGAAAAAGCATGCTCAAAATGTTTAGAAAATATCAGTATTCTGAGGACATTTAAAGAAAAATGGACAACCTTCAGACTGTCATTAAAGTAAATTAAGAATAAATCATGGAAATAGGTGTGTTCTGACACTGCCTTGAGTCCTTTCCATCACTGTCACTCTCCTTTGCAACTGCAGTAAAGGCACTATTTCTCTGCTGCCTCTTATATCATCCCAGCCTGCTGACTTCAGCTCTCTGGGGCCAGCTGATTAAATTAAGACCTCACTCAGGTAAATCTATTCCCCTCTTTCAGCTGGCCATGTCCAGCATTGTAACTTGATTGGCGTCTATAAATCGGGCAGACTGAAATGTATTAATTCGTTTATTTTCTTACTATCGACTTTAACAAAAATCTAAGGTAAGATTTAATGCTATCAGAGAGACTGTTGGTTTTTAAAAGCTTTCCTCTCAGTGACTGCTTAATGCACTACATAACAAGCATTAAATAATACATTAGAGAATTCTGCCTTTATCCTTTCCAGGGGAAGCACTCCATTCTGAATTCTCTCTCTGTCTTCACAGCAGAGGATCTTCCGATGCTATTCATGGCCAATTCTAATTTGGGATCTAATTGTGCAAAACTGGCATTTTATTTGAAATGCTCTGTTTTTTCCTTTCTTAAAAATAAATAAAAATAGCTTAACTTTCAATTCAGTTCAAAATCTTTTTCAATCTTCTATTTGGTTTCTAAGGCACAAATTTCAGCAGTATAAAGATTTCCTGGTTTATTCCAGTTTCCTCAGAGTTCCTGTTGCTTACTCACTCTGCGATTTTGGCTGAGGGACTCTGAGTTAAATGAGCTTTTCCTCTTAAATCTTTTTCTCTGAGTCAGAGATGGTTATATTCAGTCTACTACTGACATTCAAAAGGCAAAAAAGTACTGATCACGCTACGAAAGGAAAAAGTGTTAGTGTGAAGACTAGCACAGAAATGAAACTTCAGTCTCAACACAGCAAACCCCAGATGTTCAGCACCCATGAATCCAGCCCCCGGAGTATGACTTCATAAAACCAACCCACAAATCCCACAGCTTTGGTCTGTTCTCCTATTTACCTTCTGTGTTTCAAAGGCTTTATGGCTGCCCATTAGAAGCCTTCTCCATCACTAGAAACTTCCTTCCACCATCAGTTCCTCTCTCCTTTCCAGAAATGGAGTGGTTAAACTCTCTGAAGGCTCCAGCTGACCTCAGCCTGACAATGGGATGGCCTTTGGATGCTGGCACATGAATATTGTTCTGTGCTGTTTATTTACCACTGCACCATGGTGGTGATACAGCCCCTGCAGTAGTGGCTGTGCTGTTCCCTCATGCAGGCTCTCAGTGAGAATATTCAAACCCTGCCAAAAAGGGTGCTTAGTGAAGGCAGCTGCCTGCCAAAGCAGCCTTTCTGAGCAGCCTTTCGGGACTCCTGCCGAGGCCCGGGTCTGCTGGGGTCACTGAGGATGGCTCTGAGCTCCTCCCGGCCCCGTGATTACAGCTCAGTTAGTGCAGGGGATTGAGTCCACTTCCTTAGCTGAACTCTCATCTATGTTAACTGCTGCTAAACTCACATCCTGACAGTATAAACAAAGCACAGAATGGAAATGACTTGACCTGGCTGTTTAGAGTGTTGAGGATTCTCTTCCCCTCCGAGATGTAACCGCAGATTGCTGCCCAGGAACGCGCACACTGCGACGGCACCAAGCTGCTCATAAACACCCCCACGGATCAATGCTGCTCCTCAGAGAGACCAGCTCAGGGTGACAGGGGAACCAAAACTGTCACTGACATCGAATTTAGGAACAGGAAACCTCCCCTATAGTGAGGGCTGATTGTGCCTTTCAAATGCATTCAGTCACATGAAGTACACCTGAATCAGAGGTAGTAAAGATATCCAGGCAGAACAATGCCAGTATAATTTCTTTAGGTTATTACTGGGTCATCAGACACAAGTTCAGGTCATATTGGCACCCGAGGTGTCAGTTCCACCTTCCTTGGCCAAATGATTTTCAGTTTGCTACTGCTAGGGATTATCAAAGATATGTAACTATTTATTGGTGTACTTGCACACTATTGCTCTCTAGTGAGTGGTACCAGCAGGGTTTGCTTTAACCTGTTCATGTTTTCTACTGTCCTGCTAAGGGATGAACAAGTTCAGCTACTTAACAGAAACCTCCTTCCATTTTTGTCCTTCTCTTGATCTGAATTGAGCTCAGTCCGTTCTCTGTGATGGTAAATCACTGGACCTCTGCTCGTCAGGCACTGCACTCGTGGCTGCCCAACAGCCTGAGTGCCTCTAAGGCTGCAGATGCTCTCACCAGACAGGGGCACAGCCCCTGGGAGGGGAGGCTGAATAAAAACAAACCAGAGAGATTTGCCAGACCAGTCCTGTAAATGTTAATTACAGCAGCCTGGTTTCTAATGGAGCAGGACACTGACAGCAGAGAATCCATGCTCATCAATCCACCGTGCCCATAACCTGGGGATTCTGGACACGTTCCCATCAGTTTTAACCAGGAGCTGCTACAGAGAACTTTCAACCCAGCTATTTGGGGAGACAAAAGCAGCAGAGATTGTTTATTTCTGCTTTCCCCATGTTAATTACATCGAGTCAGGCCTGTCCACTTCTTTCTAGACTTTCATGCAAACACTGGGCTTTGAAAAGACAGACTGTCAGCATCTATGATAGCAAATTAATGCCTTGATCTTGGATGCTCATCATGGGTGTAATGACACTCATAATGCAGGTCTGAAGTGAACTGGTCAGCACCTGCAGTTACTCTCCACATTGGAGCTCAGCTGCTTGATAAATTTCCCTTCGATCACAGGCTTGGGTTTGGCTGACAGCTTCATAAGAAAATTAAAGCTAGGTGCAACTTGGTGGAACAGGCTCTTAAATTACAGTAGATGCTGCAGTGTTATTATTAGCTTTTTATCACCTCGGGTAGCAAAAGCTGAAATTACTTTTACATATTCAAAGGAAGAAGCTCTGAAATTGCAAAACAATGCTGTCACCATAAAATGTACCAACAATTTCCAAATAATCCATTATCTTGACATTAAGACCAGCACTAATTATTTCCAGTTACAGCTGCAGCAGACAAATTGAAACAAGAATGCTGTGGAAATGGGAATGTGAGAACTCCTAAGCTATGATAACTTGTGATGCAATTCTCCAAATTCTGGAGTCTGTTATTGTTCTCTGTATAGAACCAGTCAGTAAAAGGTGAGGGTAATGTATGCTTTGGGGAGCCAGAAGAAGGGAGCAATGAACAGCTCTGTATGTACTGTTCTACCATTTTCTATTTCAGCCTGAGAACAGGGTGTCCAGAGAAGCCTTTTCCCCACCCACCTTTTTATGGAAACCTGGTGTTGGGAGGGAAAAAAAAATCTTTAATCAGAAAAAGGAAGAACTCCAGGACTTTCAAGTGCATAGTCCACTCTCCCCACTGAACTCCTCAGTGGCATTAGGTTCAGGCCAGCCTTTCCAGAAGACCTGTGGGACAAGATTATGGGGGTAAGCTCATGTGTCCCAGTTCGATTCTGAGACCTTTCCATTTTTTTTTTAAGAAGTTTCTCTTTCTTTAAAGAATGAGTAAATTGGGACCATAAATTGAGACCAGGATTATCTATGTCCAGGTTTTTAATTCTATATTAAGCTCTGTGTGATCTTGGGCAGATTGCCATTCACTGTGGACCAGTGAGAGAACTACTTTATTTCCTTGCACATTTTGTGCATTCTGGATGCAAATTCTTCCATCTGAGAGCCATACCCACTCTTCTAAACAAATAACATTGGCTGGAACTTTCAGGAACTAATTCAAATGCAATAAAGAGAAGGTAGGAACAACCATGAGGCAGTGTGAGATGTCAGGTGCCTAGAAGCCACACTTAGCTCCTTCCCCTCTTCCCAAGCAATTTTTAAGTCCATACACATCTGAGTGCAATATATACACGTATGGAGAGAACAGGACATCATCTCAGCTAAGGAAACCTCTCACTGTATGTGTTTGGCTTTTAATATACAGTGGCCATAGCAAGCCCTGCAGGATTTTCAGGAGCCACAGTACAACTGCATTGGTTCTGGGTTTAAAAGTAAACCCACACAATAGAACTGCCTCAGCTCCTGCCATGGTGAATGTCAAGCAGGAACAATCCATCTTTTCCTTGGGAAGAAATAATCTAAGCTAAAAACCTTGTGTGATTCAACAGTACTTCCATTAATCAGTCATTTGCAAGAAAAGGTTTTGTCATTTTGCTTATATTAATATGGGACTTATTCAAATGCAAACAAGCTGAAAGTATAAGCTTGAAACATGCCAAACATCTTTTACATTTCCTGGAAACATCTGTTTTTAGTCTAGTCCTAGGCACATGTTTGTGGTTGCATGTTTATGCTTGTTTAGTTTGCCAGATACCTCGTACGTAGTGCAGCACAGCTGACATGATATCCTGAAACACAGCATGGAAGTATCTGTAAAACATGATGTTCCCAGTAAATCTGTGGAACATTTGTTGTAACTTTCTTGTAATAAAAGAAACAATCAAAAGCCCTGTGACAGCCTTCTGCCTTCACTGTATGGTGCAATTAATTAGCTAAGTTTGGAAATTGTGTACATGCCTCAGTGGCAATATCAGGAAGAGCGAGAGCGATCCTGATCCCGCATGCCTCGCATGCTCCACACTCCTATTAAACTTAATGGGAGTTTGGGGGGATGCGAGGAATGCAGGGCTGACCTTTATGGCTAAAGATGAATGTGAGCCCCAGACTTCAAAGATTAGGTGCCCCTGCCAGTCTGGAGTGTGCAAGTGATCAGCACGCCAAGTGCTGAAGGCATCTGCTAAATATCACGCCACAGCTCAAAGCTGTAATTAAGAAAAATATAAACTGGCTCGAGGAAGAAAAATATTAGTAATAATTGAAAATGCTTTGGCTGTTGCTTTTGTCCTGATGATCTCATTAGTTTTGGTTACAGAAACAGTTCTCACACTGGCTGACGTGGGGCATGCTTTGTTTGTGCTCTCCTTCTGCCCACATCTTTCCCAGTTAACTTTTATTGCTCAATACAAAGGTCAAATCGAAGGCTTAATTAAATTGTATGTGGGGAAACTATAAACTTATTTTGGAAGGGAGTACAAAAATATTTAAAGCCATCCCAACTCCTCTCCCCCAGACACTCCTTAATTTCTCGGGAGGAAAAGGAGCATGTGTTCTTGGCACTCTTTCACTTAAGGAGAAACTGCACCTTTTCTGGCTTCAAAATTTACATGTTACAAATATCCAACCTTTTCATAACCTGCTAATTGTACTTGCAATTGACATTTGTAATAAGGATTTTAATTTAGCTCTGCTGCTCTAAACACAGAGAGCTCAACTTTGTAAAAGGCCTGGATATGATCTTATACTTCAGCAGTGTAAGTTCAACTTACAGCCAGGATTGGAAGTTCCCTTAAACTTTGCTTACCTTTCAACAGCACTTGGAGCACCAAGATAAATACTATTACCCACATGCTAAAGTTAGGCACATGTCTCTCAGCCCTCAGGTCTAGAACTGAAAAGTAGCTCTGAAAACACTCACAGGTTTGCCTAAGCAGCATTTACAGTTTCTTCATGCCATAAGAAGACAACCACATAGCTTGAGAGTAAGGTCAGGTTTGAGTACCTGTGCACAGCAAGGCCCATCCCCAAGGAAGTTCAGGCTTCCTTGTGCCAGGCTACTGCCTGAGCTGTGTTCATGCACCAGTGAGAGTCCCAGTGCTCCCAGTCAGCTGCTGCCTAGCCCTGGGGGCAGAAGGATTCTCTGGCTCCTCCATCTCCAAAAGCCCCCCATGGTTTGTGTTTGTGCAGCTGGCTGTGCACACAGCCCTGGGAGCGGCTACAACCTGTGCACAGCAAGGCCAATCCCCAGGGAAGTTCAGGCCTCCTTGTGCCAGGCTACTGCCTGAGCTGTGTTCATGCACCAGTGAGAGTCCCAGTGCTCCCAGTCAGCTGCTGCCTATCCCTGGGGGCAGAAGGATTCTCTGGCTCCTCCATCTCCAAAAGCCCCCCATGGTTTGTGTTTGTGCAGCTGGCCGTGCACACAGCCCTGGGAGCTGTGCTGGAGGTGGAGGGTGCTCTGCAGGTCTGCTCTCCTCAGGCAGACCTGACCAACACAGGCCTGTGGGATCACACTGAAAGAGCAGAGAGGAATGTGCCAGCAGTGACAGCAGATAGCAGGGCTCAGCCCCCTCCTGTGAGGGAGTTACAAGGGGTGTTTGCACCCAGGTCTCTCGTGCCCTGTCCAGTCAGAGGAGCTGTGCAGGGAGGGGCACCTCAGCCTGATGCAGGCCCTGCTTGTGCTAACTGGGTCTGCCCTGGAAGCAAACTGGCCCAAATACACTGGAAAGAACTAATCAATTAATTCACAGTGTGTCAGCCAAAAGAGAAGTGACAATAGAAAGTGCTCTGTGCCACTGCATGAGGTGTGTTCATGCCTCCCCAGGGGATGGCAGTGAGGGGCAGGAGCATGGACTGCTCTCTGCTCAGGCAGCCTTCCTCTCACATTTTAGCATAAGCAGATCTATCTGTAAGGAGCAAGCAAGAAAAAACCAGCCACTGCAGACTCCCCTCCCATCAAAGGGTTGGGACTCAGGGCAGAGCCCTTTTAGCTCAGCAGCCTTTAAAAAGTGGCAGGGAGAATTCAACACAGGCACTGCAGGCAGCTTAGCCAAACCCAGAGTGAATAACCACAACTCACATCAACTTCCAGCATGGCAGCCACAGGAAAATAATCACAAGCATCTCTAAAAGATAGCTGAAAGGGTCTTTTCACCCTGCAAGCAGGCTGCTCTCATCATTCCTCATTCTTTAAAACCAAGTCAAATTCCTCCAGTTATTCCCATTGCTTCCTTAGAAACTTGGGCAGATACAATTCCTGCTTTAAGATTCTGAAGTCACCAGATCCCAATGGCAACAGGGAAGGTTTAAAATGTTTCCTGTATTTCTGTCATTTCTTGAGCAGCCATAGAACCTTATACTAAGCATCTCTTAAAGAGGTTCAGATAGGATATTATAATAATAAAAACTGACGTTTAATTATAGAATAAACATTGAAATCAATCTACAAAGCATCTGATTGCTTTTAATCTAGATGATAGAAAGGATTAGTTGTAATGTCAAACAATACTTCTAGTCCTTCTATCAATCAGTAAGAAATTTTTTTTAATTGAGTCTTTCCAGTATGTAACTTCACTGACAACTGAAATCAAAAGAAACTGTTGCAAGATATTATCCTGAATTAACCATTGTAGCCTGAACATCAGGAGTAGTACAGAAAAACATCACGGCATTAAGTTTGCTTCAGCTCTGGTATGGAGGCTTAAATTAGTCTTTTCTCCTGCTCTAGTCTGGCAGCTCTTCAGCACTGCACATCCTCTATTTCACATTGCTGGTTTACCCAGCCAGCCAGAACCCCAGCTCCATCACAGCTGACAGTTATTGACAGGGAGGATGATCAGAGGCATCACTCTGCTGAGGAGCTGCAGCACCAAGGACATGTTTCATGTGAAAATACCAAACAGCTTAAAAGCATTATCTTATTAGTAGCATGCAGTGAAACTGATGAACCCTTATCACAGTCAGCAGGATGATGAATATCCAAATCAACTGAAATGGAAAGGAGATATACAACCAGGGTAAAAAAGAAACTTTTCTAACAGAAAGTCTTACAAAACGAAGCCCCATGCATTAGGGTATGCATAAGGCTATGTTCTGTCAGTGTTCAGGCTGTGAGGCAAATTAAAGGAAGGAAATTCTTGTTTGGAGCTGACAAGGATCCCTTTCCCTGCTCTGTTTTTGTAAGCATGTGAACTGCTCCTTCCAATTTTCATGGAGTCACCTACAGTAAAAGCACCAGACTGAGCTGAACAAGTCTGCCAACATTGGTACATAACAGACTGAGGGCTACAAATCATCCCCTTTTTTGGGTAACAACACTGCTCAACTTTACCTTGGCCAGGGCTCTCTCACTTGGCCAAAAGGAAAAAACACTACTACCATGAGCCCTCATGGGCTAACCCCCCGCCTTAGGGCATTATCTCCACCACGAGAGTGCTAAAAACATCATTTTGAGAGTGATAAACCCTGCACTGGAACCCAAAGGTCTGGCTTCTCTACGCTGATGTGCTCCAGCTTGGCTGCCCAAAGCCCGAGGTTCTTCTGCAGGCACCTGTGCCTGGATCCTGTGGATCATGCCAAGGGGCTTAGGGGGGGTGGTGGTGAGAAAAAGTGCTTGTTTCTAAGGAGGAGGAAGCTGCAGAGCATGCAAGTGTCAGGGTGTTGCTGGAAGCGTGTGGAGAGCAGTGGGACCCCAGATCAGTGCGCCTGGATGAACATGAAGGACCATCTCTGCTGCTCCTGTGCACAGAACTACCATGGACACACACACAGCACTGCTCAGGTGACTGAGCAGGAGGCTTGAGCCCCATGTGCTTCCAGGCAGCCAAGGAAGCTTTGCCAGGCCCTCAGTCTGCTCTGAGATGTATCAGTTCTATATATTTTGTTTACTGCCACCTCCTTCTGTCACAGGAGCTCCAATAAAGGGAAAAAGCCACTGGAAGTTCATGAGAGCTGACATTGTGTGCCAGGATGGATCTGTTGGCACTGCTGTGGTCTATTATGCAAACACACATCAGTGGACTTTGTACAACATAAATTATGTAAATACCCATTTAGAGACTCTTCAAAATGCAGATTACTTGCCTGATGTTTGGAGACAATAATTAAGATCTCTGATGTGAACCTGTACTTGGGATTGCTGTGCAAGTCGGGCCAGCCTGTGGATGTCTAGGCCTAGCAAACCTCATTTCACATGCAGATTCCATCTTGGTAAGAAGAAATTTGCAGTCAAAGTTGACTGTGTCGTAATCTACTTAAGTCACATATCACTGACACCACAGGTTATAAGAGATCCTTCAATTTACAGCTGCAGAAGAGCTTCATAAGATCCCATCTGGAATTTAGGTACATACTTGTTCATTTGAGATTACCAAAGGTTTTCCTTTTGAATTAAGAATTTGAATTTTACTTGACACACACCAAACATCCACACACCTGCATGATGGCAGGTGGCTCACCCTTCTGTGGGGGCAAGAGTGCTGGCTCTCCACCCCTGCAATCTGCTCCTGGCCCTGCTGAGACCTGAGCCACAACCAGCACAGACAAACTGGACTTTGGGCTGGGCCAAGAGCTCAGGTCTCCAGTGTGACACAGCAGGTAGAGGTCTGCTCCTCAGGGCTCCCATTCAGGAACCAGCTCAGGCAGTGTCATGGTTTAACCCCAGCTGGCAGCTGAGTGCCACACAGCTGCTGGCTCAGTCCCCTGTCCCTATCTCTGACGGCAGGAGAATCAGAAAAAAACCCCCAAACTAAACCTAACAATGATTGTCATGAAAAGGAGAGGGGAATAAACCCCAAGAGAGGTCAGTGATGCACTGCACATTTGCTCACCACCTGCTGGCCAGTGCCCAGCCTGTCCCTAGGCAGTGACCAGTGTCTCCTGGCCAGCTCCTCCCAGTTTATACCCTGGGCATGGAATACCCCTTTGGCCAGCTCAGGTCAGGTGTCCTGGTCATGCTCCCTCCCAGCCCCCTCTGCACTTGCTCCCTGGCAGAGCATGGGAAACAGAAATCCTTGACTCAGGGTAAGCTCTGCTTAATAACAATCAAAAGATCAGTGCCTTATCAACATTATTCTCATCCTGCATTCAAAACACAGCACTGTACTAAGATGAAAATTAACCCTATCCCATCTGAAGACTGGACAAGCAGATTTTCTTTTCCCCCCAGAGAACATGAAGCATCTTGGATTGGTCTCAGCAGGCCCATTCCTGTCATCTGACATCTTACAAAAATCTAGGCCAAGTAATATATCTTTGCTGGAAAAGAAAACATCACAGACTGTCTACTTGGGTAAAGAATTTGGAGAAACTAGGTTTTCAGGGATAGTAAACTGAGCATCTGCTGGACTTCATTAAATTCGTATTTAACTTGAGATCAGTGAAATTAACCTTTATACTTCAACTGTGCTCTCCCTGCTTGAAGCAGATGAATAAAAGTAGCTTACCTAGGGCATCTTTCTGTTTTATCACTTCAAAGAACATTTACTCAGAGATAGCATGTGAGCATCACATGACTGGAGCCAGATGATGGAGAAAGCACTGAAAACTGAGGTCGCCAGGAAAAATACCGAATTTACAGACAGATTAGAGATCAGAAACAAAGGTTCATAAAGATTGGTGTGTTACAAAGCAGAGGTAACAATTTCCCAGACAGGCAGAGGCAGTGCAAGGTGACTGGAAGAGTCTTTCTAACCACTGCTGCTGAGTAGTGCTCCCTGAGCCATGAACTTTAAAAAGAAAAGGAGCTCAGGAGATGATTTACAACCGTTCAGGTTTCTTTGCTGGCCTGTGTAGGCTCTTCAGGACATGGACAGTAATTTCTGTGCACTTACAGTAGCCAAGGTTGTGATCTTGACTGGGGCATTCATGCACCACTGTCAAATCAAAAATGGGAAGATATAAACAATGGTAATCAAAGGGCAGCAAAGAACAATAGTGGAAATTTTATGTTCCAATTAAACCCCAACATTTACTGGTATCCAGAATAGTTACCAAGCTCCCAGCCATCCATGAGGTTGCAATCAAACCCTAAACTAGAAACCCCACAGATTTACAGCCCTCTAGTTACAGATTTACATTAGAGCCATTCAAAATAATTAGAAGAGATAGAGCTAATAATTTCAATGAATCTTCTCCAACTGAGCACGTGTGTGTCCACATCTGGGATGTGCACTGAGACATCCCTCTGTCACTGACCTCAAGGTACACCCAAGCACTACAGGCTCCTGACATCTCCAAAGCTCAAGGCAACTCAAGGCTGTTGTAACAGGGAACAGAAATACTCCTGTGATGTGTCACCCAGCCATAAGAACCCCTCAGTTCCACCATGGCTATTCCAAAAAGTGGAAGATATTGTGAGATGAGACTTTGCAACACTCAAAGCATTTATTTCTAGCTACAGAGCAGGAGAAGGCAGGAAAAGATATGCTCTTGTGTCTGTTTCTCTGCAACAAATTGTTGCACCTCACTGAATATCAAAAGGCAGTTTAGTTCTGCCACTGACAGTAAATGAAAAAAAATTGCTGTGGAGTGACAGTGGTCACGGAATTCTGCAACTTTAATGGAACTAATAACGTAGTTTCCTTGTAAACTACCAAGCCTTGTTTATGCAAGGATTACTGTAGTATCATCCCTCAGAAGCAAAAAAATTCCCTGTACATGGGCTGATGCACAATCTCTTCCCCATCCCACTTTTCCATCTTTTCCAGTTTTCCAAACCTTTTCCAGTTTCCATTTAAAAATTAGAAGCAAATTGCTTGACTTGTGTGTTACAATCCTTACACCAACACACATCTGAAACTGGACTGGGAGAAATGCCTGAAATTTGCTCTGGACTTTACTCTCACTATCCAGTTACACTGTGATGCTTTTTGGTAATAGGTTTTGCTTAAAACTGTCATCTGTCAGAGAGAAATAATTTTACCAAACTATCTCCAATTAGTGTGGCAGAGCATGGGCAGGCAGAGAAGAAGTGGCCCCACAGAGCTCAATCAGGGGTCCTCCTGTCCAGCCAGACATGAAGAGGAGAGGCAGAGGACAGTGGGATGGGGCACAGGGTGACAAACAGGAGAGCAAAACCTCCAATTGCACTGGAAGTGGCGTGGATGTGAAGTGCCACAGGAAAGACTCATCACCAGTGAAAGGGAGACCAGGAGAAATGTGATAAATGGTTCAGGGTGACAGAGGACACTCCAAAAACTGAGGTATTAAATGCCTTCTCTGCCCTGGCTTCGCTATCAATGCCATTGCTCAGGTTCCTGTGGCTCAGCCTGGAGAGTGAAAATACCCAGGGCAGAAGAAAATCAAATTAGGGACTGGGTGCTGGCAGTGGGATGAGGACCAGCATTTGGGCTGTGCAGGCAGCTGCCTATGGGATGCTGTGAAAACCCTCTTGGTGAAGGTTTTAAAACCCAGACAAGGCACACAGGGATGGGTTTGTCAGAGCTGACTCTGGCCTGGGACACTAATCCATCCTAGAGAAGCTTCTCTGTCGCTGCTCTCAATCTTCTGAACATCCATTCATTTTGATGAATCTACTCCATGTAAAAAGCAAATGAAAACAAAGTATTCAATCAGTCTGTGACTGAATTTGTAACTATCTATAAAAGCCAAGGGTGAACATCTTGTAAAAAGAATACACACTGGCAGCTATTGCTGATGAAGTGCTATCGATAGGCATTAAAGCTGCAAATGGCAAGGTGTTGGCAAAGTGAGAGGAATTGCTGCAGAAAGTAAAAAGCCAATCTGTATGATGAACAGAGTGTACATAAAGTACAGCAAATTACCAGACACACAGCCACGAGAGTACAGAGGCATGGGAGCTGATTAAGAAGTCCTTGTGAAGAAATCTTGAAGGCTGGCCAGTTCCCCCCGATTCCCTGGCAGGCGCTGCAGCCGCTCAGCCAGTGAAAAGAGCACTGTCTGTGATGTGAGCACACGCAGCCGTGGATTACAGGGAGATGATGGATGTGCCATCCCACGGCAAATGGCTGCTTGGAACTGCCACCCCCCTTCAGAACAATCCTGCTTTTCAAAGCCTCAGCACTCCTGGCCAAAGGCCAAGGAGGGAGGCTGGAGAGGCGCAGCTCCCGGATTGCTGTGTGAGGAACGCGCCGGGCGCGTGCCGGGATGTGCCGCTGTCACCGGCACCAAGGCTCTGGGACACGGGGAGCCTCTGCTGAGGGGCTGTGCTTGCTGAACACCTCACCCTGTACATCTGCAACCTGGGAGCGAGGGGATGGCCACAAGACCTCAGGAGCCCAACAGCTGCTGATTTTCTCTAAACCCAGGAGCCTGATTTTTATTTATTTTTTCACTTCCTGCGTTTTCTCAAGACATTCCTTCTTCATATTTCCTTCTAATTTAGTACAGTGGAGCCTTGCTCTTTAACCTGCTAACTAGAGAAAAAAATAAATTACTTTCTGGTCATTTCAAGAGCCATAGAACTGTTGAGACTGGAGAAGACCTTTAACATCATGAAGTCCAACCTTTAACCCAGCACTACTACCAAGTACAACCTTAACCCTGTCCCTAAGCATTGGGGCAGGAGCTTGGACTAGATGACCTTTAACAAAGGTCACTCCAAGCCAAGCTACTCTATGATTTTATGAAAATATGAATTATTTGAGTTCTGTTAATAATGACTTGTGCCAAGGAAAAATTGACTGGACTGAATTGGATGTAAGTGAAAGATGAGCTTGGCTTAGAGTCACAAAAGGACTGATTAAGCTCAGGGTTTGTATTGGAAGACTATTCTCTGTTTTACCAGCTCTCCAGGAAAACTTCAAAGCAGCAAAATCACAAACACAACTAGAAGCCTGATTTACCTATCCATTTGAAAATTACCAGTGCTTTAATTCTTCCCTTCTCTGAGACAGTCTGCTTTAAATGAAAGCTGAGTAGGCAGAGGCAGCCTGGTACAAAATTCATTCCTGTCTTTTTGCTTACCTATTGAAAAGGAAAGACTCCACCCAAATTACAAATATAACTGCTTTAATTGGGGATTCTGGGTGCAGCAGCAATAGAAATGATAAAGCATGCATGAGATTATGATTGCTGAACTTTCATCAACTTACTTCATCACTCTACAGTCAAAAATAATTGTAAATAAGCAATTGCCAACATCAGCCAAATGCTATTCCAAGGGCATGTCTAAATAATTTGTCTTGTTTTCAGACCAGCTGAGTACCTGTAACTCCCACTAAAATCAAGACCTTGAAATGCATCTCCAGGAAAATCCCTCTGCGGTGCTGTGGTGAGGCACGGGAGCACAGCTGAGCAGTTTGCACTGCCCTCATCACCAAAGCAAAGCAGCAGCTGCTCCATGCCCAGAAACACTTCCAGGTGTGTTCCCCTGCCTCTCCTAACGGGGCACACAGCAACAAACCAACACCTCTGGTTGCAGCCAGCCCAGTACCTGGGACAGCTTTCCTTGGAGAGCCCGTCCTGCCCCCAGCACAGCCCATCCCACACACAGGATGAGGCACAGCTGAATGTCAGCACTCAGGCACAGATGGGAATAGCAACGGTTTTGCTCTTCCTGTGTGGAGGGGAGGAAGAAACGGATTGAGCAAGAGAGTGGGGATGGCATTAGGGTGGGAGGGAAGGTGCAGCTGTTTTCTGACCTGTGTTTTGGTTTAAACCAGCATGGCATGCACAGCTGCATTTTTCTTTTAAAAACTGCATCTTGCACATGCAGCTGAGGGGCTCTTCCATTTCTTTATATCCTCCTACAAGTAAATCTGTGTCACCCCAATGATGCATTAAGTTTTAGCTTTCATGTGTTTCAGATTCTGTGCTGCCCAGGGGTGCAGTTCTGAGCTCACATTCAGTGTCAATCAGCTCTGCACAGAGCAGGGACACAAAACAAATCCTTTTCCTGCTGCACACCAAGGACAACTTTCAGCCCAACAGCACAAACAAGGGTGGCTGAAGGGAGGAACAAGAAGGATGGGACCTCACAACCTGAAGCTGTAACTGGACAATTAAACCCCAATATGCAAATGGACCAAAACTTACAAAAGTGTGAGGCCTCATGACTGGCCACCCATTTTGTGACCATTTTGGGTCTACCTTGGGTGTAGCCCTGGCCAGGCTCTTGTCCTGCCCAAGGTGAATCCTGGAGGCCTTTCAATAAATCTCTACTTTATTCTCTGGCTCTGTCCAGTCTCTGTTTCAGGCCAGCCTTCCCAAGGCATCACCAGGACAGTCTGCCAGCCTGCTGCCCAGCACTGCTCAGCACCAGGAGAGCAGGGTTTGCTCTTACAGGGCTCTGAGCGACCGAGGTCAAAACATTTACAGGTATAAAATACTTTTGACTCAGGTGTTATTGTGCCCTTATGTATCCTTTAAAACCATTAAATTAAACCCCTGTTTTTTTCAATAGCTCTGAAGCTGTGCTGTGTGTTATGTGACTTCTGAAGGAACTGCCTGTAGAATGTGACAGAAAATGAATGCAACTAAACCCAAACAAACGCCTGCCTCATTCCCAGAAACATCACGTCTTTTACATCCTGGAATTCTTCAGTGGTTGAAGTCATACTCCAGTTGAATTTTCACTGTTTAGGTAAAATTTATGATGCAACAGCCAAGTAATTTATAGTCTTGTTTGTTATGAGATTTCTAAATTCTGCTTTACTACAGATGTCAGCCACTGTATACTATATTCTATCATTTGCCAATGAAAGCTTTTCTTTGGAGTCAAGACATTCAGATGAATCACGTTTTCTTTGCATCTTTTTAAAATGAACGGTTTCCTTGTCTCTGTAATTCCCACTCCCCATCCTCCAGTTTCTGTTGCTCTCACTGTACACAGACAGACTGAGATATTTATTCCCTAACTAAACAATGAATAGTACAACATATCAGTGGAAGCCTTTCTGAAATCAATGAGACTTTTTATGGAGTGTGGTACTACTCATTGTGAGCAAGAGTGTTTCAGTTTGGCCTGAAGAAAGATTCAAGATGACATAAGCTGGAATGAATAGAGTTACTCAGCACTACAATACATGTGTTAAAGAGACCTGGGCAGATGGAAAACCCTTTCAGCAGCTGCCAAGTGTTCTGACCCCCTAAAGCAGGTAACAAGAGACCCTGGCAGTTCTTAAATCAAAGCATGACTATCTTGACAGTAATTTCAGAATAATCAATAGAAGAAGTAACTTTTTACATTCCTAAAAAGTCTTTGAGTCTTAACAGATTTTACAAACAGCAAGTACGGTAGCACTCCTGGGAAGTATCATTCCTATTTCTCAGATGAAATAACAGACATGAAGTCTGTTATTTGGCTAAAATGATCCAGTTGGTGGTCTCAGCAGAAACCTGCAATGGCCTTCAGAGTCAGCCCTATACTTCCATCCTTCAGTCCAGAAACTAGTGCAGCCAAATGTCATTTCATTCCAAATGTGGCCAGTTACTAAAAGGTAATTTGCTGTATATCTGAATCAAAATCAAACTGTAGGTGATGATATGTTGTCTTTCAAGCCTATAGCTCACATGTAGCTCGTGGTTCTTGGCCCACAATATCTGATGAGGGATTGGATTGTCTTTGTTCTGTTTGCACAGTCTGATCTAACACCAGGGCTCCAGGAATATTTGGATCATTTATTGTAATTAAGTAGCATGTACCATAACTAAATGCCTGTCCTTGCTAAAAAAAGGATGGGCATAAAAAAACCCCAACACCTGAAATGAAAAATAAACAGTAATAATCAGAGGTGATGACAGAAGTACACAACAGCTGCTGCTCTTGTGAGGTGCAGTGAAGTCCAAGCTGGAAGTATCAAAGCAGAGTTACAGTGGAGAAAGCTGTCAGCAAAAAAAAATACAGACATGGAACAGTGCAAGATGAAATAGCCTTCCTCAAATGATGAGAAGTTTCACATCTGATGTGATACAGGTTATCACATGTGATAGTGAAGGTCTATATAAGTTCAGCATTTCTGTGTGTGGGTGTGTGATTTGGGGTTTTTTTAATTCTTCCTACAGTGGAAATGAACGGTACCAGGTTCCTGAAACACAATCTGATAGACTTACTACAAACACCTATTTAATTCAGACATTCTCAGCACCTGTGAGAAGTTACAAAGCCATCCAACCTGCCTCTAAAAAATAAAGGTATCCAATGATAACATATGCCTCAGCATCTGGAGATCACCATGCAGCAC
Organism: Illadopsis cleaveri; assembly: GCA_013399915.1. Taxonomy (NCBI): domain Eukaryota; kingdom Metazoa; phylum Chordata; class Aves; order Passeriformes; family Timaliidae; genus Illadopsis; species Illadopsis cleaveri. The sequence goes on from VXBB01002544.1 coordinate 440,048, forward strand.
ACACATCAAACCTTGCCCGCACAGGCTGAGACAGGCAGGAGTTTGCTTTTTATCCCACCTGCTGCACTGTTAGATGGTTATCCTTGGAACACACTGAATGATTATGTAAAGAGAACTTCATGCTTGACCAGGTATACAATGCAATTAACATTTTAAAGCCAGTTTGTGCATGTCTAATCTTCCTGCTGTCTTCATCCTTGTCCCTGTTCCTGTAGTGACCAGTACTGACTTACTCGTGTCTCGGTTTGAGACACTCACCCCAAGTTTCTGGAAGGAAATGAAGATTCTTTCCTCTGGTATCTCTAAACAATTTGGTTTTTCCTCTGATGTTTCTGGCTTTTTGCATACCCTGATTGCTTCCCCTAGTCAAAATGATGTTTCTCCTGTTTGCTCCAAACATTTTTGGGTTCCCTGTGTGCTGAAGGGAACAGCACAAGTTCTCTGACAGGGCGGGCACAGCCCACAACAGTCAACAATAACACCTGAGTAGAAACAGAGCTCAGCCTTTTTCTGGGACTGGGTATCTGTGTAGGGAGCTCTGCTGGAGGGCACTGTCCTGGCACAAAGGGACCTTCATGGACTGCTGGCATGTAGAATAGAGCCTTTACACCTGCCCTGCATCCAGAACAGGAGAGAACACTGAGCAATGCACAAAAATATTGAGTATCAGCTGTTCTAAAAGACAAAAGATGGTTAAGCTTTAGAGGGAGGCTGTGCAACCCCAAATTCTCATTCCTATCCCCTCTCTGTGGAAGTGAATGGAATGGCCTTCCCCATATGCACACACTACAGGAGGGCCCTCCATCCTGCACAGCCACAGGCTCTTTCTGGCAGTCATCAGCCACTGGAAGTGAAAGAATTCATTTGTAAAAGTAGAAATGCAGCATTAGGAATGTGCAGTAGCACGCAGAGCAGTCATTTCAATTTTACTTGTTTATGTACCTCTTGTAAAAATAATCACTTATGGTCATTATGAACTGGCCCTAATGTAAATCAAATGAACAAGCCAGTACATTACTGCTGTCTGCTTTGCTCAAGTTTGTTTGGCAGCTGGGTTAGTCAGCACTGTCAGAGCCCAGGTAATCAGTCACCCACAAACGAGGTGGGGGTGAAGAAGAGGAGGGTGCCATGCTGAGGGTGAGTATGGAGAGCAAGGGGCTGCTCATCCCTCTGTGTTCAGGAGGCAGAGTGGGGCTGTTCCTGTGATGCTTTAGGATTATAGCTTTTATATTTTCATATGTTTGTAATCCTGCAATTCTTTAGGGTGTAACTCTAAAGCTCCACAGCCTGTCAGCTGCAGTTCTCCTGTTTTATTCAGGCACAACAATTCCTCTCTAGGCCTGGGACTCAAGGACACCTCATAGTCTCAGGCCTTGAAAAGTATAAACAAAAGTGAATTGGGGTGAGCAAACTGAAGGTAAATGACTTCATTACCTGAAGCTGTAATTGGAGCATTAACCCCTGATATGCAAATGGACCAAACTTAGAATTGTCTGAAAAACTCGTGACCATTGTCCATTTTTGGGTGTAGCCCTCTGGGGAGGCTTCATCTGCACTTAATGTACCTAAAGGCCCTTCATTAAATATATCCACTTTTATCCTTTTAGTTTTGTCTGGCCTCTGTTTCTAGTAAGCCCAAAATAGGCATCAGTTTCATGCTTCTTTGCACTCTGAAAGCAAAGGAATTGCAGAACTTCATGTGATACCCAACCCCATCCCTTGATAATCTTCTCCTTATCCCCTCCTAGGTGACTTCATTCAGTGACAAAGTGGCAAACCAAAGAGAGAGGAAAACGTAGGGAGCAATGCCTAAATCAAAAGAAAGGCTTGACGGAAAAATCTTTCCCTTGAGACTTCTGGCATCTCAAAATATGAATTACTTATTTTTACTGGAGAGCTGCCTGGAATAATCTGGGGAGAAATAAGGGCCTGTGACTTACTCCAAATTAAAAACATTGTTGAGAGGAAAGCTGAGGGCACTTTTTGCTCGTACCCAGCAACTTCTCTATGTAGTCTGATAGGTATCACATTGTGTTATGCGTGAGCACAAAAGAGAGCACAGAGGAGCCCTCTCCTTTAACAGAACCTCAAAAATAAAAGAGATTTGAAAGGAGATTCCCCACCCCCCCACCTTTAAAAAGTCACTTATCAGCTCAAAAGAGTCCCTGTGGGGAAATAAACCTTCAGAATCCTCCAGTAAAAAGCTCCAATGCATTTAATCCTTCTTGAAATATAACCTGGGGTGCCAAGCAGGAAAAGAACAGGGACAATGGGGAGGAGAGGGACACATCCCAAAATACCCCTGACAACAACCTGGGCTGTGCCCCAGTGTGGTGAGCTGTCCCCCTGACACACCTTGGTGGGTTTCAGTTTCCTTTGGGAATGTGCCACCAGGCAGAAAATCCTCAAACCAACCACATTTAGACCCACTATTGCTAGTTTATCTCTATCAGAAATACAATTTTCACCTTGGTCTGGCTCAGAAATGAACACATGTGTAAAGCAGACAGAGCACCTCTCAGTTCTACGGCTTTTCAGGAAAGGTGTTATGAAATCCTGCAGTTCTCTGCACTCAACATCCTGCACACTGGTGCTACCTGCTCAGCATCCAGCTCAAAATGAGTACAGACAGGTATTTGCTCTCATAATTGCCATTTGATAGCAGGGATGATGTTCTGCCCTGAATCTGCCATCTCCCTCTAGAGCAAACCTGCCTGGATGACGAGCACTCACCAGAAGTGAACTGAGCAGGAGTTTGACATCAGTGGTTTCCTCCCTGGTAGCTCCCATCCCTTTCCATGAAATGGGATCCAATAGCTCACATTGGCACAGTGTCCCCAGAGCCCAGAGACTGGTGGGATGAGATCAGTGAGAGCACAGCAGAACAACACACACATCTCAGCAGTGTCACCCTGCACAGTTCCACACGCCACAGGGGCACTGCCAGCCCAGGGGAACCATGCAGGGGGCTGCAACTGCAGCTGAGGAGCCCCACTGCTCCCTTCCCTGCTTGCTGCTATCCCTGTTATGATTTATCTGGAATTCCCCAGGAAAGGCAGCACTCTGGTCTTTCTCTCACAAGTCTTTAGGCACAGAGGGGATGAGAAAAGAAGCCCTGTAAACTGGAACAGCATGATCTCTGGGTGATGTCTTCTTCAGTGCTGTCTGGGAAGCACAGAAAAGCCAGGCTGTGAAGGATCTAAAGGGTGCTGTGTGACAGACCTGGTTCCAAAGATGACACCTCTGGTAGAAGGAAGCTGTCACCCAGCATGGACATGTCACCAACAAGGCCACAGAACACATGCAAAAGGACTGGAAAGCTGTTGTAGTCAAGCCAGCCACTGCATTCTGAGTGCTTCAACAAAAACTTCAGAGGGCTTTAAGTATCAGTACCATGTTATCTAGAAGCCCTTCATACCTTTTCTACGTAGCAATCCTATGGGCAGCTCCCCACAGCTCTGGCTCTTTGTCTCCTTCTCTCCTCCTTCTGCAATTCCAGCTCACTGCTTCCTGTCCCCAGCACAGCCACCTCACTCTGTCTGTCCCTCGTACCGTGGCTCACCTCATCTGTCCCTCACACCACCTCCTGTCCCTTTGTCCTCACAGCACAGCCAGCAGACTCCAACTGACTCTCTACCAACTCACTCACTCTTTATTACACCCAGCTGTGAAGGCAAGGCTGTTCCCACTCTTTGGTAATTAACACAGCTGCAATATATCGGAGGCAGGACTGCCTTTTGCACTATCTCTGTCTGTCTTCTCACAGAAAGCTGCTCTCACTAGAAACACTTCCTGTGCCCCAAACACTGCCCTAGAAAACCAGTCTGCAAAGCAAAGCAACTCCCTAAACAAACATCCCCAACTAGCACCTGCTAAGAAAGTCAGCCTTGCAAATCACCAGGGCTATTTCAAACCAAATGTCCAACATTTCAGTTTGAGGGAGCACTCCTCTCCAGGCCTGCTCAGGAGTGTGTGGTGACTGCTGTGACCCAGGAACTCCTGTTCTGCTAAATGATTCCACAGCAGCAGTGCAATAAAGCCCAAACTCTCCCAGTGATGTGGTGAACATTCCAAATGAGGCTACAGGAGGTGTGCTGTGTCTCACCAGGGCCTGGCAGCACCCACAGGTTGTTCTTATGGTTGTGGGTTGTGGGGCCAGGACAAGTAGGGCACAGCCTTTGGCTCAACCAGGGGTAGCTCCAGACACAATCTGGCAAATCTGATCTCTTCTGAATCCCACTTCCAGCAACATGCAAAGGATTTATCCTCTTCACAAGGTTGGGGAGGGAATAAAATCACTGTGTAAGTGTAGATGCTACTGTGACAAGTCAACCCAGTTCTTTGAGTATGTCCTACATCCTTCTGCACAGGAAAGAGATTAATCCTGAGGGACTGACACTGAAAGGTGTCTAGGAACTCATCTTTTTCCTCCTTAAAAAACAGAAAAGAAAAAGCACAGCTGAGATTCTTGGTGTTTGGTGATGACTGATGAGGGTCTTACTGAACCTCCCCCCAAATTTTTCATGTTAGCATTTGATCAAAAGGTTACTTTTCTATACTAATAGGGGGTAAATTCTGTATTTTTTGCCAAAGGTAATTCCATATGTAGGCAGGTGTGACTCTTCAATGCTTGAATCAAACTTGTAAGAGGAAAATCACATTTTCTAGCAATTTCAAAAGCCTCAAGGAAATTTGGGAAGTTTGATGCCTTAAAACTTCTGTGTTTTTTTTAAATAGTTAGCCTTGACAGGAAAATATTGTTGCAGCATATTTACTATATGTAAATAGACCTGCTAGCTGAGAAGTCTTAATTACTTGTCAACTGAAAGCAAACATTCATCAATACACCAAAAAATCTCATGGATTTGATTCTTTGTTGTAAAAGACATCAAAGTGATGATAAACTTGAATGAATGAATGAATGAATGAATGCAATGGAGAAACTCGTCCAATTTTTCTTTTCCAGAGATTTCCTAATGTAGTGGAAACAAGAAAAGAAATTAAGGTTTGCATCTGCACTAAAAAACAAAACCAGTTCTACCACATATTTACAAATATTGTGGGAAACATTTCTTTACTGAAGTTGTCCAAGAATTTGATTTTATCTAAGCCACATTATTGAAGAAAGCATATTTTAATTAAAATTCTTACTGCACCGAACACCTCAAGTCAATATTTACATCCTGTTAACAACAAAGAGATTCACTTCAGTGCCCTGCTGAATAGGGACAGTCTGGTCATTTTGGGACATTTCTGCCACAAATCAGCTCCAAAGGAATCTCCTGACAGCTCATCCCAGCGCTGCAGAGCCATTCAGAGACACCAGCAGAGACATCAGCTCTTATGTCTGAAGTCACAGGAAGCTACTCTTAATGAAACAGAAAAATTAAAGGAAAAAAAAATGGGGGTGCACAAAGAAAGTTTGAATTCCATGGAAAGTGCAAAACAACTGAAAATAAAATATTGCAGTTGCAACTATTTGCATGGACAAAATTAACTTCTTCACAAAACCAAAAAGCATTTCCCTGCACTCCCTACAAATGTTAGTGCCTGTGTTGTATGAGGAAAGGAAAAGAAGAATTGGACAGTTTTAGTGTGAATCACCTCTTATTTGCTTTAAGCCAGCTTTACTGGCTTCAGGGAAAAGACTCTTGCCACTTAGCTTTGAATCAAAGATTTCAGTATTTTCTTGGGTGTGAATGTTCAATTGCTAGGACTTTTGCACAGTCTTTTCAGACAGCCAACTTTTCTCTCCCTTGTCACTGAGGAGGTGGCTGTTCTCTGCCACTCTGAGTTTGTCACAGCTGTGTGCCCACGATGGGCTGGACATCACTGTGGGAGCACCAGAACCTCTGAGCAGCACAGCACATCTCAAAGGGGCTTAACAGCACCCCTGAGTGTGCCTGATGCTTTCACACATGTCCCTGCCCAGGACACACAGACTGTCCTTAGAGGCATCAGCTCCGTGGCCAGCAGGGCCAGGACTGTGCCCATCCATTTCTGAAGCCTGGCATGCCATGAGTGTCACTGACACATCCCTCCCCCCTCAGTGCTGCTCTCCAGTGCCCTAGAAAGCAGTGGTTCAGAGCTCAGACACAAATCTGGCACAGGAGCAGCAGCTGACTCAACAGCCTGCCTGGGGAAACAGTGCCCTTTTGCAAGGCCATGCTGCCAGTTTCTGAGGTGGAGAAACCGTCCAGCTCCAACAAGGCAACTGCTGTTTGCCTTTACCATCACTAATACACAGAAATGCAACTTTGCTTGAAGAATCTGCTGAAAACATTCAGCAGAATTTTCATAACTGTCTGCTTGAACTCAGCATGTGCCCTTTTCCTCCCAGCAGCACTGCAATGTGAAGTAATGGTCTGTGACTGCAGAAGCTCTCAGGTAAGCCAGAGCTCTCAAGTTCACAGCAACATCCTCCAAAGGTCAGTTTTGTATATGTTTTGCTCCAACAAAACATTTGGAAGAACAGTTTCGGAGATTAATCAATTTTTTCACGATGTGGGACTGTTCAAGGCGTGTATTTTCCCATCATTTAGCCTTACAAAGATGACAGTGCTCTGATAAACAGACTGACTTGGGGTAATTCATCAGGAATTTCAACAAACACTCTCTCAAACTTCTAACTCCTTTCTCTTAAACCCTGTACTATGGAAATCCAAGGCCAGATTTTGCTTCACCAAGCTCCTATAAAGTGTCTCTGTACAACATTTATATACAAATCCTAAACCAGACCAAAGTATGTGATTTTAATGGTCTGAGGTCATATTACTGTAGGTGCACGGCTCACAGTTTACACAATCTGCTGGCTGCCTTGTTTACCGAAATATGTGATGGTGGCTAATTCTGTTTTATATGTCTGGGCTGGCCTGGGGTGAAGGTCAGCTGGAGGAGACAGCCTGGGGCCGGTGGTGGTCACTGAGGGAGGGACAGACACACAGACAGAAGACAGCAGCCTGGGGACACACAGCCTAGGTTGGAAGAACAGAGCACAAACGTGCACGTGGGTGAAAGCTCAGGAAGCCCGAAGCCCAGCCAAGGAGAGATGTGCTTCCCAAATTCATCTCCTGCAGCAGGAGCCACGGCAGAGAGAATTCCAGCCAGCCAAGAAACAAGCAGTGGAGGCAGAAGGAAGAACTGAGAAAGCAAACCCTGGGAAAGCACATGGGGCAACACAGGGGTGAGAGGAGAAGGCCCAGAAGGCAAATGGAGGGGACAGAAGTGGAGGGAGGCAAAAAGGAAAAGGGCGACAAGAGCGCCGCCAACAATGGCGCGACTGTTGCCAGAGAGAGGTGGCTGTGGCAGAAATGCTTCAGCCTTTTGATCCAGTCAGAGCATTCAGAGTGGCCTTGTGCAGCCAGAGCTGGGCACGGGGCCAGGGCAGGCACACAGGGCCTGATGTGACCCTGCCCCACGCCCGGCCTGGGAACAGCGGCTCTGGGAAGCGGGACAGACCCCGCCGCCGTGCCCGGCCCGCTGCCAAGGCGGGACCGCAGCACCTCCCAAATAAGGGGCTCTGACACACCCTGTGGGGGGATTCCCTGCATGACTCTGTCACTGCTGCAGAAAGCCTGCCGTGGATCATAGAATCACAGAATTTCTAGGTTGGAAGAGACCTTCAAGATCATCGAGTCCAACCCATGCTCCAACACCTCAACTAGATTACGGCACCAAGTGCCACATCCAGTCTTTCTTTAAACACATCCAGGGATGGTGACTCCACCACCTCCCTGTGCAAACCATTCCAGTACTTTACAAAAAAGCGGATCTCTTGGGTACTCCTGAAAACCCTGGCTGCAGCTAGAATTTCCTTTGAAAATTTGCCCCAAACACAGATTTGCACGGCTGCGTTCCGGCCTTAGGAAGTGCCGACAGTGCCCAGGATAGCGCTGGGAGACCAGCTTAGCTTCAGTCTATCAAGGAGTGCTGGCTCAGTTCTGCTAAGAACCTTCTGAGCCAAGATTTAAAAAAAAACAAAACCAAAAAAAGCTTACCTCCAGTTCCCTGTATGATATATATGTGCTTTGTGTCAAAAACTTTTTCAGAGCAATTCTGGAAGGACAACCCAGTGCAAAGGTACACCACATGTTGGTGCTGTCACTTCCCAGACTACCCTGTTCCACTTCAGCTCAAAACAAGAGAAAAAGATAAGAAATTTGAGAATAACTACACCCTTATGCATTTGTCTGCTGAGAAGCAAGGAAAGGAGTTTTGTTTGTTTCCTATAAAAGAATTTGAGCAAGACCCATTAAAGCCTGTCTTTCAGACCCCACAGAATGCACTGCACATTCTGGATTACATACCCAATACTACAGAATTTTTGCACACAAGTCCACATACATGAGTACAGGTACACATGCACAAAGAAAATAACGTTTATCTTCAACAGCTGCAAGTCAACACATTCCTAAAAGGGAGAAGACTTGTACTCAGCAAGTGGATACTCTGTGTTTGTCATTTAATATCTGTAAAGATTTCCTGCAGAATCCCTTTTTTCTTTCCAAAAATCCTCATGCAAAGCACATTCGAGCCACCCATTTAAAGAGAAACTGTCTACTTGAGATAAGCTGCTCCCTACACGTTTCTGCATTTATCAAATATGACTTAACTGAGAAAACAAAATGAAAATCTATTAGCTGCAATTCAGAGCTGTGACTGCAGTGTAATGGCTTCATTATGAGCGGGATGATAAACATTCCCAACTGCAGGCTCTGTTTCAGCAGCAGCTACCCAACAGGAGCTACACTTGAGCTCAGTGACACAGCACACGGTGCCCAGCCCTATGCCGGGCAAGGAGCTCAGGCTGGAATTCCCAGGAGGTGCATTCCATCCCTGCCCTGAAAGACTGCCCTGTAGCCTTCCAAAATTGACCCATTTTCTGTGTCTCTCCATTCCTAGCCTGCATCTGTGAGAACAAATGCAGAGGAGGACTATGAGGCCCTGTTTTATTACAGCAACTGGGCACCAAAACATCTTCAGAGTGTTAGGAATTTATGCCATAATACAACAGCAACCCTGGTTTTCTAAGAATTTTCATTTTGCCCCCCGTAAGGGGCCTGAGGAGATATTGCCATGGTTTGGGAAGTGGAGCTGTTTGCTGGGGACTCTGGAGAGCTGGGCTTTGTTAGACTGACATGGGCCTGTGCAGAGAGAAGCAAAAGCCACCCCCTGGCCCTGTGGCACACACAGCTCAGGGCCAGAGCCTGCTTTGTGTGAAATATAAACTCCCCACCCCACAGCAGCAGCTGCAGCCTTGCCCTGTTTGGAGAATCTCTTCAGTGCGAGGTGCAAAAACACACGTAGAGTTCAGCTGCCTCCACGCACTCCCTTTGTGCTCAGCTTGAATTAATTGCTTAAAAATCCAAATATGAATTGCTCACATATTTGCCTATAAATTAGAAGCTTTCACAGCAAACATGGGCAAGTTATTTACTACCCACACAGTGCTCAAAGCAACCTTTAATAGTAGTAGCCACAAGGCCAAGTCCTGAGCTAAAAAAGCATCAAGCTTATGAGCTTTACAAACACAGAGTTAAAAAACCTGCTCCTAATCTGAAGAACAAATAGGGGATTTATTCAGAGAACGCCAGAGGGACTGTGGTAATGCCAGCAGACTGCTGCAGCCAGCCTCGTGGAAGGTGAGCAAAGTTCAGACTTGGTACACTAAAGCTTTTAGTCTGAGTCAGGACAAAAAAAGGACATGAAAAAAGACAGAAGCTGCAGAAGGAACCTGAACCAGCAGGGTTAGAGCTGACCAGGAATAGATCAGGCTGCTTTAGGTAAGCACAGCAGAGAAGGAGGCCAAGTTTAGACCCAAAAACACGGTGACAAATTAAGTAAAACCACATTCCCTCTTGGTAATGCTGTGGGTTTATGCTGTTTGTTAGCTGATACCCTGGTTTTGCCCCAGGGCTGTGTTCTGCTGGCACTGAACTCGTGCTCACACTCAAGTTCCCACCTACNGCTCGTGGGATGGCCTCACCCTGACCTTTCTGAACACCTTAGAAATTATGAGAGTCTTTAGACAAAGATTTTTATCTTTCTTAGATTAAAAAAAAACCAAACCAAAACAAAACCCAAAAAACCAACACAACCAAAACCCACACCAGCTCTTATTTATTTTTTGTTTACAAAGTAGGTAGTATTTAAATTCATTTGCTTCTATACTTCCCATGACTGATATTTTTGGAATATCCCATATTTTCCTGGAATTGATTCCTCCAGCTCCCTGTTCCTTCTTGCCATGTGGGGTCAGTAACAGCAGCCTGATGTGGGCAAGTGGGGTGGGCAGAGCAGAACAGAACCTTTCCCAAAGCTCCTAATTCCCTCATTCCTGTCCCCCAGTGCTTGGTGAGGAGGAACACGAGTATCACTCACCAGGGAAAACGGATGTTTCACCCTGGTAATTAACTACAGGCAATAATGCCACTGAAGTTTGGAGCATTCAGGGATCAGGAAATGTACACAGAAGGTGGAAAATCTACTGCCTTCAATTTTAGGCTTTTGCCATCAACTCTGATTTCTGTCCAAGAGTGACTAAAAAGGGAGAAAAATTTAAAATAAAGTTTCTCACAACACAGAAGCAATCCTAGGAAGTCCCTAGGATACAGACTGATGGAATACACCAGGGGAATTGTCAGTTACACATTTGCACAGGTTTCTTGTCAGAGACAGATCTCTGGCCAAATTAAACTACCCTTATACTTGTATATTCTGATTCTAAATCTTAAAATAAATTTCTATGTTTACCTTAAAAAAATAGGTAATA
>VXBB01002544.1:451500-471655 GCA_013399915.1 Illadopsis cleaveri
GAGGAGAGGAGAGGAGAGGAGAGGAGAGGAGAGGAGAGGAGAGGTCTCAGATTGAGATTGGTTAAACTGTGTGCAGTGAGGAGAATGAGATTCCCAGTGTGATACTGGTCTGAACTGGGGAGGAAGATCTGTGGGCTACCAGCACACAGCAGCACTTGTGTTTGCCCACATGGGTGAGATTTCTGCTGCTTTTGTGGGAGCTCAGCTTAGGCCAACCCAACTGCCTGGGAAATCCTTCAGACCACCAGCACAGGACACTGCAGTAATTACTTCTCTTTTAAATCTAAGTGTCCTATGGAACAGCTGTGATGCTCTTTAGAGTAAATTTCTGCCTTTCCATAAGTGATTTAGAAGCCCTTTAAAAGTTCTTTGTATATACACTTACTAATTGGTTCCTGTAGCTTTAAAATGGAAGTGTCCCAGCAGCTGCCTTGTCCCAACCTCTGTAAGCATGTGGTCATCCTGGTGATCCAGAGCATGCAGGAATACAGTATTCCAACTCATTGTCCAGTCAATAAAGTGAAAAATGCCATTGCTGTTTTAGCAGATGGCAGCAGAAACGCAATAAGGAGCAAGAACACTAATATAGAAATCAATATCTATTACAGTTTAAATCACATTGCAGTCCTGAAATGATAATAGCAATCCTTTAAAAGCTAATGCTGATCCTGTTTGTATTAGAAATCGGTTCAATGTACTTCAGGTTTTAATTCTGTAACAAAAATAATTACCTTTTAACCTAGACCCCCAGCCCCCTCCTCCTTCCCCAGTCCCTGATCCCACAGAGGAAAAACAAACCAACCAGCAAAAAAAGCCCCCAAACACAAACCTAATCACTTCCTTCCTTCTAGCCTATGACTGGGGAAGGGATTTTTTATAATGGAAATTCCCACAGCAGGCAGGGCAGGGTCAGTGCAGAGGGATTGTTCAGGCACCTCTGTCCATTGCTGTGCCAAGCCCTTCTGGACAGCTACAGAGCAGCATGAGGAAGGAAGAAAAGAAGTCTTAGGAAACTGCTGACAGAGAAAATGCTTCCTTCTTTGAGTAAAACCAGTGTTTTGGTGTTAGAACAGCACCTCTGGATATAATCAGAAGAGCTACTTGCACAGCAATGCTGGCAAACTCCATCTCTGCTGGTCATTGTCTGCCACGATCAGGATCAGCACAGTGAGAACTGTCTGGGGCATCATTTCTATGACAAAGAGTAAAGAACAGACATTGGGAACACCCACTGGGTGAGCTGGGTGACCTGAGGAGCCTGGCAGCAGGCACAGAGAGCCACCAGCCTGGCTGCAGCAGCCCAGCAGCTGCAGGGACCACAGTGGCTCAGGCACAGAGCAAAAGGGTAAACCCAAACCAATTCTATTACCACTGCAGCCAGCAAAATCCCACATTCAGCATTGGTGTTCACACATCAGGGGAGAGCGTGATAAATTCTGGATGGCTCTAAGTCCTGAGACTGATTAAAGGATGGGAAAACACATCTTACAGTGACAGTCTCAAGGAGTTCAATTTATTTAGCTTATCAAAGATTAGGTTAAGGCATGTCTGATCACCAAGTAAATACTTACTTGGGGAAAGGGAAACTGATAAGAAGAGGCTTTTCATCCTAGCAGAGGTGCAACAGTCCCAGAGGCAGAACATGAAACCAGACAAATTTAGGCAGGCAAAAGCCACACACTTTTAATAACAGGAATAAACCACTGGACGAATTCCTGATAATCTTAGAATTATAAATGGGTATTTCTTTAAAAGATATGCTATACCACAGAGTAAAACTTTGGCTAGCTCCCAAAGTTGAAAAAAGCCAAGAATAAAAGGTAATTTTATTAGCTTTTTGATTTTTCATTTCCTCTCTCTGTAGCAGTCAACTAATGTTTGATTCAATAAGAAAAGCCTCAATGTCATATACGTTGTTTCTAGCTCATTTTACCTCTCCAAAACCTTCTCCTTCCTACTTTTGAGTACGAAACTACTCAAAAAATTCATTTGCTTCCTTCTTTGAGTACAACTGAAGTCTTTTTATGCCAGACACAATCTTTTTGGCTTCATTTGTTTCTTCATCTTCATTTGGAAGAATTTATCTGCATGTCCTTTATGGCACATATGTGTATGCATACACACTTTACATGGTAGGGCAGAGGACTGCAAGCCTTTACAGCCTTGCAGTGCCTTTCTGTCCATCCACATGTCTGATTTCCCAAGAAGTTGTCTCTCATTTTTGATGATTTCCTGTCCTTCCCAGTGAGCAGAGGGGCAGGGCTGCCCCTGGCTTCTCTCTTGCTGGGCTGGAAGAGGAACCCTGCCCGTCCCTTCAGCTTCACTGCAGCCTGTATGGAGTGCACTGACCCAGGGGTGGCTGCAGGGCTCCTGCCATCCCCTGGGGGCTCCTGGAAAGATCCAACACCCTGACTCAGTCATTTTTCCCCTTCCACTTGCCAAAAAAACAGTGTCTTTTGTGCATGTTTGCATTCAGACTGTGGCTGGCAGAGCCCAGATCCACTTCCCTCTGATCCTGGGCTTCTCCTGCTGCCTCCTTCCCTCCCACTGCTCCTTCCCACACACAGGGGAGCACTCTGTGTCCTCACTGCTCCTGCTGCTCCTCCAGCATCTGCCACAGCAAGAGATCAGCTTTGAGATCAGCCTCTCAAACACACAGGTAGGCAGGTCCCAAATCCCTGTCCTTGCAGAAGCCACTCTCTCTGTGACAAGCCACTCTTGGCAGCAGCCAGGAGCAGTGAGCACTGGAGACAAGGGCTTGTCAAACACCTTTGAACAAAAGGGGATTTTTAGGAAAAAAGGCCAGGCTGGAGGAACTGTCACCATGTCCTGCCTTGGCTCACATCTCTGGGACTCACCCAGCAGCTCTGTGTTTGCTCATGTGAGATGCAGCACACTTATCCAATCTACCACTGATCACTTTTGCCTGAATGACCAGTGTCTGTCTGCCAAAGGAATTCCCTGGGAACAAAGCCAGTGGCCCAGGGGCTGCCTGTTGCCCAGAGCACAGATGAGCCCCAGGAGGGTGGGTCAGATCCCTGCCAAGAGCTGGTGCCCTCATCCTCTGCCCCTCCTGCTGCCAGCACTGACTGCTGCAATGGGAGCTGCTGCACTTGAGTGAAAGCTTTTGGGTTTTGGGGGGAGGGAACAGTGAGTGTCCAGTGCTGTGATCAACGACAGCAGCTCCTGCATTTTGCAGTGACAGGAATGACACGAGAGCCACTTGTCCAAATGGTTTTGTCCCCAACACTCTTAACACCAGAGATCTGAGAAGCAACTTGTTCACATTGGAGCTTTTATATTCACTGATTTGAGAAAAACTAACCAAGTCTCATTGTTAAGGAAATCCAGACTTACTTTCCTCAGTCTTAGCCCAGCTGAAGTCTCTGGAAATTTTGGGTTTAACTGATTTTTTTTTCTTTATTGTCAGTCTCATATCTGAGCAGGCCAGTTCAGTCAGCTTACACAGCAAAGTACACATCAGCCTTAGCAGCCTTTGGATCAGGACCATAAATTAGGTTTTTTTAAGAAATCTTGACAAATACTGAACAGTTAAAACAAACACAATAGCTGATAGGTTACATACATCCCTAAGTATAATAAACTTCTGCTGATTTATTATGTTTTTAATTCCTGCAATATGCAAAAACCTTAAATTAATAATTTCTGTAGAGGCATAATAATATTGGGCTCCAATGTCATATCTGTGCAGTGCAGTTTGCCTGGAGGACTCATAAAAACTGATCATTAAAACAACTGGATTTGGCTTTGATTAGAATCACCATAGAATAAAGGGAATAAAAGGAATTACAAAGAAGAATGGAGAGAGTAAATGAAACAGACAGATACTAGTGAATACTGTACATTAATATTTACTAAGGAATTAGGCTAAAAACTTTTAATATGGCCAGCAATGAGGTGTGAAATACACCATATTAACAGGTTACTCACTGCTGCACCAGAATATAAACCAAGAGGATAAGGTGCAACAGAGGTCATTTCCATCCTTCTACACTAAATTACCCTCTACCCCAGTTGGAAACACAAACAAGGCTTTGAAACAGAACCACAAAAAACTCCTGCATGTACACACGTATGAAAAATAAATTACTTTGTTAATCATGTTAGACTAAAGATCAGATTTCATCCTGCTCCCACCATGACTGCTCCTGTCACCATTGCTGTACATTTCACAGTCAAATGTGTTTTTCCTCTGCAAAGTGGCAACTTTCTACTTGAAAAACTACCAACTGTTTCTTTAGCACAAGTGGCAAAATATTTAATAGAAGATCAAACACTGATTGCTCTTTTTAAAATTTCACTTAAATTAGCAGTTTCCACATCTCCCTTTCAAATTAGCCCCACTAATATCTAGAGGTAGAGCATATTGAAATTCACACTTAATAGTTTTTTCAGCAAGGATGTGTTTCTGCTTTGCACATTCCCTCCTGTCTCTGTTCAGTATGAGGAAGAGAGGGTGGAAAAGCACCTGCTTTGCTGATGTACCCGTGCTGCTCCTGCCTGCCCTGAAGTGGCTCTGCAGTTCCTCACCCCAGCCTGGGACCCCACTCTGCAACCCCCAGCAGTCACCACTCACAAGCACCAGTTTTGATGACTTATTTCAGTGTAACTAAACCTCAGAGGAGGGGATACCTTGCATCATGGAATATTTACAGCACTGGGGGACAGGTTCTCTCTGTCAGTGTGAAAATGGGCAGCGAGAAGAAGTCTTTAATGTATCAATATGAACATATGGGATTTCACATGTGACTCTATGCTGGTAACTCTCTGGACAATGCTTTGGGGACCTTTCCTGTGAAAATCTGGCTCTGAAGACAGAGGTTCTTCTTTTTTGACTTCCTTGATGCTGTGCATTAAGTTTCTGAAACACAAATGTAACTTAGCTTCACTCTGGATCTAGAAAAAAAGGACAAATGTCTTTTCCCTAAGGCAGATATTTTCATCAGGCACTGGCCAAAAGACTCAGACATGGTGCTGGGAGCTGGGCTGGAGCTGAAGTGTGAACAGTATTGGCAGTATAATCACTACCAGTACCCCAGCACTAATAAAAGAAGTCATGACTTGTTTTTCACATTCTTCACCTGGAAAGATACCTCAAACAGCTCATCAAGGGAGATCAAAACTAGCAGTGGTAAACATTTTAGGAAAAAAGCCTTGCAGGATCAATGTAATAAGCCTAACTCCTATTGTCAGTGCTGCCACAGCCCCATTGATCAGGTCCCAGCATGTGCAGCCACCTGGGCTGAGCTGCACAGCAGGACCCAGGGTTACTGATCTGTGACCACTCAGGGTGAGCCCTGGAAATAACTGCAAGGCAAAGGAGGAGCTATTGATCAGTAAACAAAGGAAAATGCACTTGAGAGCCTGTTTTCAGAAGGTCCCTTAAGAAATATTGGAACTAGAATCCATATCCCTATTTTATACTGTTCCTCAAGGTACAGCCTTGAAACCCACCCCCAAACCTGCCACAACAAAAGGCCTCACCACAGCTGAAGTGGTGGCTTCCCAAAAGGTCTCTCTTGGATAAATGTGGCAGATCGCAAAGCTCCTGGGGGCAGAGCCAGACTGAGTGTCCTGTGCCCTAAGCTTGTACCCTCCAGACAATCCCTGCCCATCCCAGTGCACCTGCCTCAGGCCATTATGATAAAGCAGGATTGGAGAACTGACAAGTTTTCAACCCAGATCAGTCCTTCAAATTTCATCACGTGTGCACGGGCAGAGTTATGTGCAAATAATGGAAAGGGAGGAATGGGGCAGGAGTATACAGGGAGGCAGGAATGCAACCTGCCCTTTCAAAACTCTTTCACTCTTCCTGCCTTGCTCCTGGTAGGAAAACCAATACAGAAACGTGCCTAGGTCACTACGTGCTTTGTTAGAGCGTGGATTCCCAAAACTCACTTGCATCTCAGGGTGACAGAGCTGAGACAAAGGAGAACTGTCAGCAAAGGCAGGGTCCAAGGGGACAGTGTGAAGGTTCTGGCTTCCTTTTTTCCTTGCCAAGGTCGGTTTTAATACACAGGAAATGTAGATTTTGTGCTGGGACTTGATGTTTATTATTTCTTATCTATTTACAGACTCACGAGCCATGAGATCTAACTAGCAAGTTAGAGAAATGAGGTAAAATGGAGAGCTTCTGACTCTTTCCAAGGTTATTTAAGCGATAATTACCCAATATTATTTATATTTTTGACCCAATAACGACCACCCAAGGCCTGCAATGTGGACCTTTTCCACCTAATNATACAGAAACGTGCCTAGGTCACTATGTGCTTTGTTAGAGCGTGGATTCCCAAAACTCACTTGCATCTCAGGGTGACAGCTGAGACAAAGGAGAACTGTCAGCAAAGGCAGGGTCCAAGAGGGCAGTGTGAAGGTTCTGGCTTCCTTTTTTCCTTGCCAAGGTCGGTTTTAATACACAGGAAATGTAGATTTCATGTTGGGACTTGATGTTTATTATTTCTTATCTATTTACAGACTCACGAGCCATGAGATCTAACTAGCAAGTTAGAGAAATGAGGTAAAATGGAGAGCTTCTGACTCTTTCCAAGGTTATTTAAGCGATAATTACCCAATATTATTTATATTTTTGACCCAATAACGACCACCCAAGGCCTGCAATGTGGACCTTTTCCACCTAATTACAGAAAACCACCCAAACCCATGAAGAAGAAGAAGAAGGAAGAAGATGAAGAAGAAGGACTTAGACAACGCCCAAAGCCCTCCATCTTGTCTCACATGTGTTACTACTATTACTGTACACTAAAACCCCAAATTCTAAGTTTCCAGAATTCCAACAGGCAGAACAATGCAACACATCCAGCCCAGGCACAGCCAGCACAGGGAGCCCGAGAGATGCAGAGGAGCAGCTGCCCCTGAGCCATGGACAGGAGTGAAACCATATGGAAAATGTATCTGACCATATTTAATTGCTTAAGGTACGAGTCACAGGTTGGTTTTTACTGTTTTTGTATTTTGTTTCCCACTTAGGAAAAAAGACAACGCAGAGCAGGAGACCAAAGCAGAAATTAGAGGTTGTGAGAGAAGACACAGAGGGCAGGGAGTGTCACTGAGGGATCTCCTGCTTCCTGTGGTATCGCAGATAAGATGAAACATTCATATTTTCCACTGCAAAGACTTGCTTTGACATCAATAATCTACACAGCACATCCTTCCAGTGGCACAGCACTGCCTCAGCCCTTAGACATGGATTAGATCATGAGGGCAAGTGTTCCTTTTACACTGCAGGCAACCTGCAGGACTGCAAGGCTGAATGCACAGGATGTAGCTGTGGAGTAGGTAAGCACAATTAAAGTCAGCTAATATTTTTATGGAAAATAGGTGCTGTCAATAACAAAACAAAAAGAAAATTCCCTGGTTACACTCTGTAACAAGACCATGTTTGATTAATAATGATCATTTCATCACTGTGATAAGGCTTTTATATGGGGTTTGATTTAGTGCAGCATAATATTCTGGTTAAAAACACATTATAACAAGTCAACTGAAAAAATTAAAGTGCTAGCTTGCCAAAGGATCATCATTAAAAGAGATTTCTAATGGGGCTTCCTAATGAATTGTTACTGGTCTCCCTGTATTTCCCAACACTTTCACCCATGCTCCAGATGGAAATACTTTATAACTGCTATGAAAACCTGGGGGTAACATAGGTAAATAAAGAAAAAAGGGTGTGTATGCTAAGGAATACAGATCACCCATCTCAGTTTGTGCTGGTTTAGCACAGAGTGCAATAGGTGAATTTTTTTAAACTGACAACCAAAATAGCCAATTGCATGTAGGGATCCACCTCTGGGAAACACACAGCCTTAAAAGTTGGAAGGAAGCCTGGGGTCACNTCCTGCCTCTCATCATTTGTTTCTGCTTTCTCACATGCCTTTGGCTCTTTCACACTGCTGCCAGCAGTGAGCTCTTGTCACTTGCCTGTGCTGCCCCATGGGAGTATTTCTGTGTGCCCCTCTCCAGTTCAATGTGCAACTTGGAGATCTCTCTCCCACTCCTTTAATTGTTCCAACCCTCTAACTACACGAGTTGTCACTGTTAGAGTTCATCACTGTTGTTCTCTGTTCCTGAAAGCTGTATAATGAGGAGCAGCATGTGGCCTGGCTTGTTTGGGGACATGACTGTTATGGAAATTGTTAAGCACAATCAGATTTTGATTCTGTTGCCTTCATTTCCTCCCTTAACCCACGTCTCAAATATCTCCCAAACCATCTTCCTTATCCCTTATCTTGTACTCCCCCAAGCTGTACCCTCAGAGCAGCTTCACTGTTGTACATTTTACCTCTAAAGAAGGCACATGAACAATAAACTACACACAGAGCTCGGTCATGAGAGCTGGGGGTAGCCCAGGTCCCCAGGGGGAACTTACACTAGCACATTTCCTTATGCCACGATCTCATTTGCTCTGCTGGAAAACGTTAAGTGTGAGGAATTATGCAGAGCACAAAATGCTGTGTGAATGAAGGTCTGAGCAGGGAAAGCCTGGGTGTTCTTAATGAGCACCTGCTGCAAGAGATGCTGCCAATATCCTGTGCAGATGACACCAGCGAGAGCAAGGCAGGTATTGACTGGTGCCTCCAGGGTGCAGGAGGAATTGTTAAGGGTCTCCTGGAAGCACAAGGCACAGCAGCTCCTCGGAGATGTGCTGGTAATAGCATTATCCCTGCCATCCCAGCTCCCAGTCAGCAACGCGCCGCGGAGCACAACCAGCAAGAGGCTTTCCAGAAATAGAGATGCAAACGAGCCTCCCATTTACCAACCTTGTCACTTTAAAGGAACTATAGATTAAATAAAGTCCAACTTGCTGTTTCTGAGTAGGCAGATTGTTGTGGGTAAGACACTTCCTACTGTGTTGACTTCTTAAATCTACCAGTGCCTGCTCGGAGAGGGCTGAAACCGATTATACCCAATGTGCTAAATGTCACTTAGTCATGATATGTGAGGATTCTTCCTGCCTCCTGTGGACTGGGAGAAAACAAGATGAGCTATAATTTCATACCAGTGAGAGAAAGTTCGGTCACCAAAGGGCCGAGGAAACGTTGCCAAGCTGGTGAGGGTGGCAGGAGGTGGAAAGAATGGGGAAAGAAGGAATAATAAATACGTGAACTGTCGTGAAAGCTTTAAGGAGCTACAATTTAAAAAACTGGGGAGATATTTTAGGGAGATGAAACACTTGCTAATGTGATGCTTATATTAAAATTGTAACCAGATTGGATAGTGGTGTAAAACATGTCACTGGAACCAGCATTTCCATATTGTATGTTATGAATTTTGCCTTAAGGGCAGAAAAAGCAGCAAATGAAACAGGAGATTTCCACCCCACCACCCCAGCTGAGTTTCATGTAGTTATTTCAGTGGGCTTACTTAGCAGGAGGCATACTGGAAAGAAGTATTTTTAACTAAAACAATCAGAGTAAGACAATTCAGCCCTTGTTTCTGGCTCTTCAATGATAAGATCTTAACCTAAGGAAGGTGGTTTTAATTTCACTTGAGTACTTTTTTATCTCGGTAAAATGCTGCAATATTGGGCACTTTGAGTAGCTCACTTCCAAAATGACAGCAATATTTTATTATTTGTTGCAATGGATCTCTGGGAGAAGCAGCTGTGAGGGACAGAGAATGGAAAGGAAAGAAAGGTCAGAGGATTTCTTTGGGATGAACCCAACCAGTCCCACTCAGTGCAGACAGGATGCCATGCTGCCATTTCTCCTATTGCCAGGCAGGTGCAGAGACCCTCCTGAAGGGAAGGAAATTCCCTTTTTGGGAGTTCTTAGTCCAAATGGGAGAGCATCTCCCAGCATAGTGGGGGCTCCCCACTGAAGCAGTTTCCTTCCTAAAGGTTTATGACTGGGAGGAAATGATGAATCACCCAGACAAAATGATGCTGTCAGCACAAATCAAAGGCTCAGCAGAAGAGAGCTCGGGGAACCTTCAGTGTAAGAGAAGTTGCCAGTGCCTTGTGCAGCTCAACAGCAAGGCTGGAAGCACCTTTCACCCCTGACTGTATCCACACAGGTAACTCCTAAGGGGGCATATTCTAGACCTCTCTTAAACCTCAGCATAAAAAAAAAAAGCAACAAAAAGACTATAAACAAGCTACTCTGGATTAAGTTGACAGAATTTGAAAATAGCTAGTAATAAAATAAATAGATACTCCAGCCTATTTTCCATGCCATTTATTGCACTTGAAGAGAAAGAACAAACACCAGGTAGATTCTTCATGGGTGGGAAAGAAGGGTATTTAGGATGCCAGCAATCACAGTAAAATTGTACTGAAGATTAAGGAACATGGCACCTCCCTGTGTGGAAAGCCCAAAGCTGGACAGTGACTAGTAAAATAGCTTATTTAAACCTCAGACCCTCTATAAATTTACAGAAATGTGGATAGCAGTGATAACGCAGTTGGTATGGAACTGAGGAGAAGTTCTGGCAGCCCATGATTTCCCTCTGAAAACTGAATTCTGGCTGCTTCTTAAGTGATTCAGTGTCTGTTAAATGTTTGACTCCCCCTCCAACTTACAAAATATGTTTGGCAGAACATTGCTTATCTCTATGCTAGCCTTGGGGTAACTACCCCTGAACCTCCCAAAAACCAGGCCCAGGCCCAAAACCCAACCCACACACCCCAAGTCAGGGTTCCTGTGCTGCAAACAGTTTCTCTGGTGGCTGAACCTGCCCCGAAGTTCACCCCGACACTGCAGGGCCCAACAGGCAGAGAGAAGGATGGGTTCTCCCTTTGGATGGGTTCTCCCTCTGGGAAACACTGCTGCTCGTTGCCAGGCAGATCTCTGCATTCCCTCACCTGGGCCAGAGGATGTGCTTGCTTCTTTACCCAGCTCAGATGATGGCCAGGATTCTGAATTGGACAGAAAAACCTTGGCCACACTGGGGGGGTTCCCCCATTTACTCAGCTATCATCTTTAAAATCTCTCACCTTTCAGTGATCAAAACCCACTCGATGCGTTTTTTCCAACACACAAGCAAGAATCCGTCTGGGTTTTTTGTCTGAGATGTGAATCCTCAAGGCAGTGCTGCCTCCAGGCCTTGCTGTGGAAAGGTGTGTTCTGACTTCAGCAGTCTGGGACCCTTTGTTCACTGCTCACTCATTCAGAGCCCCTGACACAGGCAGTACTGACACCCTTGCCATGACCCCAACCATCTTAAAAAAAGCTTCCAGAGGGATTATGTGGATGCAGGTTTATAAATATCAGCAGCCCATCTGAAGCAAGGCTACCAGGGTAATTATCACTGAATTATTAAACTGGAGGCACAATGTGACCCCCCTGGGACAAGGGTGGGGGCAGTTTGCCACAGCAGTTCCCTTGGACTGAGGTGTCCCCTGCTGCCCTCCTTCCCCTGAGCTCTTACAGACTTACCTTGGGGTGACAACACTACCAGAGACTTGGAGCCCTTGGAATCCCATCAAACACACCAAGACTTTGCATTTTCACTCATGTCAGGAGAAATACTGCTCCTGAACAAACGTGCTCAAAATCAGAATTTCCCATTTAACCCAGGTCCCCTCCTAAGAACTCATTAAGAGAAGCACACACTTATCTCTAATAACCATTTGCCTTGCTCTATCCTAAATTCAGATCCTTTTCACTTTCCTTCAAAAGATATTTATCACGGTAAATTTCTCCATTTTACATCTCATCCTTTTTAAAGGTCAGGGTACAATGCTGTATTTATAGAAAAATCATAGTTATCAACAGCTAACATATGGGCTGCACTGAATAGCAGAAGTCACGGTATTTATATCATATTTACTGAAAATGTGTTTGCAGCCTCATCCCTCCTGCACTGCTGGGTGATGCACTAACATACAAATTAAACATTAACAGTGATGGCAACAGTGATTTACTAAATAGAAATCATAATGATTCACTAAATCACAGCAGCACCTGCTGTTACATATTGGTATTTATGAGTATTGATGAATTTTAACACTACAAAGTGTTAGAGATACCAACTAATACACTCTACACTCCAATCAATAGGGCTCATGAAAATCGGTAACAATTACTCTGTTTCCACCGGTTCCAACGTTTGCCTTCATGTTCAAGGCTGTACAGTTACATCTCCTAAACTCCAATCACCAGAGGCAACAGGACAACCCAGATCAATTCTGCTGTGAGAGCAAAGCTCAGCAGTGCAGGGTGTTCTCTCCTGACTTACACCTCCTGTGACATCTCCAACCCATCCCCACCTTCCCCTGAGGGCACAGGAGAGCAACTGCAAACCCCAAACCTCTCCTGACACTTGATTTATGGCAGTAGAGCTGTCTCTGCTGCAACCTGTCCTGTCTGGGTAGGAAAAGAAGGTCTCTGAGAACTGAACTGCTCTTTAGAGAGTGATTTATGTCCTGAGATGCTGCAAGCACAGCTCCTGTGGCAACCCTGGTGCCAGCAGTGACCTCCTGGAGCTCCCACACTGCTGCCCAGGTGTGCCAGCTGCTGCCAGACCGTGTCCACTGCAGGAACACAAAGACAGGAAATACATGAGACTCAGTGTGGGGGTTTATTGTTTGTTTGGGTTTTTCAAAGCTTGGCTTTCCCCTAAGCAAACACTTAATATGGGCTCAGTGTTGCATTCCAAGAGGAAGTTTCTCCCTTTCACCCTGTCTCCTGTGCCCTGTGACCCGTCTCTGGAAAACCAGGGAACACTTGAGTGAGTGTCAACAGCAGAGTGACATCAGGGCACATTCTGCCTCTAATGGGACCACAGCCACTGCCCTGGGTTATCAGTATTTAATGTGCACTGCTGGCTGGTGGCTCTGCAGTGCCTCCAGCAAATGCACTGGGGCTCTTAGCCCAAACACCTCTGTCAGGAAAGAAACCCTTCAGTCAGCCTGAAGGACAGCAACTGCTTTGTCCTCCTCCTGCATGCAAGCTCACCTAGCTGAGAGGAAAGGTTTGCTGGTTTGCAGTGTGAGAACTCAGTGCTCTGAGGGCACAGCAAACACCTGCCTTCCTCTGATTTAATGGGAATTCTTTGGGTCAGCTTGTGTTACTCTGTCAATCTCCACGGGTGCTGAGAATCAGATCTGAACGTGCTCAGGACTGGTTCCTAATTGTCATGCACTGGCCTCTTAATCTATTAGAAAGGAGAGATAAACCTGGCTGTTTTATAGCCCTTGACAATAAACATTTGAACCCACTAAGGGTATATAATGTGAAGAAGCTGCTTAACATGTCCACAGAGACAGTATTATGGGAAGCAGAAGATGCAGTTCTCCCTGCAAACCTGACAGTCAGCATGTGGAAATTTCACTGCAAACCCTCTGTGCTGCCACCCTCAGAATGTGCCAGCCCTGCTGAGAATGCTCAGGATGGCAGGCCCACCACCAAGTCTCATAACAATCCCCTTATTAAACTATCATCTGTCACCGTAATTTCATTACTTGGTGCCTAGACCTTTCCTGCTCGGGATTGTTTTTCAACACCTGTGGTAGCAGATCATTTACCCAGATGACATTTTATTTCATTTTTACAGTTCTAATCTAATCTGTGAGCTAACAGAATTGTTTTAGCTGGCGTGAATTCAGAGGCACACAAAGAGCTTCATTAGACATCAGCCTCTTTATTTTGCTGATGTTTTAATAAAAATTTATCAAAACGAAGCATTCCTCTCATTTCAGTATAAACTCTCCAATTCTCTTCAGGTTAGGCTGAAAGTATAACACTCCATTATCACACTACATTTAAAATATGCATTAAACACAAAACTACACCTAATCTTGTTTAATGCCAACATAAAGCCAGATCTGTATCAACTTGAAATGCTAGATGGTCTCTCAAATTACTTAGTGTTTGAATTAAAGAATACTGTTCTTTTCATATGAAGTACCTGGTCATGCACACACCACATGCCAAGCCCTCCTCACACGGGTGGGGCAGTGGTGGGGACCTCTCCTTTCCCCCTCCAACACCTGATTTCTGTCTGCTGTGCCCTGCACAGGGAATCCAGGAACTCCTCAAGCCTTTACAAATCAGCCTTCACTCCCTGGGGAGCTGCACAGCCTGTCACAGTCTGTGGGGAATGGCACAGCCTTTTTGGAAGAACACCTCTTTCCTTAACCAGGCAGATTACAGTGAGTTGAAGCCTTTGGGTGGCAAAGGAAGGAGACGTACCCACTGACGTGGGGGAGCCTAGCAGCCATGTCAAAATCAAACCTCTGACCTAAATGCCTGGCACCCTGCACTGTACCCCTTGGGAGCTGGCATTTAATTACTTGGGTGAATTTTTCTGACAATTGAGTGACTGTGCTTCTCTTTCCAAGCTCTGGCCACGCTTCTCTCAGCAGCTCAAGGTTATAATTCAATGGCCTCCCCCTGCTCCACACAGGACCTGCCATGCCAGGCTCCCAGCCAGCCAAATACCCCTCCCAAGCTCCACACAGCCTCCTCCCTTCAAAAGCCAGGGGCCACACACCTTCTGCCCTCCAGGACTCCTCTGGTATCAGCAATTTCCTACACACAGTGCAATGCACACCTCTGATCTTCCAGAACAGAAACTGATGCCTTGGGATTTTACCTTGTATATTTTTCATATATTTGTAATCCTGCAATTCTGTAGTGTATAACTCTGAACTCCATACACAGTGTGAGCTGCTGCTTCCCCATTTTGGTCAGACAGAACAGTTCCTCCCCAGGCCTGGGAATCAAGGACAACTCACAGTCTCAGGCCCTGAGAGATGGAAACAAAAGTGAGTTGGGGGTAGCAAATTTGGGGTAAATGACTTCATTACCTGAAGCTGTAATTGGAAGATGAACCCCCAATATGCAAATGGACTAAAATTATCAAAGTGTGAAAACTCGTGATCCATCGTCCATTTTTGGGTGTAGCCCCTGGGTGGGCTTTGTCTGCCCTAAATGTACCTGAAGGTTGTTCAATAAATAGAACTGCTTTTTATTCCCTTGATTTTGTCTGGTCTCTGTTTTTAGGTAGCCCAAAAAGGCATCAAAACACTTCAGCAGAACCACCAAACCAGGACCTGTGCTCCTCTTCCATGGCTTTCCCAGCTGCAAGGGCTCAGGAGCCTTTGGATACCATGGATATATTCCCATGGATGTGCTGGGGAGTTGGAGCACTTGCTAAACTTCTTAAATTGAAAAAAATCCAGTTTACGGATCTGCCGTAACAAATAAAAAATATGGTTTGTTTATCTTAAGCAACAATAATCCACATCAAGGTAATTTAAAAAAAAAAAAGCCAACCTGTTTAGGACAGACAGCACAAGCATTAGAACAGATTAGAAAAGTCACAAAAACATGCCCTGTGACACGGAGAGGGCCCTTCCATCCTGTCCAGGGCCTTTCCTCTGCCCCAAGAGGCATCTGCCACTCCTGTTGAGTCACTGTTAAATTACAGTTTCCCCCTCGTTGCCTGTTGGTGGGGGGCTCCTGACAAAGCCGCCTGGGCAGGGTTAAGTAATTTGTGATCCCTCCCCAGGGCTGGTTCCTGCAGCCAACATTAATCACCGATGCCAGCCCAGCTCCCACAGGCCTGCAAGGCCCTGGCAGCTTTATGAATTAATTGTTACAGCAGGGATCTCACTTCCAGGGAATGATTAAATGTACTTTCACTTATTTATTTATTTTTAAGGAGCGCAGGATCCAGCTTCTATCTCAGGTGAAAAAACTCTTTCTTGCAGACATTTATCTCTCTGGCAGATTTGTCCTTACTACCCTCTCTTTTTTTTTTAGGCAAAGCTCAAAGATTTTTTCCTAAGATATAGTTATTCACAACTTTCCTATCATCTCAGTATAGCAGGTCCACAGGAGCTCTCTAATCACCTCTGGGTTATAGAGAAGGGATGAAGCATACAGCCTTTTTTTTTTAGAAAGAAAAAAAAGAACCCACAAAAACCCCACCAAACCTCAACACGAAAACACACAGAAAACCCCCAAGTTCACAAAAGCCTCGTTGATCTTTCAGGATCCCTGAGTTACTGTTCTCCCAGAAGAGATTTCATATTTGAAATTGTGAAGGGTTTGTGCCACTCCTGAATTTCCTTTTCAAGCAATGATCTCTTTTACTTTCCTTTAATGATGTTCTTCAGAGCTCAGGGTACCCAGAGGCACTTTTGCCTGCAGTGCATTTGAAGCTGCACAGAGACTCATAGGTTCTATCCCATTTCTGAAGGGTTTTGTTTTGAAATCTCTTCCCACTGGTTTAAGACAATCTTCATCTTGTTTTGATGAGATGTATTTCCTCACTGAAACACGAAGGTGTTGAGTTGGGAAGTGAAGATTCCTGTCCTGGCAGGAGCAGCACTGCCAACACAGACGTGGGATTGTGCCTCTCTTCCCAGGGAACCTGTCCCAACCCAACCTCCTCCTCTTCCTCCTTTTCCCATTGGTGTAGCAAATGGGACAGAGCCAGAAGGGAACAAGGACTACAAGTAAACTTCACAGCTGGGAAGAGATGAGTCTTAGCATTTTTCCATTCCCTCCCTACCACCTCCAAACCATTAGTGAAATATTTTTTCTCACTCATTACTTGTGCACATCAGGAGTCAGTGAAGAGCAAACGTGCCTGGGATGGCACCTTCCAATCAGGGAGCTGCCAATGGATATGCTTAGGCACATGGAAAGATCTGGCACCCAGATCCCAAACTGGGTGCAACAACCCCTGCAACAACCAACCAGGACAACTGTGCACCTTTTTTCCCAAGACCTTGGCTTCTGCTTCTTCCTCCGGAACAAAGCAAGAGATTTACACTTTCCAGCTGAAGTTTGGGGACCCTGGACTGACTCTTCTTTCTGAAAACCTACTCACACTATTAAATCTGTACACATTAAAATGAGAAGGCACTTAAGAGAAGCCCATTCTTTTGTTCTAAACCAAGAACCAAGCCCTGCAATGATTTCCAGCATCAATATCACTTATGTGTGACTGAGAAAAATATTCCATCATTTTGGTGGATCAGGGAAGATAATTAACAGATGCATAGGCCAGTCTGTATCTATGTATAATAATCTCTAACTGTTAAGGCTACTAAGTCAGCCTTAAGGGTCCAAAAATAAGAGACTGCCCATGGTTTCTTGAAAACTCCCTTTTGTCTTGCAGAACTGGACCTGCTCCAGTTCAGAGGTGACATGATCCACAGGGGAGCTCAGCACAAACACCAGCCTGATGGCTACAAGATCCTCAGAGAGCTGTGCCAGAAAATCTCCCTCCAAAGGTTGCTCTATTGGCAAACACAGTTATTCAGGAGAAGTTCCCTTCTGTGCATGAACAGGGTATCAACACAGCTCAGGATCCAGCTCATTTCTGTGCGCAGAAAACCCTAAAGTTACCCTAAACCTTAGGACACTTGGGCTCTTCTCTCTGGAAGCTTTCAGGAAACTTCAGCTTCATTTATCAGTGTGAGCAGACATAGAAACAGACTAAAAGTGCTCCACACTGTAAAGTAACAAACTTCACTGATTGATTACATCCTGGTTTTCTCTAACCATCATCAAATGTACCCGTGAAGAGAAGAAATCCTTTTGCCTAAAAGAACCAAGGTGACTTCTTGACATCCCATGAGGGAACACAGATGGAATACAGCAGCAGGAAAAGGACAAGCAGATCTGGTTTGTGACTTTCTCACATGCCTGATTCCCACCCTCACTAGCAGCTCCTGCAGCCTGGCAGCCACTGCCCTGCCCTGCCCAGGGCCCTTCCAGCTTCCCTCACACCCATGCAGCCTCTCACAAGCTTGACTTGATTCACCTGCCTTTCAGAATATCCTCTGATTGGGGATACATATGACATGACAGATAACTTACACAACTGTTTGCAGACACGGTATTTGTTAAAAACCATAAATAAATGTGGGCACAGGAAGGGGAATTTTCCTTAAGTGAGGAGGGAGGAGATGCCCCTGTCAGAGAACCCCTCTGAGCAGAGCAGCCTGAAGAGCAGCACACCTTTGATGCCTTAGGAGTTTAGCTTGTCTATTTTTCATGTGTTTGTAATTCTGCAATTCTTCAGTGTAGGACTCTGAACTCCACACACAGTGTGAGCTGCTGCTTTCCCATTTTGGTCAGACACAACAATTCCTCTCCAGGCCTGGAAATCAAGGACACCTCACTGCCTCAGGCCTGAGAGATGGAAACAAAAGTGAGTTGGGGAGGAGCAAACTTGGGGTAAATGACTTCATTACCTGAAGCTGTAATTGGAAGATTAACTTAAATATGCAAATGGACCAAGCTTACAAAAGTATGAAAACCCGTGACCCATCATCCATTTTGAAGCCCTTGGCAGGCTTCATCTGCTCAAAATATACCTGAAAGCCCTTCAATAAATAGAACTGCTCTTTATTCCCTTGATTCTGTCTGGCCTCTGTTTTTGGGTAGCCTCAAAAGGCATCACCTTGCTCCAGCTGGATTTCTGGCCAGCTGTTATTCACACACAGAATGCTCCTGCCCCACCACTCATCCCCATCCTTATCAGCTGATCTGTTCTCCTTGCCTCTGTAATCCCCCGGGGATTTACTCAATGGGAAAAGACCTGTTTAATTACACACACCAGGGTGGGCTTCAGTCACACTGAATCCACCCTGGCATGGCACTGTCAGCTTGGGAAGGTCTGAGGTGAGCCCTGGCAGGCCCAGCCAGTGCCACCAGCACAGCACAAGGAGCCTCAGGGAGTGGTGCTGTGCAATGTGCACAACAAGACCAACTGTGTTCATTATTTGCAAAATCAGCATCAGAAAACAAAGTCTCGAGTTTCAATCCCGATTTATTTCCTCATTTAAATATCACCTACTTTTCCAGAATGAAGCCTGCAATATTTTGATTTAAATTATAGTCATCAGTTAAATCACTCATTTCAGGTATGACAGTAAAAATGATGTGTTGTAAAATTCATTCCTCAGCTAACTTGATTTTCATGTGTGTGACTAAAACAGCTGCTGCTTTCTGTACATTTGCCTTTGAGAACACCTCCAAAAATAGTGAGGCTGGAGAAATGCCGTGGTAAATAAAAATTGCTTTCTCTGGACTGGTTTCTGGCAGCTTTGGACGTGTAAAGAGAAAGACACTGGCTTTAGGAACTATCTATGTTTATGAGAAGGCTAAATATATTCATGAAAAGGTACACTGTTCATGGACAAGGAAAGCAAGCTGTTTTCAGGAACAATTTGCATGAGATCTTACCCACTAACCTAGAAAAATAAATGGTGCATTCTAACACACTGGGGAAAAAGAACACAAAACCAAACCCAACAATTCCTCCAAAACAGTAACATACCCTTGTCAAAGAGAGAAACCCAACACGCCAACAGAAACACTGGCATGCTCTCCTGCCTTGACATCTTTTTATCATTTTTTATACTTATCAAAACATTCAGTAAAGTCCTGACTCACCAATGGGGCAGCACATATAGGGGTAGAACATCCAGCATTTCCACCTGTGAGTACCTTGCTTCCACAGAGCTTTGAAGGAGGGAGGAAAGGCACATCCAGGTTTGGAGGGAGCACCCCAGCCCTGCAGCAGACAGGAGCCACCTCACCCAGCCAGCCAGCCTGAGGTGGGTCCACACAAGCCCAGATGGATTAATGCTCAATAAATCCTTCCCTGACAATCACAGAAACGTTCAGAAGCCAGTTAAGAAAGCAACAAGAACAGAAACAAGTGTGTGGACTGATTTGGTGACTGAGCACAAACAGGATCCACAACAGCTGCAGGTGGCTCGGTTCAGGCCCAGGGCAACTGCAGGGAAAATGCAGCTTCTCATCAGAGGTAATGAGGGATTCAGAGAAATCAAATGAAGCACTGGTTCCCTGAACAAGCTCAGCACTGAAAGAGGGAGCAGCTCCCACACCAGCTTCCTTCCACAGCCCTGACTGCCCTGGGTACACTGGGCAGGTTGCACAGGCCCGGCCTCCTGCTGCCCCAGGGACATGGGCACAGAGCCTGGAGGGGCTGCCAGGCCTGGGATCCCCATCCCCAACACCTGGAAATGAGCCCTCAGACACAGGACATGGCCCCTGTACTGATGGACCCAACACCTGGAAATGAGCCCTCAGACATGGGATATGGCCCCTGCACTGATGGACCCAACCCTGTGAAAATGAGCCCTCAGACACAGGACATGGCCCCTGTACTGATGGACCCAACCCTG
>VXBB01002544.1:475422-571694 GCA_013399915.1 Illadopsis cleaveri
TTAATGTACCTGAAGGCCCTTCATTAAATATATCCACTCTTATCCTTTTAATTTTGTCTGGCCTCTGTTTCTAGGTAAGCCTGAAAAAGGCATCACCTGGACAGTGATCCCTCACCTGGACATTGCATCCATAAGCACATAGGGGCTGAATCAAGAAACACTAAAATGGGATTTTAATTCAAATAACACTTCTTATGGGGTGGGGGTGTAAGTATTTGAGCTTCTAATGTAAAGCTTGAAATTCAGAAAGCTGCCTGTATTAACTCATCCACTCTTCATTTCCACATTTAATTGCAATAGCAGCTAATTTTCTAAATTTAAAAAAAAAATCTTTCTGAGGTTAAGTTCCTTATTTCCATAGCATCCAAACTGTGTTTCAAAAAATTCTTTAGATGGCCAACAGACAGTTTTTCCCTCAATATTTTTGGTAGATGGCTCATTATGGAAAATCAATTATGTTGTTTCTCATTAAATGGTCCAACAGTATCATGAATGTTAAACATAATAAATTTCACATTGCAAGACAATTTCCATAGTTGAAATCATGAGGTTAGTGACATTATTAGCCTTTTCCCTAGATAAAGCTCTTACATTACTTCTGATTTTCTCTTCCTCCTAGGAAGATATAATTTATGAGGGTAACCTAGTCTAAGCTGGGTTAGTAGTTGAATTCTTGCTATTGAGAAGCAGTCTTATCTATTAAAATAACAGAATAAAATTACTTAAATATTTTTAGAATATGGATGAATTTTCCTGTTGAAATGAGAAGAATTTAATACTACAGGAATAGGCACAAATTTGACTTAATTAATACACCAGGCAAAGAGAGGGAAAACTGCTTCTCATGCAAAGGAATTGACATTCATGGTTCTTGTGTTGGGCACGGAAACCTCAGCAAGGAACTAAAATTATAAACAGAACGTTCTCAACACTGAACACAACCTTTCCTTCCTCCCCCATGAGCACATCCACCACAAACTGAATCCATAAATAACCCTCACAGTGTGCATTAAGGGATTTCACTGTTCCCCACATGCAGAACCCCCTGGCCATGAGGGTGTCTCCTGCAGCTGCAAAGCAGCTCTGCCTGTGCTCTCCAGCTGCCACTCCTCTGACAGAAATTGCTTGGTGGGGTCACAGACAGGCTCCCTGTCCAACAAGCACAGGTTTCCTTGGGAAGCCACACCACCAGTGCCATTTATGTTTTCTAACACAAACAATAGAAACCAAAGTTATTTCACTCACTAGGGAAAGCATCACATGGTCTGTGAAGGATCCAGAACAGTGTCTGGAGCGTGTCATCTCCGAGTAGGCAGAACCAGCAAATAAAGGGATGTGGGAGGATGCTCTGGAAGCCACTTCCCACAGCCAGCCCCAAATCCTGCACTCCCCAGCACAGCCTGGCAGCCAGGGCAGCTGAGGAATCCCTCTCCAGAAAGCACACATGTCACAGACACAGCAAAGGAAGGAGGAATCCTGGAGCACAGATATCCCTGGGCAGGACTGGCACTGCTGGACTTTGCCAGAGGGGTGGCAGTGCCCACCCTGCACCCAGGAGAGGAGTCAGTCTGTCAGGCTGGAGCATTGTTTTCCTGCTACCTCAGGGCAGCTTCTGCAAGAAGGATTTGTGTGGAACTTGAGCAAGTCACACTCGATGTTCCTGGCGCCTCAAACCTGTGAAATTAAAATTGGCCAACCTGGGATGAGGATTGGCAGTGAGTTCTGATCCCAGCAGGACTCCCCAACACATCCCTGCAGCTGCTGCTCAGAAAATACTCTGCCCTTTGCAGAACCCTGCTTGACTGCAGGAAAGGAAACACTGAGTTTGCTTTAGCCCTCACTGACTTAACACAAGCCCAGGGATTTTTCTCTCCCCACTCTCCTTTTTCCTTCCTGAGGTGTTTTTCAGCTGTGGATGAGAGGATGAAAACATGCTGTGGCTGAAAGCATGCTTCAGGCTGGGGAAAGTGTCTGTGGCTTGCAAAAGCACAAAGGCATAAACCTACACCTTGCTATTAATAACTGAAGGCAAGAAATTTCTTTGCACATTATACCCTTGTAATAGCTTTTGTGATTCTATTTTTATAGCACCATGGACTGCCTACCAACCTCTGTTGTCTAATAAACTTTCAGAACACCTCACATAGGCAAACAAGCATTTTCTAATGTATTCCTGACTGTAAATATACTACTACAGAGCACAAAATTAGCTAAAACTGCAAGCAAGACCAGGTATGGAAGGCAAAGCAGCTGTGACACTTTCCCCAGAAGAGACAACCAAGTCTCCTGTTCTTCAGCCACAGTCAGTCCACATCACCTACACGAGAGAAGAGGGTGCTGCACTTCCAGGTTAATCCTGCTTCTCCAGGGTGTTACAACCCAAACTGTCACTTGCACACACTGAAATTCTGGGGCTAGAACACAGTGCAGCCTGTAGCTAACCCAGGTGCCCAACACAGGATTTCAGCACAAGCATCTTCTGCCTGTTTCCTCAGCTCTACCCTCTGAACTGCAACACCACACACAACACAAAATCAAAGGATGTTTTAGCAGAATAAAGAATTCAAAGTGCATGTTTTCTCCTCCACATAAAGTGAGAGAAAGTTTACAAAAAGGCAATGAACAAGCCCCATGTGACATTTGCTCAGGCAGTTTGTAGCACCTGAAAGTCCCAAGGCAAGAACCTGGCACACAGGTCAGTCACAGCAGTGGAACTGAGGCCTTTTCCAGGGAGAGGAAGGTTTCAGAGAAAGTCAAGAGAGAGCCCTGGAAGGTGTGGGGACAAGGAGCAGCATTCCAGGCACAAGGATATACAGGCATCCTTCTGGGTCAAGAGCTGGGGCACTGAATGGAACCTCTGATGTCTGGCTGGCATGGCAAGGCTGAGAAGAATCAATACTGAAGCCCTCAGCATCTGTGCCAAAAACTTGGAGTTTACATGGGTGGTCCAACTCAGCTGTGGCTCAGCCCCACACACTCCTCACAGGACAGGCTGTGAGACAGCTTGGCTTTGGGGGGCTCACCTACAGACCAGGTCCTGAAGAGGGAGGAAGGGTTTGAAAATACTGCTTTAGTGCAAGGGAGAAAGAGGAAGTGAAAATAACAGGCTTGGGGAAGCATCCTGAGCAATGTTGTTTCAGAAGACTGTGAAAATTACTGAAGCAAATTGAACTTCCCAGTTACACAATCTGGTGCAACTCAGCTGCAGAGGCAGCACCACTTTCCACCAGCCATAAATTTGGTCCAGCTTGTCTCTGTCCAGGAACAGCCACAGTAAGATCTGGGAGTGTAAGGCAGAAAAGAACCCCACTCTGTTCTGCTCAGCTGAGCACAGGCAGGATACAAATAAAATACTCACCATGTGGGCTGTGCCCCTCGTGAATTGTTTCACCCTCCCTCACTCAAGGCAGGGATCTGATCTCTCAATTCAGTACATCACCTCCAGCCCACACAGCACTGGAAGATGCAAACAGGTGTTGTTGGACCTGAGAAACTCTGTGCTGCTCCTACCCCCCTGACCAAACGTTAAGGAGTGTGGGGAAAAGCCTGAATTGCAAGGGGATTGTATTAGATTCCCTGGAAGTTTTTCAGGGAACTCTGGCTTCTTTATAAGGAATATTATATGAATTTACAATCAAAGGCTCTCTCCCTAACATGCAGCAAAAGCTCATGGAAAACAGTGTCAAATGCAGTATGCCCTGAGGCTCAATAAACTTGAAAAATTCTCTTTCCTGGTTGTGTGAGCTGCCCTTGATGCTGTTTCTCAACTGATGGATCAGGAACATCAGGCAAGAGAGCAGAGCAGGCACCAGAAAAGGTCACGAGATGGTGACCATTGAACTGCAGTCTCAAAGAGCTTCTCTGCCCAATTTAACACCTCCCTGGCAGAGCAGCCTCGGTGAGTTCTGCAGTGTGAAAGTAAATTCTAGGGGTTTAACTGTGCAGTCATTAAGAAAATACGACTTTGAGAGTGAGGATAAAAAATGTGGAGTCATTAAAAAATACAGAGTTTGAGTAAATGATTGGTAATCTGAAAATGCTGCAAGATACTTGTTTGGAAGAATCTGCACACGCTTCCCTTTTTAGGGCTGCAGAGATGGGACTGCTCATGGTGGGTAAAGTGCAAGATGATCCACACAATCTGCTGCAGCAGGTAATCAGCTGGATAATTTAATATGACTTAAGGAAGAACAATTATACATCTAATGGCTAACAGAAAAGCAAAATACATCATGATTAAGGTTTTGCTGGAGGAAATGGGAAAGGCTAGAATACTCTAAGAATTACACTATAGAGAAGAATGATTAGCACATCAGCTCAGTTCAGATGACTTCTTACAAAGGGAGATACAAGAGAAAAAAGCTTGCTGCTGCTATAACCCTCTTTCCTGACAGAGAATAGTCTAGTTCTAGGCTCAGCTCTGGTCAGTGTATGTGCAGTGCTAATTTCACAGTTTTAAGATACTCTTTCACATTAAGAAAAGTGCAAAAACTCTCAAGTCACAACACGGAATCAGGGACCTATAAAAATATTTTCAGTAATTAAACACAGCACACTTGGATGAACAGGCAAATAGATGATACTTCTTGAAAGCTCATCACTGTTGATTCAGGATGCCATCCACATCTCCCAGCAAAAATAACCATCCTGTGTAAGATGCTGAATTTACTCAAAGCCTTTTTTGATGAGATTTTTATAAAACTCTCTATGGAAAAGAAATGGCATCCTGAATGGGGAGAATCTAGACCAGGTGCTACTGGACAGAAGGTAAATGCACATGACACCACTCCTGAGGCATCATGGAACATCTGATATAGAAAGTTTTTGGTTTTGACTTCCAGGGTTTTGCTTATCCACTGATTTTATGGGGGTCAGTTAAAGCCTAAAAGCAATGCATCTGCCAGCCTGTCAGAGGTATGAGATACTCTGCATCTCAAAAGAAGAATGTGAAGTTTTAAGGAGGCACCTGCAGGAAAGATCAGGGAATGTCTTTGATTATATTAAAAAATAAACCCAACAGCACTTGCTCAAAGCTCAGGCTGCACGTTTGTGTGAGTGACTGCACTCTGCAGCAGCCACTGCATGCTGGAGTCAGAAAGTCAGAGCCTCTTGCCACAGCCCCTGTGCCCTTAGAGGGCAACCAAGAACCTGCAGGAGGAAGCCCAGTAATGAAGGATGCAGACAGAGGGACCTGGGATTTCTGCACAATTAAGTTTGTGAGAACTGAAAGCCACAGTGCCTCACTCTCCTTATCTACAGAAGGGAGATTATCACCTTTATCTCTGCTGAAGTACTCTGGCATTTATGAATATAGAGGAAGTTGAGCAGTCTATGAATGTCAATCTGCTTTTTTTGAGCAATTAAGAAAAAAAAAAAAAGTCATGTGCTGCTATTTTAGCACCTCTTCTGTTTTTCCACATGCAGAGAACATCCTGGAGCTTTCTGCTCCAGTGCACGATTTCCCTGACTTTAGTTTCTTCAATACACCAAAACATGAGGGCAGGAGCAGAAAGCAAAATAATATTCATTTCACGGAAAGTAGAAAACTAACTCTGGGTGTTAAAATAGTCCACAAAATTGGTATATTTTCAGTGGATGGTTGTACATGAACAGTTTAATTTTCTTAACCGTAAGATTTATATAACAGCATTTTTTTACACATTCAAAGCCTCTCAATGTTTAGTGGTCCATTGTAAGATATCTAAAACCAGGGATATCTAAAACCAGGGTCTGCAAGAGAAAAATATTCTGTAGAAAACAGAACAGGACTTGTAGTGCTGTACTTGTGTCCAAATAACAAGGCATATATCATTTTTGAACACTCTACCACATACACTCCTTCTCCTTTCATTTAAAAGCATTAGGGCTGTTAAACCTGTAAATGGCAGCTCCAGAGCCAGGCAATAAAAATGCACTTACAGCTATTTTAGCCCCACATGTAAGTAATTCAACCCTTTAAGTTATTAGAAAAGACACCGATTGTGACAAAACTGAGAGGCTTTTTCCACCATTCATACAGCAGCCTGTGAAAGAGAGATGCTGTTTCTCAAATCTGCTCCATCCCCACCTCTGTGCTGATAACACTCAGCTGGCCTGGGGTGTCAGTCTGTAATAAATCAGCTGCACAGAGGCCCTTGCATGGCCCCAGGGCACAGCTCTGCCCTGGCCTGGCACAGAGCTGGAATGCACAGACACCTTGGCAGTGACAGAACTGTTCATGAGAGGTGTCTGTGCCTGGTGCCAGGGCAGCTCCAGCACAGCTGGGTGGGTTCACCCTGCTGGGACTTTGTCCCTGTGTGCCCACAGGCTGGGCCAGGTGCCACTGCAGCATTCTGCACTGGTTGCCAATTTCCAAGGTCACATCCTGGAAAAAAGGAGGCTCAGGGGTGACCTTGTCACTCTCTGCAAGTCCCTGAAAGGAGATTGGATCATGTGGGGTCGGTCTCTTCTCCCAGGCAGCAACTGACAGAATGAGAGGACACAGCTGCACCAAGGGAAGTTCAGGTTAGATGTTAGAAAAGAAAAATTCTTCACTGAAAGAGTGACTGGGCACTGGAATGGTCTGCCCAGGGTGGAGTGGAGTCACTGTCCCTGGAGGTGTTTAATAAAAGCCTGGATGTGGCACTCAGTGCCATGGTTTGGTTGATGAGGAGGTGTTTGGTCACAGGTTGGACTTGATGATCTTAAAGGTCTTTTCCAACCCGGTTCATTCTGTGATTCAGTGATTCTGTGATCCTCAGTTTTGAGACCCACAGACCTTCCCCAGCCCTTCCCCTGGAGCTCACACAGGGGCTCCTCCCTGGCAAGGTTTGCAGACTGAAACCCACCCTGAGGAAAGCCTGACTCCACATGCACCACTACAGCAATTCTCTTTCCTACCAGTTAAAAGAACACACCAAGTAATCCTTGTTGGAACAGCCCTGACACTGAATTTGCCTGGTAACATCTGCTGGCTACTTGAATGCATTTAAAGAGTTAAATTACAGGAAGCAACTTAATGCCTTGCAAACAGAATTCGGACTAAGACACATCATAATATGTAATTTCAGCTAGTAGAGCTAAGCTAATAAAACCAAATGCTTTCTTAGGCAATAATTGAATTTCTTTGGTACAAAGGGCTAAACAAGGGAAGTATCATTGTCACGGTGAAGGTAAAACTTGTTTCTGTCAAACCCCTTCCCAGCACTCAGAATTTCACCACTGGTGGAATGAGACATGGCTTTGCCTCTGGTCAATGCACTGGAATAATCTCCTTCCAACAGCAACCTGTGCTGGCCTCAAAATCATTCCTACACAGCAGAGCTTTTCCTCTCTCCTCTGGGCACATCTTGTAAAAATAAAGGTACTGTTTGTTTATCTGGCTTTGTTCAGAACACAGCCAAGTTAAGGATGCATTTCACTCTTCTCCCAATGATCAGCAAATGAAGTCAATAGGATCCCTGCTTCCCACTTGGAGGGGGGCATTCCAGGGTGAGCTCTGCCCTGCACTGCTCCATAGCAGGAGACATCTCCTCAGGTGATTCCTCCTATGGAGCGAGGAATAAATTGCACATACTGCCCCTCAAGGGGAGCAGAGATGGCCACCTGCAAGTAGAAGCACTCCCAGGTCACATTCAGGGAGCTCAACCAGCACCTCCTGCTCCCCTTCCCACCCAAACCCCAGGCACAGCCTCAGCTCCTGACACCAGAGCACTGCCAGGGCTCCCACAGCACTGCTTCCAGCACTACAGACATGGATACCCAGCCCTACTCAAAATGCCTTTGCTAGTTTCATTTCAATTGGCATAAAGATGCAACCAGAAACATTCACTGTCCCTAATTAAAAGAAGATGCATCATAAAAAACAAGTGCAACTCCTTATTCTTCATTCATAGAACTGAAAAGGGTTATGGCACTGAAAGGTCAACCCACCTGGCTGCTCAGCAGCACTCTCTGAGCCAACACCCTTTAGTTTCCTGACCATTACAAAGGGCTTTATTTGGTTTTGGTGTTGGTTTTTTTGTTGGTTTGAGGCTTTTTTGTTTGTTTTGCTCTTTTGTTTGGACTAGTTTAGTCCAAAAGGGTGAACAGAGAACCTGGCTGGAGATCCAGAATCCTTTTATTTCCAGATTCCTAGACCTCCTCCTCCACAAGCCTGCCTGTACCTGCAGGGTCTCAGACATCAGGGAAGCTCCTTGTTCCCCTCACACTCCTGAGAGGGCAAATTCAGCACTTAAACTGCAGCCAGCTCTCCCTGGGCTGGGGCCAAGGGGACTGAGGACCAGGTACCACATTTTGGACACTGGCTTGGAGTACACAGGATGTCACTGGGGCTTCTCACCTGTACTGTTATTGTGCTACCATTACACCCCAATGGCAATGAAAAACATCACAGCTTCTAACCAGGCTGCTACTATAACCACCCCATCCTAAAGGCTGTTCTGGAGCCTCTGCATTTAGGAATTCTAAAGAGCAAGAACAAAAGCAAGTGTTGGCTTCCACTCCTGGTTTGTGCTTTGAGTTTCAGTCTTTTTTCCTTTGGGCTTTCTGCTTTCAGTGTTTTCTTCTGAACCAGCAGAGCTGCCTGTCTGGTTTGGCCACAAAGGAGCCTGGGACACATCAGCAGCCCCTGCCTGCCCCCAGTGCCTGGGACTGCCTGCAGGGAGGGCAAGAGCAGCCAGGGATAAGGGAACAGGCCCTGGTTAGCTGTGCTCAAGCCTTGGCCACAGCAGCCATCACTGAGCCACTTACCCCTGAGTGAGAGAGGACCCAGGAAAAAACCAAGCAAGAGGACAAATGTACTTTAGAAGGAAGCTTAAGTATCCTAACACATCCGCAAAGGCTTAAAATAAACCTGATGAAGTCCCAAAATAGTAACCAGTAAAAGTGGCTTTAGAAGCTATTAGCTCTGTTGGTACAGTGTCTTCCCAATACAATAATGTTTACTCATTTCTGATGAAATCATTATTTCTTAAACTGAATCTCCACTAAGAGCTTTCACTGATGACTAAAACGGGTGGATGTTTAGGAACTGGCTCCACAGAGTTGGTTTGAGTGCAAAAAGATCTGCAACAACAAGAGGCTCATACAACACTCTCAGATAATCTCTGCATCTCTCTGATATCAACTAATTATCATAATAAGAAAGTAAGAACCTTCCTTCAGATGTCAGAACTTACCCAAAGCTAGAAGAAATAATATTTATTACAGTTTAGCCCTGTTCCTGGCTTGGAGCTGAGCAGCAATGCTATGAACCAGCCCCCATGCTCAGAGATGTATTGCACAGGCTGTTTTCATAAACTATCCTCAAAGCCAAAGACCACATTTCTCCACTTTGGCAATCGGTAAACCTAATTAAGGAAGAGAAACATTGCAAATGAATGCACTTAGTTTTGAAGAAAATGTGCAGCGTATGCAAACTAGTAGCACACTGAAAAAATGGCTGGGCATCCTTTTTCCTCTCTGCAGGTCTCAGGAGCTCTGCAAGAAAAACAGCTACGGAGTCAAAGCAGGGGAAATGCACAAATTCTTACCACCCAGGTGTTACAAATCACCCACCCCACCTTCCCCTCACATTCCCTTCCAAAGTCATGGAATCACAGACTGGTTTGGCTTGGAAGGAACCTTTAAAGGCTCCAACCCTCCAGAGTAAATCATTAATCTACAGAGGCCTGCACACAAAAATTCCTCTCTGGATAAAGAACTCTCAGCTATAGGAAATATGGGACACAGGACAGGGTACTGTGAGTTTAATTAGCAGAGTCAGTTTGAGAACCAAGATGCCTTGGCAAGAACAAACAGAGTTTTGAGGATTACAAGAGGATTGGATCAAGATTAACGACAGGAAAGAAGATTGAATCAACTTCTGCAAGCAAGAGATGTTGCAAAATGTGTAAGTTTATGTGATATTTAACATAACCATTGTAGTAAAAAATTACTAGCCTTCCTAGAATGGCATATAAGCACATGTAGCTCACAGTAAATTTGGACACCAGTCTGTCTTCCCTGTCTCTCCCTTAACTGTCAATACTCAGCGAGCAAGACCTGGTGCCAGGGGCTGATCGAGTGTGGCCAGAGAGGATGGGAGGAAGGTGCAGGTCCCCATCCACAGACAGGCTCAGGGATCATCAATTACCTGGAGATAACTCCTCTGTTATTGGCAGACACAGAATTTCCTCTCAACAGCAGCAGTGAGGGAAGAGCTTTGCCCTGGTGCCTGACCAGGGCAGGGCTCAGCTCCAAAAGCTCACTGAGTACACACAGTGTCACACGTGGGGCTCGTGCCAATGCCAAAACTTTTGACCACAACCTGTTTAAACATGTTGTGTTTTTAAAGACTTCCTCCTAAACAACAACAACAGAACAGTGACTGGTAATAATATAACTGGAGGTTGTATATAAAGGAAATGGGGAATTGTTTAGGCTAATCTTTAAAGGACCCTTAAATAATGTAACATTGCTTACAATACATGTGGCCAAAGATAAGATTATTTTAGGTTGGTTTTGTGCTGTGGTTTTTTGTTTTTTAAACCACTGCAGGAAAGGAAGAAACTGCTGTTTATTAATGTTAGCTTGACTTAGAGAAAAAAACCCAGAGTAACTTGGCAATATAAAACTCAAAGGAGACAGGGATGGGCCTGTCCTAGGGTGACAGGGTGCCTAGGGTGCCTAAAACCAGAAATCATGTGGATTTCAGCTTTTGCAATTACTTACAGGGTAGGTAAGGATTCAAATGCATCCTTAAGCATGGACTACCACAGTCTGTGGAATCTGCATTTCTGTTGAGATGGTTTCCAGTCCCTTCAGGCACGTTGAAGGATGTCTGTTAATCTGCCTCTAGCTCCAATAAAATGAGGGTTATAGTATTTTCTCACTGAATTACAGCCTGCAAAACCTTAGATGGTTTATTTTACATCCCTGATTTCAGCAGCACAATGGTCTCTGAACATGAAAGTGCTCTGCAGCACCTGGATGGGCTGTCTGGAACTCCATGGCAGGGCCTGTCAGCCACAAAAAGCTCTCAAATGATGATGCAGAGCAAAGACTGCTAATCCCTGCAACTCCCACAGAGGCATGGCTGCTCTGCTAATTGGCAACAATCAAATTATACTTTCTAATATTGCATGCAGTGCAAAAGCCTGTTCCAGATGAGCACACTGCAGCAGATGATTTCTTCACTTACTCCAAGTTCTGTTACCTTGCAGTGGGAAGGGAGAAGCACTGCAAGGAGTGAAGTGTTTGATGCACTGTCAGAGAGCCCCAGGATTGCTGGGACAGGCTTCATGCCTTGGAACCCCAGGAGTGACAGCCACACCATGGAAGATACCTGCAAGGGACACTGCTGGTTCTGTCCCATTTGTTTTGCCTGGCAACCTCAGATTTCCCATCAACTCCAGACAGGTTATTTAAAATATGATGGAGCCTGTGAAGGGCATCAATATTGGCAGTAGCCCCATATTTCAGATTTTCCAGACATTTTTTCTATGCCCAGATCCGAACAGAAAGTGATAGATTCTCCCTGTCTTGAAGCTCGTAGCTAAAGGTCTATGGAGAAAAAAAAAAAAAAAATCTACAGAAATGAAGTCACTGCTTGTTTTTCCCTTCCCTTTTCCAGGGGGAAACTATCCTTCACCGAGAACAAACGAGGCTCCAGCCTCTGACGTGCAGCTGGCACACAGAACACTGAACAAGATTATGTAAGCCACAGAATGCAACACAAACCAGTTGTTCCCCCAAAAGCTTCAGAAGCATGGAGTCATACATCTGATATATACCTTGAACTTCAAGGTCTGGCCCAGATTTGTATCTGGCTGTGTGAGTGCTGCCAATGCACATCACTCAAAAACTTGGCCCAAGCCGTGTATTTCCGTGGAAGTTCATTGTGTAGAATTCAAACCCATGCACATGGCCTCACACAGCACTGCAAACACTGCACAGTCCTGCTGCTGCTTTGGATTTCTACAGCCTGGAACCAGGAATGCCGTGCAGAGGTGGGCACAGCAGGCTGCCTCACACCCCAGGCAACTTCCACAGAGACTCCTCTCCTCCTGGAGCTGCCCAGGACTAAAACACACCCAAATCCCTGGGTCACCTTCCCAGTTTGTTCCAGTCCTCATCATCTATCAGACTCTGAAGTGGGTGCAGCTGGTCATTCATCACCTGTCAGACTCTGAAGTGGGTGCAGCTGGTCATTCTGCTCCCTTTATCACCTTCCCTCCTGTGCCCTCCCCTCAGAAACACCCTTCAGTGACCAGCAGCACAGGGGGGTGGCAGTCAGGGATCAGGAGACCCTGGCTCTGTTGTCTGGTGCTGGTGATGCCTTGGGAAGGCTGAGCTGAAACAGAAACTGGACAGAGCTAGAGAATAAAGTAGGTATTTATTGAAAGGCCTCCAGGATTCACCTTGGGCAGGACAAGAGCCTGGCCAGGGCTACACCCAAGGTGGACCCAAAATGGTCACAAAATGGAGCACAGGTCATGAGGTCTCACACTTTTATAAGTTTTGGTCCATTTGCATATTGGGGTTTAATTGTCCAATTACAGCTTCAGGCTGTGAGGTCCCATCCTTCTTGTTCCTCCCTTCAGCCACCCTTGTTTGTGCTTTTGGGCCTGAAAGGTGTCCTCGGTTTTCTTCAGGAAAAGGATTTGTCTCCCTACTCTGTGAAGAGCTGAGTGACACTGAAAGTGAGCTCAGGACTGCACCCCTGGGCAGCACAGAATCTGAAAACATCTAAGCTAAAACTCAAGGCATCACTGGGAGATGGCAGTACAAGGCTAAACCCTGCTCTGACCCCCTTCCTGCTCCCCCTGCCTTCAGCCTGGCACAGCAGGGGCAGAGGCCAGCTCTCCCAGGTGAACATTCCTCATGTTGCAATACCCTGGCATGGATGCATCTTCTAAACAGAAAAGCAATGCAGCTTTTAAAAAGCTGGAAAGATTTCATAGAGTCAACATCTGGCAGCAGTTGCCAAAATAAATATAGCATAGAAATATTTGTAAAATAGCTGAGAAGCACTATGGATAATGTGGCATTATACTAGAAACAGAGCAGCATATTAATCAAGGAACAATAAAGCTTTTAATTATATTTTAAAGAGTCTCACTTAAAACCAGTGCAAAACACAACTCATGTGGAATGACTGGCCTGTTTCCCATTGGCTCCCTATGCCAGTTCTCCAGCTGTAAAATTAAGAAAACAGGTCTTGGGGGCATAATGAGGGAAAAAAAGATGAAAGACTAAGGAGCTCCAATAGAGCTGTAATTGATACCATGTAAGTAGGTGGGCTAGAGATCACTATCCAAGTACCACAAAACTGTGTTTGTTTGGAAGGAAATACCACAAATATTAGGAGAAAACCCGTGGCCATCCAGTACACAAGTGCAGATTCACAGCCAAACACCCTTTAGCTTGCTGCCACCTTCTGTGAGAGCTCCAGAGCTCTGCCCTGGCACACCAAACCTTCTATGGAACACAGCCACAAGGCCACTGTCCCCCACTCAGTGCATTCTCTGAGAGCTGGGCTGCCAAAATGCTGCTGCTTCTTCAGCTTTGAGCAGTCAGAAGGAGATAAGGCTGTGACACACTCCTAAGCTGCAGCAGACTGGGTGTTTTACACCAAGTGTGAGCACACATGAATCAAAGGAACTCTCAGACATAAGGCAGAAAAGATTGACAATATCTGCTGGTTTGAGGTGCTGAGAAGAGAGGCTGTCATTGTTTC
This sequence comes from Illadopsis cleaveri, assembly GCA_013399915.1. Lineage (NCBI taxonomy): Eukaryota > Metazoa > Chordata > Aves > Passeriformes > Timaliidae > Illadopsis > Illadopsis cleaveri. Next base: position 489,122 of record VXBB01002544.1, read on the forward strand.
CTGTCAGCTACACAAGGTCTGCATGGCCCTGTGCAGCACTCACCTCATCTTCAGCTCCCACCAGGAGAAGTGTCAGAGTGAAGGGAAGCCCTGCATGAGCAAGGTACATCTCCATGGAAATCCACTGTGATGAAGGAATCTGCCACAGGAGATGGAGAGCAGAGCAGCTGGGGCTTAGTGACACTGAGTGACACTCAGCTGATGAAATGGCAGCACTGGCCACAAGCACTTTGGGAGCTTTTTGCCTTAAAACCCACCTCATCCAAACCCACCCTGTTCAAAATGACCTTTCATCTTAAATTCAGGATAACTATAGCTAGAAAAGATCAGTGCAGGAAAAGCTGTAAGAACTCATTCAGACGTTACCAAAATGAGTGCTCTGTGTGAACCCTTCCCCAGGCCCCACATTCCCAGTGGGTTTTCCTATTCCTATCAAAGGGACCTGAGTGTTCTTTCCTCCACAGAGCTCTAAATATTCTATTTCCTTATCACAGAACACTTCCAAAGAAGCAGGACTGTGCTCTGCATTTGGGTTTAACACACAGGACTCATGGGAGGTGTCCATGGCTCTGCACAAACTCACAGTCTGGTGTCACTTGAGGACCTCTGGCAAGGAAGGAAAAACCATCACCCCAGCTGAACACCCAAAATAAGAGGGATATTGCAAAGAATGGAAAAAGGGATGATTAACGAGATTCTATTGACCAAGGACTGTAAGGGCAGAATGTGAGATACCAAAAGTCAGCCTGAGACTGGCTACAGATGTGACAGCCCATGACACAGATGTTCTGCAGCTGCATTTGTTAAAAGAGAACAGCAAAGCAGAAGAGGAGCTGCCTCTGTTCACTTTGTGGCTGCACAGTCTCTCAGCTTTGGGATTATTTGTGATTATGCCAATGAATATGCACTGGAATGTCTTAGTAGGAAATATACATGGAAATGACTCAGTGTCCCATGTTCTACCTGAGAGAATCATCAGAAGACAGAGATTCACCATGAACAGTCATCCATGGTAATGTCTCTGATGGGAAACCACAACAGGCCACAGCTCCAGGTCTAACTGTGATTATATCAAAGTCTGTAACAAACTCTGGCTGAGGACAGAAAGCATCTGTAGGGGAATAAGGGGACTGATTTGTGCTCTGGCCTTCCAAGCTTTTTACAGCAGGAGACAGGCTGTATTGCCAAAGGCTTCTCTGGTACAACCATGCCAGCAAGGGCCTAAAGTTATTTTCTGCAAACAGGGGAAAGGTGAATCAAATCTCCAGCACTGGACAATGAAGTTTTCAGCTCAAAGTAAGCAGCAGAGGTTCTCCTCTTTCCAACCAGAAACTGGATGAATCCCTCAAAGAGGCAAAATGGTATTTTATATTTAAAAAGATCCACCAAGACACCACCTCATGAGTAAGAGGGTTTTTAGATGACAGGTTAGCAGCACTGTAAACAACTCAGGTCAGGCACAGGAGCTCTCCTCAGGATGGGGTGCAAGCTTTGAGCAGTGCTCCAGGACGTGCCCTGACACAGGCAGGATGAGCACCCTGCACTAAACCAGACAGAGATTACCCTGCTTTGGGGCACATTTATTTTTAACTCCTCAACTTAACCCAGCAGCCACCTGTTGCAAAAACCCTCAGGATGATACAGGCTGATTCCAGGATCTGAGCTGCTCTGTAAATTACCCCTGCTGGACTTTAACAGAATGAAGGAAGAAAATAGTTGTTACCCAGGTAAAAGGCAGGAGAAGAACACTAATGTTGGGACAGCAGATAAGCTCGATGGAGAGAACCTGAATTAATTTTACTGTATTGCACAGGAGACTACACAAGGGATGCTATTATACAAAAGAATTATTCCTTATCTAATTTCTGCACACCCAGAGGATCGTGTCCAGTGCCTGCAGACAATACATCTAGGTAGAATATTAGCACACTATCCAAGAAGCAGGCTGAAAGGGAGTACATTTTCACTAGGGCCATAATTCCACAAGAGAGTATATTTTAATGGAAAAATCCATTTTTCACTTTCACAATGATGCTTAAATATTGCAACACATTTTATGATAGTTTCCTCAACATTAAAAATACAACTTCAAATAATACAGAGCAATAAATATGACACTTATGGATATGATGGCAAATGAAGCAGGGATGAGTTCTGGCTTCAGTTCTTTAAGGTGTGTTGATATATTGCAGCTCATTCTAGGAGGCTGATGTACCTGTAAATGCTGCTTTTTTTGGCTATTTTTTTTTCTTTCCTAGGCTTAATATTGCCATTTTCTTCTTGATTGGTGTTGGGTATTTTAGAGAGGAGAGAAGAAAAGAAATGAGGGGCAGGATGATTCCAGTTGTTGCATCTGGCACTCTGGTGACAGTTTGAAAATTACTTTTAATAAGGCAAGTGTTGATTTTTAAAGTCAAGAGTAATGTGAGCCTGCAGCATGTGGCTGGGAAAGCAAACAGACATTAGCTCAGCTGATAAACACATGCTGAAGACAAGGAAAAGGAGGATATTAACTGGGATCCCACATGATGCAGACACTCAGAATGGCTGGGCCGTGCACACACGTGTGTGAGCACATGGGCACCAGCAAGGCTGACACAGCCAGCCTGGGCCCAGAGCTGCAGCTCTCAGAATGCCACCTGGTTAGAAAAGGAGGTGATTTGCAAGGATTATCTGACTTTGGATGTGACATGGCCAGATACCACATCACCCTGGGCAGCAGACTCACTGCAGGACTTGCCTTAGGACAAAAACAGCCCCCCTCTCCCTGTCCATCACCCCTCCCACCTCAGATCAGAGTGAGTGGCAGGAGAACCAGCCCCTGGCACACCACAGCTCTGCAGAGCAGGGAGCTACAGGGGAGGTAGTGAAGAAAATCCCTGTGATCCTCTCTGCAACAGCAGGAAACACTACAGAAAGCTGGTGTGGTGCAACAGAAAGCTCAGCAGGAACAAAGCTTGTTCTTATCTGCTCTAGGGCCAACAAATCAGCAGAAATGAGGCACAGGAGTAGCCCTGACTGTAAAGGAGAAAGATGGAAGCATTTGCAGTAGCTTTTCTGTGGGTTAGAGCCTCTGGAAGGCAAACAGCCAGCCCTGCCCTCGCTCTCCCCACCAGCCACTCACAGGCACTGCCCAATGGCCAGACCAGCACCCTGGGCTCGCCCCACACTTCTGAGATCTCATTTCTCCTCTCACAAAATCACTGTCAAACCAAGAGAATGCCCCTGAGGACTGTTCCTGTTAGCAAGGCAGAGTCCAGAGGAGTTCAGGGCTCCTGCCCTGGTCAGCTGCTGCTGTCCTTGCTCCACATCTGGCCTTGGCAAGGCTGGCTGCAGCTGGAGCCAGCGGGGCTGAGCCACAGGAGCTGGGAGAGGGATTTCTTTTGTGGATTCCAGACTGCAGAAACTGCAATCTCTCAAGCTGAGAGAAAGGATGGTGTCTGGAGGATGTTGGAAAGATACTTCTGATAGGCACTGAAAGCTTGCAAAAAATTAGTAGAGAATTAGGCTGAAATGGAGTTAGGGTGCTCAAATGGGTGTGATCAGGCTGCAGCACTTCTAGGAAAGAATGCTTAAGGAAGCCAAGCCATGGAGCACCAGCCTGGGCACAACTGGAGAAAAGGCAACACATGCTGTCAGCAGAGCCCAGGAAACCAGGAGCTTGCAGAGGGGCACCAAAGAGGGCTGAGAAAATGAGGAGCAGGGACAGCTGGTTCTGGGAAACTCCAGAGCTGTGAGCAGCGAAGGGACTCTGGTAATACATTGAATACATTCTTTTCTGCCTGTAAAAAATGCCAGTATCTGAATCCAAAGGCATCAACAGCTCCTGAGACAGCGCCAGAAAATCAGTATTTAACTTTTTACCCATAAGTAATACCAAGGGAATGTTAATAAAGAACAGAAGGTGAAACATGGGCTCACAACTCGCAGCCACAAGAAGAGCCTTGCCCTTTGAAACGTTCAGCTGCTCCCCAGCCCTCAGCACAAATGCTGTCCTGGCTCTTTCCCTTGGCTCAGCCACCAGAGTCTTCCTCCCCAGGTCACCTGTCCAGCACCCAGGCATTCCTCTCATGTCCCTCACAGAAATTCACATTTGAGACTGCTGAGATCTTCAGACATACTCATCTGACAGAAGTGCCCAGGAATTTCAGATAAAAATAGAAGATTTTGAATACTGCATGGATTCTTGCTATCTGTTGTGGAAACGGATCATTGTACTAAGTGTTCTGTGAGAAAAAACTAAAAAGCAGTAATAATAATAATAAAAAAGCCCCAAATCCTCAGGCTGAGATACTGACCTCTGGAGAGGTCAGAGGAGACAAGATCTGAGAAAATGAAAGCTATGCTGGTATTTATTCACATGGCACAATTAAGGTAGGTTGAGAAAATGCACTGAAATTTAAACACTTTTTGTAAGCCATTATACTTTAAAATCAAGGCTGTTCACAGACTGTCTTCTTTTAAAAACCAAACCTTTTTTTTTTAAATTTCAGAAAGTCAGAATGTTTCATTTCTCAGTCATAATTCCTAATCAGGAAGATGTGATACAATCTGCTAAATCTCAAGAGTGCTAAGATATGAAGGGCCTTTAGCAGTGGTACAGGTAATTAAGTTTGTTATGATTTTCTATATATTCTGCAGCAGAAAATCTGATAGTTCTTTTGGCAAGGAGCCATGCCTGTTCATCTTCAAAGATGACCTGCTTTAAGTTTTAAAATAAATATTATTAAAAGTTGAAGGTAATTTTATTTTAATAGAGCACACAATACCAATGTACGTTCTTCATTACACAGAGCAATTTTTTTTTTTTTTTTTTTTTTTTTTTTTTTTTTTTTTTTTTTTTTTTTTTTTTTTTTTTTTTAAAAAAAAAANCACAGAGCAATTTTTTTTTTTTTTTTTTTGCTTATATACCATTGCATTAAAAATTTGTCTGGTATTTTTAATACATATTCAAAAGATGGAAACACTAAAGGCAGGTGATGTTAACTGAGATGACAGATCCTGTGGAGCTGTATTAACATACTGGCATACTAACAGTCTGGAATTTTATGACTGGATGTAGTAAAGGGGAAGATTGGAGGAAGAGTCTTGGAAAAAGAGAACTTAGCATCATTTTTTCCTAATTATTGGTATTTCTCAGCAATTTCCATGAGACATTATGAGAAACAAGGACTGTGGGAGATCTCAGGGATTGTTGCTGGTTGGCAGCAGAAGGAGAATGTTGTTTTGGAGGGATCAGGGGTCAGGGGCTCCCCATTTCTCTGGAGCTGGAGGGAATACAAACCCCTTGTGCCACTGCTTGGGAGTGCTCCACATGGAATCAGAACCACCCTGAGACCTGAAAGAAGCCATAGGTGCTCAGAACCTCCAGCTACCCTGCAGAGCTACTCTGAACTCTCATTTCAGTCAGCTCACAGGTGATTTATTGCATTAAACAGAAATTTACACACCCCCTGACCTTAAACCTTGATCATTTCAGCCAGTGTTCAAAACAGAACCGTCCTCAGTGCCATTAATCCACACATGCTCACACATCTGCTCCCAGCCTGCACATCCAATTAGTTTTCTTCCTCAAGGAACTGTCTCAAGTGAAGCCCCCAGGAAAGCCCTAACCACACGCATCTCACCACTTCCTGAGATTTACTCCCAACATTATTTGACAAGCTATTAGACTGAACTGGGAAAAAAAAAAAGATGAGTGCAACCATGTAGCTGCTTTACTGTACAGCCAGCTGCTTTAGCAGCCAAATAAAATTAAAAGTTTCTGACCAATTCTCATGTAGAGGCTTTGTTAATTCACAGGCACAATTTGGATTTCTGGAAAATGCTTCCTGTTGCCCATTTTGAAATTATACCTTTGCTTTGGTAAATTGCATTATTGAAGTCTCCAACTCTAACAAATATGTTAAAAATAAGCCAAACATCACTCTTGGTGCAGCCAAACACTCTTGGTGTTAAAAGAAGCCAAACATTACTCTTGGCAGGAATTTTGAAATTATTTATTTTCTTTAGTAAATTGTATTATTGAAGTCTCCAACTCTAACAAATATGTTAAAAATAAGCCAAACATCACACTTGGTGCACGGTATTATTAATCAGCAGTCATTTAACTTCATCATGTTTGTGTATTTTTCCTGAAAAGTATTCACTTCAAATAAGGCAATAATCAAAATAAATTTATCTACACACTGTAACAACCAGTTTTCCTTAGCACAGACCAACACATTTGCACTACCTTAATGAAGAATTTAAAAAGAAGTATTAATGCAGCATTTTCAAGAACAAGGTGTGAGCTTCCCAGGGATGCATCAATTATCACATTACCACAGACTGCCTGGGAGTTCAGCCGTCCTGCTTTTGATGATGGGCATTTTAAGGCATTAATGCTGGGCAATTTTCTCAAAATTCCTTTCAGGACAAATCTCCTTAAGCTCATAACACCTTAACGCTTTCCAAGAACAAAAGGCTCCCGTTCTAGGAGAGCAGAGTTAATGCAGCCTGTCTGCCACGCCTTTGTGAGAGCTGACTGGCATCAGAGCCCAGGAGAAAACAGATCACACAGCTGCAGGTTCCCCGGGGGCAGGGAGGGAGGGCAGGCAGGGAGAGCCCGGGCTGCACGGCCACAGGGCTCTGCCACAGACACACACCCTGTCACGGTCACACAGCCCTGCCAGCTGTGCCTCTGCCAGCTGTGGCTGTCCCATGGCCACACAGCCCTGCCATGGCCACACAGCTCTGCAAGGTGTGCCTCTGCCATGGCCAGACAGCCCTGCCAGGTGTGGCTCTGCTAGGTGTGGCTCTGCCATGGCCACACAGCTCTCCTGGGTGTGACTCTCCCCCAGGTGTGTCTCTCCCAGGTGTGTCTCTCCCAGGTGTGTCTCTCCCAGGTGTGGCTGTCCCCCAGGTGTGTCTCTCCCAGGTGTGTCTCTCCCAGGTGTNTGTCTCCCCCAGGTGTGGCTGTCCCAGGTGTGTCTCTCCCAGGTGTGTCTCTCCCAGGTGTGACTCTCCCCAGGTGTGCCTCTCCCAGGTGTGGCTCTGCCATGCCCACCCATCTCCAGGGGCCCTGCCAGGGCTGGGTGTGGCCCTGCACACGGAGACTCCCCAAGAGGAGATTGGTGTGGGAAACCCTTCTGTCTCAGAAGGGAATTTATGAGCACATCCCAGACCCCAGCAATCAATGAGATGTGTGACAGGTAAAGGGAAAAGAGCAGAGGACTCAAACACTCGCCAGAGGAGGATTTTTGACTATTTACCTTCTAAACTTGCTGGCATTTACCCAGCAGCTGTGAGCAGTGTGGAAAAGGATCATTGCAAAGACTTAACCTCAAGGCTCTTTCAGGGGAACACAGCAAACACAGGAAAGTTACCTGCACCAAAACCCAAAATCTCAAAACAGGAGAAAGAGCCCTTAAGTAAAGACACATCTGTTGCAGTGTTCAAGCCTTCTTTGCAACACAAGGGAACAAATAAAGAAGGATCTCTGTTTTGTAATAGTCTTCTGCTTTTAAAAATTACATTATTAAGGTGTATAATCCATGAGTCCATCTAAAAAGAATGCAATGGAATAAAAGGGATTGTGTTTGATCACATAAAATATAAGTGGTGGTGGATTACACTGCACTCCAGTGTCAGCAGAACATAAAGGATTTGGAAACAATGATTTGATTTTTAACAAGATGCAGCGAATTTGTCCGTGGTTAGTCAGAAGCATTGTGCTTTACATAAATGCTTCACAAATGGTGACACAGTAATTACAGCATGAGAAAATGGCCACTGTCTGCTCTGCATTTTACAGACTAAATAGAGATTTCATGCATAATGAATACACTTGTGTTAGCACAATTCACTTTTCCAATATTATTTTATAAGGTGAGAATAATATAAATTTTAAATAGTTATTCAAGTGTTACATCTATTTTATCACGAGTTACATTTTTAATAAAACCCAACTTTACTTGAAGCACACAATGTTTGCATAATCTGTGGAAGAAAATTGGCACTCTAGGAATTTATAATTCGCTTACTTTTATAAAGCCTTTTGATGTATTCTGCAGATTGATAGGGTTTCAGTGTATTTATACAGACAGGAAAAATATTTTCTGTGGTTGTGTATTTGCTCCTTTGAATAGACTTCTTTACAGTTTGCAATGCGTTTTCATATAGTTTGCAAAAATAAGTTTATGATTTATCTGCAATTTAAAAAATTCATTTCAAATCTTCTTTGATGCAACACACTTCCAATTTTTGTTGTGACACAGATTATGCAAATGTGCTCGACAAAGAGGATGCAAAGTGATTTTAAAGCACAAGTTCAGGTGACAGTGCCCAGGCTGCTGTGTGAACCCAAAAGGATTGGGGGTTTATAGTGCCATGGATGGACGTTGATTATTTGGGGCTTTTCTTGGATTAATGGGGAGGCTCCCACTGGGCATTTCCCAGTGATGCATTTGGGTGTGATACTGAGCCACTGCTGTGTCCCCATCAGTGTCACACACTTTTATCATTTACTGACAACCTGTCAAGGACCTGCTAACATGTCAGGACTCTGGAACGTGATTAAAGTGGGTTCTTTGATAAAGCTCTTTTCCGTTCATGATATCCATGTGGAGTTTATATCCAGGCTTAAAGCAGCTGGAGACAGCCAGCACCTTCCTACTCAAGTGCAGAGAGCTGCACACCCAGCAGAGTCCCTGGAGCAGGACAGAACACGTGGGGATGCTGAGTTCACAGGAATCTCACATGCTACTCCCCAGTGCAGGAATCCCCTGTCAGCATCAAGGGACCTCAGCAGGGCACACTGCTCCATGAACATCTGCATTCTCAACCCCACAGGATCAGGAGGCCACAGGGAACAACACACACCAGTGCCTGTGGGCTGGAGAGAGAGAGGAGGGAGTTCTTCATGTGCAGCCACTGAAACTGCAGAGGCAATGACTGGACTGCAAGTGATGCCTTAAGATTTTAGCCTTAATATTTTTCAAATCCTGTACTGCATTAGGCCATAACTTCAAACTCCATATACAGCGTTAGTTACAGTCTCCACATTTTGGTCAGAAAAAACAATTCCTCTGGGCCTGAGATCCAAGGACACCCTACAGCTTCAGGCCTCGAAAAGTATAAACAAAAGTGAATTGGGGGGAGCAAACTGGGGTAAATGACTTCATTGTCTGAAGCTGTAATTGGAGCATTCACCCCTGATATGTAAATGGACCAAACTTAGAATTGTCTGAAAAACTCGTGACCATCGTCCACCTTGGGTGTAGCCTCTGGGAGGCTCTGACTGCCCAAGGTGTGTCTGTTGAAGGCCTTTAATAAATACCCACTTTATTCTCTTCATCTTGTCCAGCCCCTGTTCTAGGCAGCCCTTCCAAGGCACCACAGGAGGTGAGGCTGCTGAGAAGCTGTCTGGCTTTCTCACAGGGCAATGCCATATTCCGCCCTGTCTGAGGGGAAGAACATATAAACATGTGATAGTGCCAATCACAGAACTGCTCTGCAGCTACAAGAAAAGCCTNCTTCATCTTGTCCAGCCCCTGTTCTAGGCAGCCCTTCCAAGGCATCACAGGAGGGGAGGTTGCTGAGAAGAAGCTGTCTGGCTTTCTCACAGGGCAATGCCATATTCCACCCTGTCTGAGGGGAAGAACATATAAACATGTGATAGTGCCAATCACAGAACTGCTCTGCAGCTACAAGAAAAGCCTCCAAATCTGAGGGTTTGAACATGACACAGCCTCATGACTCGGCACCTCTGCTGATGCTCAGGCATTTCCTTTGCTTTGGAAAAGCAAAACCCAGGCAGCACCTGGCTGGTTCCACGTTCTGTGCATCCCTTAGAGGGCTGGAGTGAAATCTGCAAGGACAGTGGTTGGAGGGACCCTGGCAGGCAATCAGAAGGCAAAGAACTTCCAAGAAAAACCCTCAAAGGTCCGTGGAATGAACACAAGTGCAGGAGGGAGTGACCAGAGTGCCTGGAACACATGGATCTCACACAGGGGTTTCTCACACCACAGACTCAATGAAAGGAACGATGCTCCCATGGCTTTAATAAAAAAATTTAGAGCTCCATGAAGAGAGAAAGAGAAAAAACATCCAGTAAACATGAGTTGGTCATTTTCAAAAATAGTGATTTTTTAAATTCATGAACATAACATGAATATTTCAATTCCCAGGACTATTCTGCATGTACCTTTATGATGAGTGATAAAATGTTCCTGCTTGGATGCAGTTGTACTAAACCATTGTAATGGGATTCTCTGCTTGAACTTGCAGTGGAGCTGTATCCCAGATTTGGGGCTGTATCCCAGTTTGAGAGGATACTTTATTATCAATAGCTGAGTTTTGAATGCGGCCATGACCTCTGTCAATTAGATAAATCAGGATATTAAAAAAACACAGTGTCACAGTTGTTTAACCTGAGGCAATGGAATTTCTGTGCTTTGGGACAGGCTAAGCTCATTGCTGCTGTGGGCAGCATCTTTGCAGCAGCCCAAGGGTCACTCACCACCCTGGACAGGAGGGAAGAGGGCAGCAGCATCCAACCCTTTGTTGGCTCAAACTGTTGTCTCATTAAGTCAAAAGCCAAATTCCCAGTGATAATTACTGGGTCAGAATCAGGCCAAACTCCCCCATTTTTTTTTTTTTCTGTCCTTTTTATTCTTTTTTGTGAGTTTTAGAACGTAATGCCTTTAAATCAAAAAGAACTTTCTGGCTAAAAATATCAAGCTTACTATACATTGTTATTATTATGAAAGCTATATATTATTTGCAGGGAGCAAAATATTCCAGCTTGAATCTATATTTTCCCTTTTGTGTTCAAAACCTACAAAAATATCCCCCGAAATTAACATTCTTCCAATTGCATATGTACAACAAATGTTTCCATTTTTCAAAATGAAACCTTCTCGATAGAGAAACAAATCTGTGGGTTTTTAACAGGAAGAAAACTGCTTTTCCCCCATCAGCTCTCCTGTTTTTCTATTGTGTGAGAGATTTATCCTGATGGAGTTTAGCCCAGGGCGCTGTGCTTGCCCCTCCACGTTCAGGTTACTGCAAATGTTCTTTGTGCTGCCTGTCGCTGTGGCAGTGTCCTGCCTGTGCTGCAGCTCCATACATATTTAAACAGGCTGTTGCTTTACAAGCACATGTTCAAAAGATTTTATCTAATCAAATTTTAAATAGGAAATTACTTGTCTGACTTCACATCAGAAAGCTATTCCTTCCCCTGCTGCTCCAGATTGGGTTATTAGCACTTCACTGCTAAATGGTCAGCAGCGTGCCTGAGTCACCAGTCTTAATTCTGGGCCATAAATATCAGATGATGATTTATTACTAGGCAGTTGCAATGCTGCAGTAGCAAATTCTCTTTAATCTCTTTAATTTGGAGAGCAATGGCAAATAGTTTGGAAAGCTGAGAATTTCTAAGGTTCTCCGTTCAAGTAACAGCTTTATCAGCTGATTTCAGCGTCTCCCTCCACTTCCAGGTGATCCCAAGAGGTTTTCATGCCCACAATGAGCCAGTCCTGCTCATCTCTGTGAATTCACTGCTAACTGTGGGCAGCAATTCCATGGCAAGTGGGCTAAAGCTGTGATGGTGACAGTGTTCAGTGACTTTGACAGGTAAACTGAATAAACTTTGAAGGAGCAGTTGTTCCCTTGTGTGCTACCTGCCTCACCACTGTTTAACATTCCCACCTCATCTGGACCCCAGGTGGGAGTTTATCATCTGCCCTGGCTGCATATTCCAAAGTTGGAGTTTGCTCCCCAGAATATCCAGGTACTGCTTGCACCTCCCCCAAAATGCTAATTCCATTTCTCCCAGAGGGCACCAGCCCAATGTGTTTCACCCTTTCTGGGCAATGGAGCTGCCCAGGCAGGTTGGTGGTGCAAGGGAGGTTTGCTTGTGCAAATCACACCTGGATCAGGAACGTGCATCATTTCAGAAAGCATTAAAGCAGGAAATGGACTTCAATCTTGCTGAAATGAAGACTAATCTGCAAACTTGACAGAAATTGTTTATTTAGAAGATGAACAAACTAACGTGACACAAGACACCTCAAGAGATTAAAAAAAAACCAAACCAAAACCATTTTCTTAATTTCAAAATACCTTTTTGTCATATTTAAAGATTGGTTGGTTCTTTATTGTTTTTTATTTCAGAAATAATTCAAATTTGGCTTGACAAACTATGAGGAATTCAGAGAAGAGCAAGCACAATAGGGAGATTAAAGAAGACAGCCTAAAGAATGTCAGACAATCTGTCTAAATCCCAAAAGACAGGAAGACAAGGAAAGAAAACATTTTCTGATTGTGATATTTAGGAGCCTGAACTAAGAACAGAATGTAATTTGGAAAAATAAAAGCTTCTGATACGAGTAAACATGAGGGGCAATTACTGGAGGCAAATAAAGGAAGCCAGACTAACAACAGTGTTAGGAGTGTCTGTAAAATACGAGTGTAAGAACTCGTATCTGACTTTTCCATCACTGAGAACCAAGATGATGACCCTCAGACATCCATAATTTAGGGATTTCACCCTGTTTGTACAGATTCAGGCTCCACACTTCAGCAGCTCATATAAACCCAAAAAGGTTTCTAACCTCCCTCTTTTGCAAGTGAAATCCAGTTCCTGAGTTTGGGGCTACTGGATGATGTCACAGCCCAACACACCCTAAAAAGCCTCTGAAAGGTGTCAACTGTCCTGTCCAAACTGGAGATTTCAGGGAAATATTACTTGACTGCTTTCAGGATCAAAGGAGGGAAATAAACACTCTTAAAAACCAGAAGACAGGAGACACTATGGGATAAACCAGATGCAAAATCACCTGCTGAGGAATAATGTGCTTAATCTCTGAACACTTTTCAGGGAAGGAATTTAAGTACATGCAAGATCTTCAGCTGGTTTAAGTTATTTTAAAGTACCTTGATCTCAAGGCAGCCAGATCCAGCCCTATAAATTCTTGATGCTGTTGATATGTCACATACTTTAGCCTGAAGTTCTGTTCTTTTTGTAGTAAATCTAGTCTAGAGTACAGAGCAGTTGTGCTGTGCTCTCTGTTACTGTAAAACTAAACTGTGCTGTCTTTCAGGGTTTTGTTTTGATCCTAAATTTCTCAGCTGAGACACTCTGATGGCATATCTGCTGGCTTCAGGCACAACAGAACTCATTTAAGGAGTGTTGTTTCACCTTAAAATGGACAATCAAGGAATAGAAAACCTCCAAATGTGAACCTGGTGTACTCAAGGCAGCTTCTCCCCAAAAGCAAAGACAAAACACCCCCAAGAAACATTGGTTCAAGAGAGGGAGGGAAAACAAACCAGAGCAGCTCTTTCCTTCCTCTAAAAGAACAGCGACTGCTTAGGCTTTCCTTATGACTCATAAAACAAGGGAAGGTGTCAGCAGGGAGAAACAGAATCTGTATTTTCATTTGTCAGTAACTTTCAGTTCTATTTCCACTGCCAAGCAGCTGCACTACCTGCCTTTGACTGTTGTGTGAATGACAGGTGACAGAGGGCTTCTTAAAGCCTTTAAAGGTTGCAGTAATTCCTAACCTTACCTTAATTAACCTGGCAGAATTCACCTTTGGAAGAAACAAGGCCCAGGGTTTGATTTTAGGATCTTCCTTCCTTGGAGAAACGTGAGGAGGGAAGGTGGCCATGGGTACAGCACAAGAGCAGGACACAATGTCCCTGTCCCCTGGTTTCTGTTTTTGTGTGGCACAAAAACCAACTGGCAGGTGAACATTTTTCTTGGGCTTGCGGGATTGCTTTGATAACTTATAATCTAATGGCATTAATATTTCAAAGGGAGCTTCCATTAAATGAGAGGAGTTATCTGTTTTGGAGCAATTTGAAGGGGCTTTCATTGTTAACTCCTCTCAATTAATCCTGGCTTTATGTTTTGGGGACAGACTGCCTTAGCCTTCACATTTATGCTATCACCGTGTGGCATGACCAAGATATTTGAGCTCCTAGGGGAATTCCTTGTCAGAAGGATCTAAACCACACATCTGATGAGAGCTCCATGTGAAGGACTGGATTTATTCTCCCTTTAGCTTGGCCTGTGAATTCCGGGTGCCAGCCTGCCCCTTGCAAATGACATTCTCAGAAAAAAGCACCACGACTGTGGGGTCAAAGCATCCACCTGCAGAGAGCTCTCACAGCCTGGCTCAAGATGTTCTGCTTTGTGTTTAGCCATGCAAGTTTTCCTAGAAACCCCTTTCTCATATTTTAGCCATCCAACACCAAGTTGCTTGTTTTTGTTCATGCTCTTTGTGGTTTGACTCTGATCCTGTTTGGGACCATTCAGCTTTGTGACACTTCTGTTTAAGAGAAGTCCTTTTTATTAATACCTGTGAGAAATGGCACTGAGTGGGAACTCACTGGAAAATGAGATCAGTAAGTTTTCAGTTTAGGGCTGTTTGCAAAACCCATCTCAGAAACAGATGTACACGTGGAATTACTCCTGTGGAAAGTAACCAGATAAAATAGTGCTGACAAGGGCAGTGAAAATTGTTCTGCTGTACTAAGTGTGATCAAGGGACAGAGATTACTGGGAATATTTTTAATAGGAAGTTGGTAAAAGTGCATTACCCTTCAGTGATCTCCAGTGCAGTCCCTCATGGCTGCTTAGACAGAACTACTGCAAATACTTAAGCCCCAAATGTCTTTATCTTGATCTTTCCAATGTTTAATTTCCTCCTACAGAACATGCATTGGAAGGCTTAGGGTACCCTAAGCAACTAAAATGCTTTACCTTTTAATTTTGTCTAAATGGTGCTAAGATGATCAGAGATGTGCTGTAATTCACATTTTTCTGGTGAAATGGTAAAATTGCATTTCCCCAATTATCATTTCACCTCTCTGAAGGCACCAGAGATAGCACCAAAGCTGTTCAGAGAGTCACAGAGCTGGCACACGGTCTGTTATTCCTTTAGCTACTGCTCTGATCAGCATTAGGAGAAATTCCTGCAGGGGATGTGTTTATCTGGGCGTGCAGAAAGTCATTTCTACAACTTGGCAAAAACTCTTGACTTGAATGCATCTAAGCAGGAGCCCTGGTGGTGCTGGGAACTCTCACCTCAGGTCTAGCAGTGAGAATCTGAAGGAACTGAAATCCCATTCCTTTACACCTCAAACTGTCATGTAAATGCTGAGGCTGAGGAAGGCTGAGGAATGATTCTAAGATTCTTCTTCTGTTCATGATTCTAAGATTCTTCTTCTGTTCATTCCACTTAAAATTATACTGTGTAATGCAAAATTATACTGTATCATCTGCAGTATTGGCAGATTACAAAACAGATTTACCCAGAGACAGAGATGTGGAAACCTCCTTCTCTTTCTCTCCCCTTTTCTTTTTTCTCTTCTTCTCTCCCCTTGCAACATTCTCTCCCCTCCTCTGCAGCCCCTCTCAGCTGCCCTCTGATCCCAGCTGCACAGAGCAGAGCCTGCAGGAAATGCCACTGTCACCCAGAGAATCTCTCAGCCAAGTGCACCCACAGTGGGACACCACTGTGACATCAAAGGAACTCATCTCAGCACCAGACCTTCCCAAGTTCAAACAAATCACCAAAAATCTGTGCTTTTCATTTTGATTATTTAGGCTTCTCTGATTTTCTCTGCTCCCATATCTCTTCCCAAACTGTATCCTAAACCAGAAGCCATAGCCAGAAATTTGCCAGCTGTGGAACCACCACTCACTCCCCCCCACACATGCTGGCAGGGTTTGCTGCTGCTCCTCTTGACAGAGGCTCGTGTCTCTCTACCACCCCAAATGGCAAAGATAAGGTGGAGTTTTCCTGAACAGTCAAACTTCTGTAAGGGTTTCATCTGTTGCTGGGCTGTTTTGAGGACAGAATGAGGCATTTATGCTGAGGGCAATCTAGGAATTTATAGGCTCTCTAAAAACAGAGCTGGAGATGGAGTGTCTTGAGCAACAAAGGATGCAGAAAAATGGCTCTGCAAGGCAGCAGGGTGGGGAGGAGGTGTGATGGAGAGGTTTCTCCAGGCAGGAAGATAGAAGACACTGAAAATGCAGCATTTCTGTGAGCCAGGATCATCTGTGAGGATGTGTGGCAATGAGAAGCTGATGAGCATGGCTGACTGCCAGCAGATATTATGATCTCAGAATATTGATGTTTTGTACTAATAATTACAAAATCAGCAGCTGTACAACTGCATATTTGGATAAATACAAGTGTAAGGGCGTCCTGTGACACGGTGAATGGAAATGAGTATGATTGAAATGACACATCACACAGTGATACTGATGCCAAGGAAAGACAGACAAGCTGGGAGAATGATAACATAATAAAGCATTAAAGAATCTTGATATTCAAAAGGAAAGAACTGATAATGACAACATTCATAAGCAGTCAGAGAAACACATTAACTTGCCATTGCTGTTGAGAGCAGATACAGATCAGATAGAAGACAATAAGAAAAAAGAAAATTTACTTGTCTGCACTTGTAAAAGCATACTGGGGCAAAAATGCATCCTCCTCATAAGCCCAAAATAAGAAATCTACAACCAGCACAATCTCTTCAGATACCCTGAAAGATAAGCAGAAAGATGGGGAGTGTCTGCACAGCCAAGAAGGAAGCCAAGAGCTGGAATCATATCATCTGAATGTTCCAAGTAGATTTGTTATAGATTCCCACCCAGGCAATCATCTGTGACAATAAGGCAGGAGGTTCAGTTGGGATGTCTGAAATCTGAAAGTCCTTGTTCAAGGGAGGCAGCTCCATGGAGGAATTAGGAAGAAGTACAGAAGAATACTGGGATTAGGTAAGCATTTGGCAAAAATCACAGTGATAAAACACATTTAACCCACAGTCATGGTCAAAGTCTGGCTGGGATGTTCCAGGATGTGTTTTTAATGAATGTTTTAATGAATGTTTTTAATGTGTCACTGACTGACACAATTGAAAGTATTGTATAAAATCTGCTGTGCCTGAGGGTCAAAACTGGTCAGGCACTGGTTATTCCATGGACACTCACTGCTTTTGGGATGGGAACACAGCAGAAGCCCAGCTCTGGACCAAGACAGTCAGCCAGGCAAAAGGGAAGCTCCATATTTCCATTTCCCAACAATCTCAAGTTTCAAGGCATGTCAGAAGGAGTAGGGTTAACACCTGTCCCACCTGAGGGCTCAGATTTTTGAGCCATTTGTAGATTCTAACCTCAGAGAGGTGATTCTGGTGCAAAGACTGAAGTTCAAGTCCACTAGACATTTGGGGTTGTGTATCCTGATCAGTGGAGGAGGGCCCACGGATGGACTAAACTGTATTTTCCTTCACCTGTGCTGTTTGCCTGCCCTGCCAACCCAAGTCCAGCATGAGCTCCACTC
The DNA here is from genome assembly GCA_013399915.1 of Illadopsis cleaveri. Lineage (NCBI taxonomy): Eukaryota > Metazoa > Chordata > Aves > Passeriformes > Timaliidae > Illadopsis > Illadopsis cleaveri. The sequence continues at coordinate 506,467 of VXBB01002544.1, forward strand.
CCTGGCACTTTGCACAATGTTGCATCAGGCTTCTCAAGACAGAAGCCTGGATTAATTTCTGCCTTGCAGTGGCTGTGTGAAACCTTCAGACACAGATACAGGAGTGCCTGGGTCTGCCCTGGTGCAGGTGTGCTCATGGACTCGTGCCCAGGGTGGTGTCAGCACAACCCCCTTCACCACAATGCTCCACAGCTTGCTCACAGCTGCCTGAGGCCTAACTAAACTAAACACAGGTTTAGCCTAGCTGTGGCCTGAACCTTTCCTCCACCTTTGTGCAGGAGTGAACCCCCTGATGGCTGCCCTGAACTGACACCTGATGCTGGTGGTTGTTGCTTGGGCGGAGCCTCACCACAACACAGAGCTGGGAACTGGAATTCCTTGCACAAGCTTCCTTCCCACTTTTCACCAAACATTTTCCCCTCTGAAAAGGAGGCAGCAGAGGCAGGACCCAGTGTGAATCTGTTGCTTCTCTCTTTCCATGAGCAGCAGGACGCTCATCCTCTCCCTCAATCCTGCAGGGCACTGAGCAATCCCTGCTCCTCTCCAGCCCCACCACCTTCATGTAAGGGCTAAAGGACAAGGCCTTACACCAGTGGACTGACACGGTGATCAGATCCATGTAAGACACTGGTTCTGTGAGCAGGCTGAACTCAGCAAGGCTCAGCTTAAGATGCTGCTTTGCCCTTCTGCCTAGAAACCTGCAGGACTGCAGCAGGGCAAACCACAGAGCAACTTCCCCATCCACGCTCAAGATTTATATGGCTGGCTTTCCTCTTCTTAAATCTCTCCTAACAAAGCTTTGTTCAAAGATGATTCACAGATGTTGTCATTAAAAACTTGGTACTTGCCAACAAATAACACATGGGCCTGCTTGAGAAACTGCTGTTCCCACAGCTTTCCCCAGGAAGAGATACTTGGGGTAATTGGTAAGGCCTGTGAGAATGGGACATTATAAAGATTCTTCTACCATCCATAATTTTTGAAGAGAATCCTGGTGTCCTGAGAATTTATCTTCTTCATATAAAAATCACTTGGATAAACACACATGATATAGAACAGATAATTAAGCCCATTATCATTAAAGAAGTGTTGATCTTTTCAGGTAATAGTGAATGGGTCAAGCAAAGACTTATTTGCAACAAAGATAAACAAAATCCCAGCACTAGCTAATGGACAGCCATGTATCTTAATTATAGACATAAAATAAAATGATTAATTGATATGCAGGCGTGAGTCTCAAAGGCCAGAAGGTGACAAACAAAAGGACAGGACTGTACTGTCCATTGCAGGATGAGATAAACCACAGAGACAGCAAACCTCAACCGAAAGGGAATAAACAACAACAGAGGGAAAAGGGACCATGACCTGGCTGGAGTACACACACAGAATCACTCCTGTGCTCACCCACTCAGGACATGCTGAAATCTAAAACCCAGGAGCCCACCCCTCTGTTAGCAGCTTGGAAAAGCAACGTGGGGAGTCAGCAGTGAACCCTGTCTGGGGAGATCCTTATGAATAGCTATGAACAGAAATGTTTCACAGTGGTAACCCACATATCGATGAAATTCTTGCCCATTTATCAGGAAAAGCCTGATAAGGCTTTTTTAAGGAAAAGGCTTTTTTTTTTTTCCTGGGAGGTGGAAAGAAACGAGCATTTGGTGGGTTTTCAAAAACGAAAAGCAATCTCAGTCTTTTGCAAAGCTCTCAACACTTAGAGCAGTACATAGAATTTTCATATAGTTTTGAATAAATGACAGATGTAGTACACATTTACTACATTCTCAATTCTACCATTTAGAGGCTGACATTGAAATATTTTGCTCTGTTTTTCATGGGCCTGTTGTTAAAAGCATGACTGCTCTGCCAAAAAGTCTGTGTTTGGAAAGGCTTTTATTCCTCTTTTATCCCTTTTGTTCTGCTGTGTCACTCCATGCTCCAACAAAGAGCTTGGTGGCATTTCACAGCCCTTGTTTGTGCTCTCACCCACACCTGTAAGGACATTCCCACTGACCTCACCACCCTTCACATCAGGGCTCCATCTGGGATTCAGCTCCAGAGCCAATTCAGCACTCCACTTCCAGGCCAGCAGGGAATAGGCAATGTTATCATACAACAGTAGATGGACTGGGTGGGTTTTAAGCTTAAGAAATACAAGTTCACAGTCTGTACAACTGCCAACATCATCTCACAGACATGCAGCAAGGGGAAATTCAACTAATCTGATGTTTGTTTTTCTTTAACATTCTATTAAAGCAAAGCAGCTCCATAATGAGATTACTGCATTTTATCTCTTAATTGTATCCAGATACGGAAAAGAGATTTACTGCTAGTGGCTTGTATAGAGTACAATATTTTAAAGCTAATTATGATAGAACATTACTATTGTCACACAATGAAATACTTATTCTTCTGTTATGAATCAATACCATTTTCTAAAATTTATTGTAACTACCTTTTTAATTGGATATACACCCTGCTAAGTTCTGAAACAGCCAGTTATATAAATATAATTCTTTTAAATCCAGGATGGTATCAGCATAAAATATTTTAGTTAAAGAGATTGCAAAAAAAGGAGAAGAAGTGACATTAAGTAGCTTTCCATTATTAAAGCCAGCTGAAAGTCAAGTCTTGAAAGCATTCAAGTTTTTATTTTTGAACTTTCCATTGTACATGGAAGTGTGGATACACATCCTCCCCAAATGCTGTATTAATAGTTTGATTGTTCATTGAAGACTACCAAGCACCTGGCTTTTGTTTCTATTACTCCACACAGAGAGGAAATCATATTACAGTATTTATCTTCCTAAATCCCCAGGGCCTAAAACCTCTACCAGCCTTTTCTTTGCTTATGGATAAAATACAGTAAACAATTAAAAAGTTAAGCAAAGAGTTTTAAAATAACATTGCATCCAAGTTCCTTTGTTCAAAAATATTGGTGAGCAGATGGTGAAAACCTCTGCTTGATCTGTCAGTTGTAATTACTTAAGGATTTTTAAAAAGAGTGTCCCTATGTGATGATACCCTGATTATACAGGCCATCAATGCAAACTAAAATTCAAGTGTTTACAAGCTGGTATTGCAATTACCTGTAACACTTTGTGCAAAGTACACCTTGGTTTTCCTGAACAAATCTTCACAACAGGCACAGCTGAAGTCTTGACCACAAGCTGATCACAGCATATTTGCAAATCTTACCTGAGGATGAGACACTCTTCCCCCTCTCTACTCAGAGGCAAAAGGACAAGGAAAGGCTTTTGCTCATCTCAGCAGGACCAAGCAGCAGTTTAGAACCTACCTGAGCTGCAGCTATCAAATGAGCACTGTTTTCAGCACTCTTAGACCTGTATTTCATGTATTTACACATCCAATCCACATTATACTTACACTACAGTAAATTAAACCAGTTACATTTTGGTGAGGTAAAATGCATCAGAACTTGGAGATGAGGCAAACCAATAATATCAAGTATTTAGAAACACTTCTTATTAAGTCACTGAAAGGATTTAACTACATACTGTATTGCCAGTATGTTGGTGGAAGTTGTTAGATACTGAAGCTGATTCTACACTTGATGACATATTATCCAAGTAATTTAATGAATAAATATTGCAGAATGCAATATCTGAGACTATCAAGAAATTTCACTTAACCAGCAGCTCACCACTAGGGAAAAACTCCACAGTATTTTCTATGGGTTTTTTTTAAGAATATATACATTGAGCCAACTCTGGATCATCTTCAGTATCATTCTGCAGTAAATAAAGGCCTGTGTAAACACTGAGCATACTCTATAACGTCATCAATTTTTTATTTATCTGAAGAGCCCACCATCATCTAGGAAGGCTCTTCAGCATTCCTGTGATCCAGATTTCACAGCAGACATTATTCACTCTACATTTAAGTCTTTTATCTGCATGCCAAGTGTTAAATTATATTGGGTTACTGTCTGTTTCATTCTTTTTTTACTGCAGCTCTTCACAGATTAAGATTCAAATCCTTTGAATTTAGTAGGATTTTGACAGCAATTCAGGCAGTGTAAGTCTTAGCTCTGTCCACCTAATTGTGGCACAGGAATTTCTGAGCTCTCTGGTGCCTACAGGAGCTGGATTTACCTGCTGTGTGCATCCTGTCCCCGGATCCTTGGCAGCCATCCTCATCATCACAGTCTCCACTGGCCTCCATCTCTGGGCTCCCTCCAGCCCCACTGCCAGCATCTCTGGGCCCCCACCTCTCCAGCTTCAGCCTGGCCTTCTCAGCATCCAGCTGCAATGGAGAAGGGACAAACCAGCCACGGTCAGAGCATTCACACAGCTCCCACCCCTGGCACCCATCTAATTTGTACAGCAACCAACACCTTCTCAAGCAGTTCCAAGAGCAGCTCCTCAAGCTGGAGGCTGTTTCTGGCAATGGCATTCAAATATTTTGGAATATCAGACTATGCAACCAAATGTTCTCCAACACAGATGACCAGGCACTTACCAAACTTTTAACTGAAAACATCATTATCTACCAGTACCACCACAGGGGAGAGCTGCTCCTACAGCTTCTCCTTTGCCAGCCACAGTTTGGGACACACTTGTCACTGATGGTACCATCTGCCAGTTGTCCAAGTACTCATTGTGAGGGATTTACAGTTCAAGACCATGACAAACTTCACAGCTGAGGGCATTTGATGATGCTGATTTTCATGATAGGCTTGGTCACTTGGAAACCTTGCTCATGGATATGACTTTGAAGATGTTGCCATTTAAGATGTCTATTCCAACTGCAAGTTGTTTATTAGATTTCACCTGAAATATTTCCAGGACTGAGCATAGAATAAGAAAAGCTTTTCTAAAATAAATCTAAATGTATCACACCAGGTCATGCTTGCTCTAACAATGTATTTACCCCCCAAAACTCAGCTTGTTGATCTTTAGATAACCCTTTCTCCTGCTGTCACCACAAACAGCTGTCTACTATTAGCACTGTAGAAATAAATGATTTTTCAGCTCACTGGTAGTTCCAAAAGATGAAAAATCCCATTTCCTTGGGAGTGAATCTAAACCCAACCTGTGCAGGGCACACCAAGAGCAGCACTATCTGGAAAAAAAAACAAACAAATCCAAATGCCTTAGACTAATAAATTGCATTATAAGGCAAATATTCATCAAGCAAGGATGGTCCAGGAGAAGCCTGAACCTTTCCCCAACCCCTGAGGAGCACTGACCAAATGGACCGACTGTGTACTGCTCTCAAAGCCTCTCTCTGAACTGCTGCCAGATTGTGGATCTACCCCATACCCTTCAGCACAAGCATCTTCCTCCCAAGGTACTCCAGAGCCATTTCAGGCTTTGTGATCTGCTTCATCCCAAAGGACTGATTATTCTTGGTACTGAGCAAGAAGTACTTTGAAATGTAACACTTTGGAGATTCACACACTGAAAAGGAGCTGTTCTGGGAGCTGTGGGTGAACTGGAGCACAGGGCTGACACAACTGCATTAACTGGGCTTTGGGGATGGTGATGGATGCAGAATTTCTCTGCAGGGGGAAGCTTTGTGTCACAGTCTCCTTCAGGTGCTGGGAGCTGCCACCCCCACTGTGGGGCTGACAAATGCCTGGAGACCACAGCAGGGATCTGGTTCTGTGGAACAACAGATGCCAACTTGTGCAGGGCAGAACGCAGGAAATTCTGCACCCTTTCACTGCAGAGCTCAGTTTGCTCCTTCTGGAGACACAAATAACTGCACAGTGCAGTGTGAAGATCAGTCAGTGGGAGGAGAGGGCATGGACTCACATGTCAGTCAGGAGGCACACTGAACACTCTGTAATTGTTGTTGCATGTCTGTTTTTATAAACAAGTTGCCAAATGTTGAGCCTTGGTATTCACAGCCATAAAGACTGATGTCATGGCAATACAAAACAACATTCTGTTGAACAATTGGAAAATTTTGCTTATGAGGGAGAAAGATAACTCAGTTCTTTCACAAATTCATTGTGTCCTGACCATGTTAGAAAAGACTCATTCATTCTTAGTTACAATTCTTCAGAATGAAAAGAAATGGCTAAGTGGCAAACAGAACAGACACAAAATGTAATAAAGGCTTTTAATGACTGTTTGCAAGTCAGAGCAGAAAGTTTTGCTGCCTGTTAAGGCACTCCTTCTGGGCAAAAATCTGATTTCACTCATTGCCTGTGGCTCAAATCCTGACCTCTGCTCCAAAGAAGCAACACTTGAACCAAATGGGCCCCAGCTCCAAGGAGGAAGCTCAGCTCTCCAGCATGGTGCACTGCAGCCTTTCTGGGTTCTGCTGCCTTCACTGCAGCAAGAGAGGAGCTGGAGCCCAGCTCTGCATCTCAGTGTCTCTCTGAAGGTGCATCCAGCCCTTGCTTGGCTTGTCAGCAGAGAGGGGCCACCAAATTACCCAGAGCCCTGATAGCCAGGGTCACCATCACCACTTCACATCAGCTCAGGTGTGACCTTCCAACCCTTTCCACCTTGGATACCCTTTCCCAGCCTCTTCATAGCAGGGCTTTTATGTCCTGTGGCTACCACTCAGCTGGAACGATGGACCAGAGCCTGACTTTGTGCATCAGTAATGGTTTGTCTAGAAATAAACTTATTCCAGGAGATGGGAGAGTGTAGCCACTTCAGTGAGGAGCTCCAGACACACCAAGCATCCCTGTTGGGCAATGTCACCATTTCCCAGTGACTTGTGACCCAGCATCCTTCTCTTTTCAGATTCTGAAGGCACAGATCTCCTTTGGCTGCTGCCACAGGACTCCAGTGACTTCAGTGCTTCAGGGCAATAGCAAAAGCCTTGCCAGCATGTTCCAATCTCCTTTTTTTCACAGAATAACAGAAACCTGTCTCAAAGGCCTGAGACTGCACCCTGGAGGTGTTTAATAAAAGCCTGGACGTGGCACTCAGTGCCATGGTTTGGTTGATGAGGAGGTGTTAGGTCACAGGTTGGACTAGATGATCTCAAAGGTCTTTTCCAGTTCATTCTGTGATTCTGTGAAAATAGCACAGTGAAAACAGCCCAGGCTGGGCTGGGATGGTGGAGCTTTAAGAAGATCACAATGGAAGGCATAACCCATCACTTTTTACTCTCTGGTCCCAGGGGTTGGGTGTGGGCAGGGAATGCCTGCTGTCCTTTGTGGCTGTGGGACTCTGAGGTTCCCAGCAGAGGACCTGGAGGTCACCTGAAAGTCCAGGTCACCTTCAGAGACAGCCTGGGAGACACAGATGTGTTAAAAACCTTCAGCAATTCTCCAGGCTCCAAGCACAAATCCTCCTGCTTCCCCAGATGGCTGTGGGGAGACCCAGAGTCCCCTGCCCCTATTTAACACTGGGGAGCACAGACTGGAGTCAGTTGTGGCATTTCTATCAATGCTTAAGAGCCACTCTTAAAAACCCCTTATTTTGGTGGCTCTTTCCCTGCCATCTGACAAATAATTCCATCCAGCCACTTCTGGCAACTCTGCACAACAGCTCCTGCCTGGGAGTGCCCTGTTCTGATGCTGAGAATTGATGCCTCAGTTAAATAATTGCATTTCAGGCTGGGCCCTGGAGCTTGTGCCTTTACCTTCACAAAGCACAAGCCCAAGATTCCAGGGAATACTAGAATCTTAACAGCTTAAAAATTAAGTCTTCAAGTTTTTGCCTTATGTGAAAGGTTTTTTTGGTTTCTTTTTCCCTCTTGAAAAGGTTATATAAATAGATCAATAAGATTTGTACAGTCCAACTGCAAACTGACTCAAATCAAGAATTTTCCCAATTGCAATAAGCTTTGGATGAGGTTCATAAACCTCTCAAGGGTTTCTGAGAAACTATATACTGCTTCTGTGGGGAAGTGTCAGTGTCTGTATCTGACTCAGCTGAAAGGTAAAAATCACATTTTACAATTCAGCTCTTGAGTCAGACACAGATGACTCTCCTGCATGGATTTTATTTATTCCAGCAAAGGTCCCAACCTCAAGTGACATTAAAAAAAAAAAAAAAGAAGTTCTGCTGACATAAGGTTTTCTAGAGAAGAAAGAATTCCTATGAGAGTGGCTGCTGTCTTTCTCCCCTATCAATACTTCATGATGTAGCACACACATTCCCAGTCACATAAAAGAGTCCTTCAGACCTGAGAGGCTTCAAAGAGCCCGTGACACACAACCCCTGAGCTCTGCACGAGTCTAACCCTAATGCTCCCTGGGAACATGGGTGTGGCAGAGTAAAATTCATTATCGTGCCTTTTCATGAAGCCATGTTCCACTTGAATACTTCCACACCTTAATTAAATAATAACTGCTTCACTCCATGAAAACCATTGTAGAAAAAGGTGCCAGTTTCTATCTGTTTCATGGATCAGTCTATTTGCTGAGGGGTCATATATGCATGTGTATGACTTCAAGCTGTAGGATAATAACCTCATTTCATCAGAAAACAGGTTTTAAAATTGTATTTTACACCACAGTTTCAGGCTTCTCAGGTCAGTGAACACAACAATGAAAATATTCTCTTTGAATAAAGCCACTTAGAAGTTGTGTGCTCGGAATATTCAGAGACAAATTCCACAAAATAATTGTTCCAGAGGGATTTGTTAATTAGTTTTCCACATGACAGATTGCACTGTGGGTGCTTCTTCCTTCTGAACAGTCAGCTCTGAGGTGAAATGTGACTTGTGTCCACTTGCCATGTGAGCACACCTATCACTGTTGTTTCCAGGGGGAGGAAAGCCCAGCTGATTATACTCTGCATTTAGAAACTGTAAGCTAAGCATGATTTTTTCTCAAGGTATTTACAAGTAGCTGCCTTTTAAAAAGTGCTCCAGTGACATAAATATGATTTGCAGAGACAAAGCGTTTTGCCAGCTTATGCACAAATAATGCACAAAGCCTCATCTTGAAAAGAGTCATAAATGACTCAATCCTTCCATTCATTTCTTTAAAAATAAAATAAAAAATCCTTTCTAAACCATTATTAGGTCAGAAATGACTACAACTGGGAAAGACAATGTGCCTTTGTTTTTGGCCTGTTATATACATTTTTTGTTAGGAACTGACATACTGCTTTAGGCATAGAGCTGCATTTTACTGGTGCCTTGTGACTGAGCAGATGTTCTGTCACTTCACAAAACAATAGCAACGTAACAAATTTTAGACATAACTGCCATATATACACTTATTCCAAGTGGGACCTCTCTGAGAGAACATTCATGGTTCATTCTCCTCCACATGTGCTCTTATCTCCTTTAGAAAAGCATTTGGCAGCTGCTTTTGTTTCTTCTTTTCACATTATCTAGCACTCATATATTACACCATAAGTAAGGAAAATAAAATTATTTAGCTTCAGTTTTGTCAGATATTTTCTTCAGTTCATTCTTCCTTTGTCTCTATTCCACAGAAACCCAAAAAGGCCTGATGAATTATCCCCTTCTAGATGAATTATCCCCTTCCAGTTTCTTCAGGCAGTAGTCTAGCTGGAGGAGGTAGCTCCTAAATCCCTTTTTTAGGTGAAGAGAACAGAGATCCAACCTTCTCCAGCAACCACCACCCCCAGCCTTCCTTCTGCTGTTTATCCAGATCCTTCCAATAACCTTCCATGACACATCCTGCTGTACAAGTCACCTGGACACATTACAATAATTTCAATGAACAGCTATACATAATTTATGGGACACACTTATGGGCTGACAATGGCTTTGGAATTTTATTCACGTCCCTCCAGACCAGACCTTTTCAGCTGGGGAACTGGCCCAGCACTGGTGAATTCCTTTGTTCTGTGGTTTTCTCTCCAGCCTAAGCACCTCACATTTGCATACATTGATATGTGTATTTATTGTCTATGCCCATGCTCCTAGAATATATAAATATATATAAATATATTTTATATACACAGAAGGGGAAGGCTCTCTTGAAGCACATGGAAACATGCTAAGGGCAAGTCTCAGAAAGTGGGGCCCACACCCTTCTTTTGCCCTCTGCCTTGGGGTATCTCCACTCAAGCTACACACAGGAATTGCAAAATTCTTTTTCCATTTTTGGCAATTTTTTCCCCAGGGTTTTTGATTTGTTCTCTTATCAAGTTCCTCAGAGTAATCCTACCCTCTCTGTATTGGTTTGGGACACTGCAGCTCCCCATGGAGCCACTTTTTGGATAAAATTTTTTGCATAAATTTCTGGTAAAGCAGGACAGGCTAACAGACCCAGCAGCAGGAGGGTCACAGTGACAGAAAGCTTCCTGGGGATCACTACATGTGGCAGGGGAAATGACACAGCTGCTTCTAATGTCTTCTCCATGTTGTTTTTCATCTTCTGCTTCATTCTAGAATTATTTTGTTTCAAGTGTGTTGATTATTTGACCAATCCTCCCACTGTTTCTGAGCATCTCCAGTATGAGCTTTACACCTTTTGGGAAGGTCAGGACTATTTTCTGATTTTATCCATCTTTTTTTAAGTCAAAAAAACTGTTGAAATTCATGTTTTGATTTGTTTTGACTTGCTTTTATTCACATCAAATCACTAAATTACTGCTTTCAGAAACAGCATCTGTATTCCTACAATGGCTTTAGAGTCTTTTGGTTTCAGTGGAAGATTCTTGCAAATATTCCTTTATTTCTCTGTTTCTCTCCTAATTTTATAGCCCTAGCTTCTCCACACACACATTCTAATCCTCTGCCACTGAGGCTTTGTATTTGCCCAATCTATCTCTACCTGTGATTCCTTTTTGTTCTCCTGGTTGATGCAGATTGACTCGTTACCCCCATCCTGATACTCTCCTGCCAGGTCACACACGGGATACCTGCAAATCCACACTGCCAGTTATCTCTGACTGCTTTTCATTTCTTCTCTGAGTCCTGCCTCTAACCTGTGTCTCTCTGATTTCCTGGATATTCCTCTGCAGATCCACACCCCAGAGCAGAGGAGATAAAAGCATTAATTTCTTTTTGCTTGGATCACAAATGTTTCAGCAGGAATCTAAAGATGGTTTTTAAGGGATTCACTTTGTTACACTGCACAATTAATGCTTCTACTCCTGCAGTTTATAGTTTCTGTTTTCCAACTGCTTATTCAAGGTGAGCTAGGAGACTGCTAGCACCAGGATCAGGTTAATATTCACTCAATTAAATTACACAAACTACAAATGTTCTCGTACTTACTGATTACACTGTGAAGGAGCAACAACAATGTGCAGTCACAGAACCTTAGCACTAATAGCACAGTAACAGTTTGGGTGAAATGTCACCAAAAAAGCACTAATTGTGACTGATGTAAAGTGAGTACAAGTTAAAAAAACCCCCAACTTATTCCAGTTAATAATGTGCTTAAACAGATATTTAAAGAGAAGAAAGAAAATCTGATTTAAATTCAGCACGTCAGTTGGGGCAAGGGAGCAGCAGACACCTCTCCTTGATGTCTTGTCTTGCTGTTGGGCTGTAATTTTTTGATATTTTGTGATGCACTAAGGAAGATCCTTCTGACCTGGCATCTAATATGCTTAACTCAGACACAGACATTGGGTTAGTCCCTGCCACAGGTGTGAATTTCACCTTTAGACAGAAAATGTAGCCTAGTGTTGCCCAAAAACATCACAGGCTTTTAAATTGCAGTAGGTGTAGTTTGAAAATAGAGCATATGGCTAAAAAATCTGTTGTGTTACATTGAAGACTCTCTGCATCTTGTTAAGGTAAAAAAAAAAAGGTAAACAATTGCAATAAAATTGTAATAATTTGTAATAAAAATGTCACATAAACATAATTGGTGAGGAATAGGTAGTAGTTGCTTACAAAAGACCTTTGACTCTTCAAAATAGAACACTTCGGGGACAAAAAATTAACCCTTTAGACGGCGTAGTACTCTTTTCAAGAAATAAAATCTGCTTACAAAAGACCTTTTACCCTTCAAAATAATTCATTATTTGGGAGAGGGCCTGTTTGGTGCAACAGCTTCAGAGGCAGAGGGTTGCTGGGAGTACCCACAAGGTAGTGAGAATGACGTAAAAAACCCAGAAGTTTGAAGATCAATAATGTAAATGACTGGAAATAGTAGGTGTGTCTGTCACTTTTCAGTGGCTTCTTGCTTCCCCCTCAGCTCTCTGTGCTTGCTATTCACTACATGGCTCAAATTCCATGTTTTGAATAGATAAAATACACCAGGAGCCTTCCCTGAGAAGAGAGTGGCACAAAGATGACTGGGAGAATCTGGTTATTGTTGGTAAAAGGTATCTTGCCTTTCCCTTAAATGCAGATATCTGAGAATAAAAGAAGCATAGGAAAAAAAAGGTGGAAACAAGCATTTTAACTATCAGAGTGACTGAGTTGTGGGAGCAGCCTCCCACGAGGAAGGTGGGGACGAAAACTGTCAAGCATTTGCAAGACCTGCCTGGCTGAATAAATCCATGAGGGGAGTTGCCTGTGATGTCAGTGAGCTACACGTGGTATTTCAGGAGGTCTCTTCCACACTTCTACACTCCACTGGGTTCTAATATTAGAAAATTGATTTGTAAAATCACAAACCAGAACTACCCCCATTAGCAATTAGGAGTGGTTTTTTTTCCTTGCTTCTCTGATTTCTATGTGGGAAAATTGTGTCCACCTAGCAAATTATGTCCATTCTTTCTTCTAGGCTAAGAATGAAGCCTCTTAATTGTGCCTGCAGTCAAAATGTGCTTCAAAAAATGTATTAATTATTACTGGGGCTTAACATGGTTTACAAATGAGCTCTGACTCATCGGGGTTTAGATGTCTAATAATAGCCAAGGACCTTGTGTCTGATCAGACTTGGGAAGTGTGAAATGAGAAGTGCCCGCAATCAGCAGGCTGGTCACACTCCACCAGCCCTGGAATGGCACCATTCTGCTAGGCTGCATGTTTTTATGGGCTAAGTGAGTAAACAGTGGCCAATCTCAATTGTCTAAGGAACAGAGCCAACCCTTCTCCTTGCTTTGTACTCTGACAGCAATTACCTTTGTTATTTGCTGAGGGAAATGTTCATGACATGCTCCAGTGCATGTTAATTCTGTTTCATGTTCTTGGATAATTATCTGTTTTCAAGCTCTGTGTTGGGGAACATCATTTTTGTAGTATGAAAAGTTTGACATTTCATTGGAAAGACTCGTGAACAATCAAATCTCTCATTTCTGGGTAGTGCTCAACAGACCCAGGCTTTGGATTTGACATTTCGTGTTAAAACATGACAGAAGCAGGGATCTGCTTAGGCTCCTCCACACTAAATCATGGCAACAAAGCACTAAAACACAACATGGAATGAAGCATGGAAAACACGGGAAGAAGATGGGCAATGATGTTTGTCATCCACTGAGCATGTATCAATGTTGGGAGCTAAATCACCCATTATTCATCACATAAGCTTTAATGACATTGCAACCCCATGCCACATATAAAAATAATCCCGCTCTCTCAGGGCCACCACACTTCCCTGAAATCTTGAATATCATAAATATGCTGTATTATTTAGAAAGTGCCACATGTACAAGAAAAGAAAGAGAAAATAAAGGACTGGAGCCTATGCTGCTATGAATCAGCAAACTGAATCCTGTGGAGCTGCTCCAGTTTATTCCACATGAAGGGCCAGCCCAGATTTTTTCTGTTTGGGAAAGCATGGTGGTGTAACAGAACAGACAAATGCATTTCATGTTGCATAAGTCTGACAGAAGAAAAGACTCTCTTTCCAGATGTTGTACTCCCACGGTTTCATGGTAACATCTGAGGACATGATTGAATGCTTTTGCTAAATCATTTCTATTTAAAAAGGAAAGAAGAGGGAAGAAAATATACTTCTGCAAGCAGCAGCTGTCACTGGAGTTTTTTTCTTATGGTTTTTCCTACGGCTTTTCATTGATGGCTTCCATGGAGGTTCTGCATTGTCACACAGACTGAGTTCACAGAACTGTGTTGTTACCAGCGAGTCTCCCTTCTTCACAGAACCCAGGATCTGTTAAATTTGATTAAAATTGGCTCAAGACTAGAAAAGATCCAGCAGGAGGGGCAAGGCTGAGAGGCGGGGACACAGCAGAACACATTACATAAGCCCTGCTTGTTTATGAAACCAGGTTAAAGCACAACGTGAGGGCACACAACCTACTGCCCTCGGCAGAGCACCAGGGAAATTTCTGGACAGCAGGAAGAGTTCTTTGTCTGATGCAGCTTTGCTTTCCCCCTCACAGGTTTAAATTCTGTTCAGGCTCAGAACGGGCACAGTAGGTGGAAAAAGGTCAATGCATCGGTCTGCACGGAATATCATCTGCTCCTACTGCCTTTTGAGAGCCACTAACAAGATAATCTGATCACAAAGATCAAAAGCTCTCTCGTGGTGCACTGGGGAAATTGATAACTGCATTCTCCTGTGCTGGATATCCTATAATTCAGAGCTGGGAACTGGCCCACATTTACCAGAGATGTAAAGTGGCTTTGAAAGTCTGTCTTTATCTCTCATTCACACTATATAAAGGAACTGATATTTCCTGGGAGAGAGCAGGAATGTTCAGAACAGGGCTGCAGACTTGTGCTACCAGCACTTTCCTGCAGGACTCATTTAAGCCATTTCAGCACATCCAAGCAACCATCATCTGCCCTGATGTTTTACACTTTTATTTTATACTTATAAATTCAGAATGTTTTCCTGACAAGTGACTAAGCTCCCACTTAATCAAATAGAATATTTTTCACTGATGTATCTTCTGAGATGTCTGAATTTCTCCATTCCATTTTTTATTTCACCAAAAATTTAATTCTTTATTTAATTAAAACAATCATCCTATTTTCTCCACTGATGGGTCTAAATTAGATTCTGCTCTTGTATAGCTCTGTAGACGTCACCTAAATTTCAAGCAGTGTTCAAAATATGCAAAGAAAAGATGTCAGCTCTAAAGACAAGTGAGGATTCTGGACTGTCTCACTGAAGACAATCAAGAATTCTGGACTGCAGCTGGCTTTTGTTCTTATTAAGACCTAGTTTGGAATAGGTGAAAACCCAGGAGAATTACCTGAGAACCACCAGTGTAACACAGTCAGTGGAAAACAAAACATTCTACTGATCTTGTTTTCCCCCTTCTCAACAAGATGCTCTTCATTTCATTTGTGTTTCATCTTTCTTACCAGTTCCCCTTCACTGCTTACTTGTGACCCACCCCTCTCATTTTTGCCTTCTCATGGAACAGCATCATCCTCTTTCCAGCCCAAATGCAGTCATCATTCAGCTGAGCAGGAGGGTTCTGGTCACTTCTGTGGGAATGCATCATTAGGTTTTGCATGTGGAAGCTCTTCTTCTCCTGGAGACCAGTCCCTGGTGGCTGCAGCAGCTCTGCCCAGCAGGCACTGAAGGCTTGTGAGGACCCTTCAATCCTCCCACCTGTCTCTCTTCCCTGCCTCAGACCTCTGGAGAGCAAGGCTGGCCTGCCTTTTCATTTTGCTCTCTCACAGCTTTTGTACCACTCAGAATGTTCCTTTCTGCAGGGATTCTCAGTGGAAACAAGGAGGAATCAACCCCATGGATCTCACCACTGACCCCAGCAGGTTTCCCCACTGCCTGGGAGCTCCCAGATGAGCTCGTCAGCAATGCAGGGCTCTAGGGCATAAATGTGGGCTGGAAAAGCTCACACATTTTCATGGACAGACATGTTATTCAAGCTGAGATGGCTCTAGGAAAGCTTCTATTCAGCTTGTCAAGCACCCCATGTGGAGTGCCTGCCCTGCCAGCCCTGGCTCCTGCTGCCTCTGGGCTCCTCTGAGAGCTGAGGTGTGGCTGTATCAGGTGCTGGTTCTGTGCCCATGTCCTGCTTTGCCCCTACTGAACTGAGATGGCAGCAACCACCAACAAACACACCCCTGGATAAGCTGCTGCTTCCAAACAAAAAGCTAAGGGTGAGACGTCCCGGATTTTAGAACTGGCAGCCAACACTGAGCCTGTCAATTTTCCTTCCTGGCAAGGCACTGGCACTGCAGTGAAGAATGAGTTGTGGCATTGCCACTTCCACCAGCTCACAGCAGCCTCACTCACTGCACCTCTGACCCCATGTCTTGGGCTGCAATGGAAGATGTAACCAAAAGTGTGTATTCTCTTCCCATCTGTTGAACCTGGCTGGGGAGCTGTTTTTCTCTTCTATGACCCATTCCTGGTGACTCTGGGGGGGGAGGGAGTGGGTGTCTTCTGTCAATGGACAGCTGTTAAAACAGCTGGGGCCCTGTTCTTTATCCCTTCCAGNTGTCTTTCCAAACCAAGATACCCCACAAGGCTGATGTGTTCCCATGCAGCTCTGGGAGGAATGACAGCTTGTGATGACAAAAAGGATGATCTAAGCAAACAAAGGCAGACTCCCTTTGTTTGTGCCCTTGTCTTCTCACCTGATGCCTGAGCAATCACATTACAGAGCCTTGATTCTGCCTGGATTTTCCTACCCACAAATCACAAAATACAAGGCAGAAATGGCATAAAGAGTCTATGAAGGATTTTCCCTTCTGGAACTGTGGCTTCCTCTCCTTCCCCGGAGCTCAGACACTGCTGTGCTGAGCCCTGGCTGCTCTGGCAGCAGCCACACAAACCAGTGCTGGCTGTTCCCCAACTGGGAAGGAGCAGCAGTCCCCAAAGAACCCAGGCACCACTACTGGATCTGGGGGAGTTGTTTGGTCTGGGTCTTTTAAGTATTTCTGAGGTAATACAGCTATATTTAGCTGCTGAAACATAACACGAAGTACAGCAAGAACCCCGCTGTGTATTTGGTCATCTGATCCAAATTAGGCATGAAAAAGAAGGAATCTATCTCTAGTTTAACTTCAAAGCTGGGGCCATGGCTCTTGCTGTCAGGCAGGTAGGGCTGGCAGTGATAGCTGTGATTACAACTGCGGGGGCAACACCCGCAGGGAAATCTGTGGCAGCTGCAAAGGCTCAGCAGCACTAATGCTCCTCCCTCTCCTTCCCCTGCCTGGGCTCTAAGTTATGGGCCAGGCCAGGGCTATTCATTCCCATTACTCTGATGTCCTCAATGACTGACTACCAAATCAAAGCCTGCTCACCCATTTCACTCAAGGTCATCCCTCAAAAATTCTTCCCTCCTTAGTCCACAGCTCTCCCCGTGCTGTCACAGGGCTCAAGGCAGAGATAGCCACCAGCACCCACAGGGACACAAAGACAATGGTGCCACGAGCCTTTTTATGGAGCAAAGTGGGGAAAAAGTCACTGTGGGAATTGTGTTAAGATCCACCTCCACCATCAAGCTCTCTGCTGTGCTCTCTGTCACCCTCCCCAGAGCTTTACCTGGCCTCCTGTATTTGCAAGCTCTGCAGGGACTGCCTACCCTTTTGGATTTATTAGCGGCATAGAGGGCTGTTTGTGGTGCCTTATTCCATCTGTAATAAACATGATTAATCATAATAATTAAAAGGATATCCCCCCTGCTTTTTGTTCTTTTATTGCTGTACAGATGGTAGGTTGTTTTTTCCTGTTTTCTTTTCTATGCTGGGTTTTTCTTTCAAATCTGATCTCATCATCTCTCCATTAGAATGTATGTACACATCAGACAAGTAAATGCAATTTTAATAAGGGGAATGGTGCTTAATTGTGCCCATTTCTATAAATCATGTTTCCACTTTTCCCCCTTCATTTGACACATAACACTCCAGGTAGTGTGGAGTTATACCAGTTATACCATGACAACACCTATTGCAAGATTTGTTGTTATTATTTAAATACACGGTGTCCTGATTCTTATTCATTTCAGCTGGTTTTTGTTAAAAGAGATTGCAATATGGAACTATAATGAGGGACCTTCTTGTCAAATTTTATCTTCAAGGAGGTTGGATTAAAGTGAAGCACACAGCTGAGGTATCTGTGTTTTGAAGGGCCTGAGAGACTTTTTAATTGCTGCAATCTGTTGTGCCTCTCAGATCTATTTGTGAAGGTGTTCAGCACGGTGTGTGCCTCGCTGATCAGCTTTGTCTCCTAATGAAGAAATGTTTTGTCTTCTGTCAGATATTAGAGCCACTGATATTTAAATGTTTAAAAATGGGAAATGAAAGAACGAATATTAACAAAAGAATGAAAACAGTTATGATGATGCTTGATAAAACATTGTCAGGTGGTGTTTTACTATTTTATTATATTTTGTTTATCTCTCTTCTGTTCATTAGCCAGAAGCCCGAGAGTTTTCTTTCAACAGATCCTCTACTCTAATGCTTTCTAGACAAAGGCAGTTTATTACCTCCAAATAAACTGTTACTATGGGCTACATCCATATGTTTTCTATATCCTTTCTTTGGATCTACAGTGGATGTTTTACATTAGTGGCCTCTTTCAGAAGTTCCCATTTTTAAGATGTCACTAAATGGTCTTGATATAGGGAAATATGCAGCAAGAGTTGATTATATCCCCTGATTCCTCTTAGTATTCTTTTAAAAAATGGGAATTTATGCCACACCATGGGTGGGACTACCACTGGAGCAGAAAACTTTCATAAATGTTGGTTTTATATTAATAATAAATAGTGCCTATATTATCTCCATAGTAATCTAACACTTAAAATAAGCAGCCAGTGCAGAGAAGACCAAGTCACTGCTCACATGTAAGGAAGAGGAAACTGACTGAAGCAACCACATCTTGCTATAATTTTCATGAAGTCTCTCTTCTCCCTGTTCTATTTCTCCCACACCCTTCTGATGAGTTAATACATACCTCAGATAGACACCCCAGGGCTTCTCCTCACTGATCCCATCCCTGCTGTGCTCCCACAAGCATCTGTCTCCATTCCCCTCTCCCACCACTCTGGGGTTATTTCTTCCCCTTTTACCTGATCTCCCACACGTTAGTCTGCCTCCTCTCGCTGCCTGCAAAGCCTCCATCACTGCAGTTTGCTTCTCACATCTACTCTAAGTCCCTTTATTCAGCTATGAAAGAGTGGAAGTACTCGGGGTGCTGATCTGGAGTTGCTGCCTTTATTAACTTTTTTTTTGTACTACAACTCCCTTTGTACAGTGTCTTCAAAATTGTGGTGTACCTGATGTTGGGAGCATGATTTAATCTCGTTTATCTCTTTGGAAGTTAGTGCAGCCTGCAAGATCAGAACTAACTACTCTCAGGCTACTCATTTTCACAGATCCTATTAGTCAAGAGTTTTTTCATTTCTTGTTTAAGTGCCAGAACTGCCAATGGAAGGTGAGGAATAATGATCTACCTCCAGAACAGAGCTTAATATTTAATGGTCCATGATCACTATTTAATTTGGACCAATCCCATACTGTATGCCACAGAGGTCTCTCTCTACTGTTCCACATCTGTTAAATATTTTAGATATTTTAGCTTTGTATTTATGTAGTTGGGGTGCAGTATAATAAAGCCTGTTAAAATCAAGAGTGTATGAGGTTATATTGGGTATTCTGAGAAAGACAGATTTAGCAAGCTTAATGGAAACCATTCACTCCTCTGTGGAGACGTCACATTTGTTTCTCACAGTTTAGCACACTATGTTAACTCAGTTTTTTCCATCAAAGGCAGCTGATGTCTTCTAGCAACACATTCAGACATGGTTTCCTTGTTATTTCCAGCCTCTCCAGAATCAATTAATACGACAGACAGTGGCATGCATGTGAAGAAGATCATTCAGTATGCAAAATGATGTCTCCATAAAAACATGAAGGAGCACAACTCACTGTCTACATCTACCGGAATCCTTCTAGGTTCCTACTGGGGCTCCTGTTAACATTTGGGCAGCACATTCCCACTATGGCTAAAAACTCTTGCTCTGATTTTCCTAAGCTTTAACCAGCCAGGAATGTGGTTAACACCACAGCAATGCCATCTCATTTTCAGCAAACTGTTCCACAAAGCTTGAGTGTCATTAGGTGGATGGAGCATTACAGATGTGTCTCTGCCATCAGGCTTCTGTCCACAACTCTCTGCTGTCAGTATTTTTGTTAAAACTGAAGCTTTTATCCTCAAGAAAGACTCCTACCCTGAAGCCCAAGATCTGTCTTTACCAAAGGCCAAACTCCCTATTGATATCAGGGCAGGTTTAGATGAGTGAGGACAGAAGGATCCTCAGATCACGTCCTCACTGTTACAACTGTGGACACCACAGTCTTGGAAGCAACTGAGAAATGCAGACCCCACCAATAAAATGTGGTAACAACTCCCTCTCTCAGTCCTCACTAACGTGCTTTAAAGTGATCTCACTGGGCAGGGGAACTGGGCAAGGCCTAATGATTAAAATGGATGACATAAACTTGGAATGTGAGCCTTACCAGAGCAACTATCATCATCTTCACAGACAGCTGAGGGGGAAGCAAGAAACCACTGAAAAGAAAGAGACAGGCAGACATATCTACTATTTCCTATAATTTACATATTTAATCTTTAAACCAAACTTCTGCTTTATTTATTTGTGCAATTAAGCAGATTATTTCATCACTGGCTGTGCACAGAACTTGGAGGATTTAGTTAAGCTCTTAAGCAATTCTGAAACACACTGTGAATACCTTCTCAAAACCATGCCCATACCCTAGAGCATGGACAGGTAAGAGAGTTAATCAGAAAACAAAAAAGCTGATGTTAAGGAGGAAATGCTCTCAGGGGACACTAACACAAAGCAAAAGACACATTATGGCTTGTGTGAATCACCTCCAGAAGCATTTGCTCTCTTATTGCAGCATTAATCTTTGCACGTGGTGGTTTATCCTGGCCCCTGTCTGCAGCAGACAGGGAGCTGCAGGTCACCTCTGCCTCCTGCCCCTGTCAGCCATCTGACCTCCTGCAGTTTGTGGAGGTCAGCAGTGCCTCTGGCAGAGAGAGGAGGATTTTTTTGGTCTTTCTTACAAGTACCATTCAGACAATGCAGAGAGTTTCACTGGACCTCTCCCCCACGTCCCAAAGGTTCCTCTCCTCTCCCCTTCCTTGCCACAAGCCCAGGACCTCACCAGCTAACCCTGGCCATGTCCACCCTGAGTGCCACAGTCCAGACCCTTGTGCTCTGTTCCCATTCGCATCAAGGACCTCTCTGCCCTCTGCACTCCTGCAGAAAGAAGGGCTGGAACAAGAAAATGTGGAACTACACAGGCACAGCTGCAAATTCGCCCCCTGACAAGCCCCCACATCACTGTCTGGCAGTGCAAGGCCACCTTTGCAGGGCTAGGTTCTTGTCCCAAGCAAATGATTTTAAAGAAACCCTTTTGAATCTTGGAGGTGTCAAGCACAAAAAGGAGATAAACAACATCTGCTCTTCATAAAATAATAAACATACCAAACTTTCCAAGCTAGAGGCTTCCCGACGCAAAGCACAGTCCCACATAACGTGACCTTCCAAAAGAGGATTATCACCTCCTGATTTATACTTGCAATATCACATCTTTCCTGCATGAATTTCAAAGTGTATGATAATGTACTACAAGTCCTCAGAGCCAGAGTGAATTGCTGGATAACTGGCTCGGGATCAAAATGATCAGTATGCCATAAAAATGGCCCTGCAGGTTGAGAGAGGAGTTCATCCAGCCTAGTACACTGCTGCTGATGGTGGCACAAACCTGATACTGCTCTGTGCCCCTTCAGGCAAAGTGTGTTCATCATCCCGGTGACAACAGGCAAAGGAATTCGCTGACTCCCTCCTTGAGGAGCTGAACTGAGGCTGATGGTGAGTGCTGTGGGACACGGCCACACCAGGAGGTGTGACAGCCTCAGGGGGCTCTGGAGGGATGGGGGACAGCAACACTCCAGGAGCCTCTGGCCAGACTGTCTCTTCCTCCTCACTAACCTACTGCTCTCCCAGCATTTGGGTCTGCCTGAGGGATTCCTCCCCACTCTGGGACTCTGAAGACCAGGATGGACTGGACTGGGTAGAGCTGAGAGCCATGAAGGAACTGCAGGTCGGAGCCCAACACCTCCAGTAAGGTTTTTAACAGTGCAACTCTTGGAAACCTGCAGGTGAACATTGCACCTGTGCCTGTCCCATTGCTGCATTCCTGAGCCTTCCTGTGGCCACAGTTCCCAGTGGGCATGTTTGGCACAGCAGTGCACTGATGCCCTAGGATTTTAGCTTTTATAGTTTTCATGTATTTGTAATCCTGTAATTCTTTAGTGTAGAACTCTAAACTCCATATACAGTGTGAGCTGCTGCCTTTCCATTTTGGTCAGACACAACAATTCCTCTCCAGGCCTGGGAAGCAAGGACACCTCACTGTCTCAGGCCTGAGAGATGGAAACAAAAGTGAGTTGGGGAGAGCAAATTTGGGGTAAATGACTTCATTACCTGAAGCTGTAATTGGAAGATTAACCCCAATGTGCAAATAGACCAAACTTACAAAAGCATGAAAACCCGTGACCCCTGGTCCATTTTTGGGTGTAGCCCCTGGGGGGCTTTGTCTACCCTAAATGTACCTGAAGGCCCTTCAATAAATATAACTGCTTTTTATTCCCTTGATTCTGTCTGGCCTCTGTTTTTAGGTAGTCCCAAAAGGCATCAGCAGAGCTCCATGAGGGCTGTGATGCAGGCCCAGCTGGCTCTGCAGCACCAGATCACATCTCCCCATGTCCCAAACTCACCAGAGTCCCTCCAACAGAGCTCCTGGCAGCCTTTAAACATCACAGCTCCAGGTCTGCTCCTGACAGACTTTAAACATCACAGGTGCAGGTCCTGCTCCTGCTGACCCTGCACAGAGCCCCACCCAAGGGCACACAACGAGCCCAGGGCAGGGCCTTGGATGTGCCCAAGCCCTGCTCTCAGCTCACATCTGGGAGCTGGGAGGAAATGCAAGGCAAAGTGTCCATTTGTAATCCCTGATAGCTCACATGAAACCAAACCACGGCCTAGAGGAAATGCCTGACTGATAGTGTAAGCACTCATGTAAATGTGTGCAGGCTGGCAGGCTGATTTTCATCACTCAGGCTGCTCTATTCTTTGAAGATATGTCATTTCCCTGGATCATGCAGCTGTGTGTTTGAAGCTCACACTAGTTGGACAAAATGATTTGTTCATGATCTTAACGTTTAGCCCTTTCACAGAAAAAAAATTCCAGCACTTCAAGCTTTTGTGAGTCTGAAAGGCTCATTCAGTTTTTGCGGATCTGCATCAGCTTTTCTATTTCAATTATTTATTTGAAGCCTGAACAGGCAATTTGATGAATGAAAGAGAGAGAGGGTGGACAAGAAAGCACACAAATATCACACTGTATATAATTTTGCCAATTACCACGCAACAGTCCTCAACCAGTTGAGAAGATTTAATATTTCTGGTATGCTACTACACGGGGTTTCTTTTATTTTCTTGTTGCTTTCCTCTTTCCTTATTATTAATTAATCCATTCAATCAAAAAAAAAAATCTAATTTTAGAAACCGATCGTGATGCTTTTGCCTACACAGAGCAGTAGTTATGCTGTGTTATCTTCAGGAAACCAATGCCCTGATCCAAGAAAACCAAAGCACTGGATTCCAGAGCTGGAGGGATATTCACTTCATTCAAGGCTGTTATGCAAAGATGTTGAATTTCTCACCCCTGCTGCTTCTGTGCATATTCTTACAATTTTAACCCTCTGCATACACACATGGCTGATTTCCTCCCTTTCATCTCAACCAATATACAGAAATTTTAATAGCAAGATGCTGTTGTTTCAGGAGTCACTTGTTCCAGCCCCACCCTGGGAAAGGTGGTTGTGGTGTCTCTCAGTGAGGCAGGTAAAGCACAAAACATCCCATCAATGTAGCTGATCCTTCATTTGACTCACTGTGGGGCTTCATTCTTTCTGAAGTGCCAGATTTGTCTGGAAGTGAGACCCAGTGTAACTCCTCCATTCTTGATGTGAGTTTGGCTATATTGGTTCCCTGAGGGGATCTGCCCCTACACATGCACAGATCTGCTGGTTTCCCCATATGATAAAAAGGTATTTTTAGAGTACTCCTTGCACAAAAAAAATCCCCCAAGGGAATCATTTAATAAAGAATGGTAATTCTTGCAGAACTCTTAATGCCAACCTATTTCCCAGCAAAGATATTCATTCAACATTTTGCAGAATTTCCTGTTTTGTTCATCAGGACAATCTCTACATACTACTATGTGTATTATACACACTATACACAGTGTCATACTATTGCTTTTCATTCTGTATTTTCAGAGGACTGCCCTGTTGGGGAGTGTGAAATTTAGGCCTGAAAGAACTGAGTATTTTTTGAAGCTAACCCTAAGCCTCTGAGCTACTAAATTATTTCTTAAGCAGAACCAGCACACTCTTCATTTAAGATCATTCAGCATCCTCCTGATTATGGTCTGTCGTTACCTAAACTGCTGGAAAACTTTAGCTAGTCAGTAAGTTTTACACTGGTCGTATTTTGCCAGTAAAATTTTAGCTATGACACAGTTAAAAAGACATCTTTCATAGCTGCTGACTGAATATTAACCTGATTTTTTATTTCCACTAGACTCCATTAGAATGTAACTAAACATTAAAAATGAGCACTGGATTCAGCGACGCTTATTCCCCCACTGCCCATCATTATGTGACTCCTGAGTCCTGTTTCTCTTCATCCCATTTGAGGTCCCATCCATCTGATTTATGGAGCAAGCTGTGGCAGGAAGTGGGAAGGAATTCTAAATCAGCACTCACTCGTCAGACTTCAATACTAAGTGCAAAATAAGGTATTAAAGCAAGACTGAAAGCTTTCTGAGAAGAAAATACCTCCTTGCTCAGGGCTGCAGGGAACAGCAGAGGTAATGGGATAAGTGCTCAGGAATTTTCCAGTGCTCAGCTGCTCTGCACCTGTGTGCCACCAGGCAGGGGAGAGCTGGAGGCAGGCTCAAACATGCAGAGTACATTCCAGTTTACGACTTAATTGTGCTGAGGAGCAGCACTGTTAGGTCGGATCAATGGTGCTGAGAGGAGCATTTCCATGCCTGGGAGCTTCCCACACTGATCTGCAATTACCCTGCAAACTGGCCACTTACTGCACTGGCCTGAAGATGATGATGCCTTTTCCAAGAGACATTAAGGGGTTTCATTTCTGCTGCTCAGCTTTCTTTTCCATCTCAAACTTCCCAAGGATTCATGCTATCTGACATATGGTGCTTATCCTATCTGCAGCCTTGAATTACTGCTTCAAAAATGATACAAGCCTATTTTAATTAGATTTATGGGAAATCTTCCTGAGGCAAATTCTTCCCAGTTGCAATTACAGAGCACACCTGAGATAAAGGGACGGCAGCAGAAGGAATTATCTTTCCTTCAACATGAAATATAGTTTATTTGGCTATTTTCATTATCAAAAGAGGTAATAATATTTTCAAAAGAAGCAAAGTGGCTCATCTTTATGAATCATTAACTGTCTATCCATAAATATGCACAAAGCTGCAAGAAATAAAGGAAATGAGGTTTCCTGCCCTAGAGAGTGTACAAAATGATGCTATAGACAAACTTGCTGTGGCAGCAAAGCACTGGGGAACACCTACCACTTGAACTGTGTGTGCAGAATGAGCAAGGACTCAAAATCACCCCAGCAAAATTTCCCTAAGATCTTTCCAGACAAGTGGATGCCTCTGGACCTTGGGTGCTGAACTGGGAGTGCAGAACTGCCTCTCTTTGGGATGAATCCAATGAACCTTCCCAAGTGCTGAGCAGGGCTAGGAGCAGCAGTCCTTTGTGAACCTGCCTCTTCCAATGCTTTTTGCCTTTGCCCTCTTCTGCCCAGCACAGCATTTTGGGAGGCACAGCCCCACCCCAGCTAGCAGAAGGCAGCTCCCACGGACACCAGAGCAGGGCAAGCACAAGCAGAGGGAGATGGGGTCAGGAAATGGGAGGAAAAACGTGACTTTTTCCTCTCTTCATCACTCAGAATTGAGCAGCTCCCCATCACCATAAAAAGTTTGCCCAAAACAAGGCAGACATTGCAAAGAAACCCAAAGGTTAGATCAGTGAAGGCAGGCTGAGGGTGAGTATCAGTGCCTGGTGGGTTCAGGACACCCCTGCAGTGGCTTTGCAAGCCTTACAAGAAGCAGTGCTTGTTTTTATCACTGTCTGCAGAAATGAAAATTGTATTTCATGCAAAAAGCTGCTCTGCTTAAATGGAACAGCTGAAGAGAAGTAACCCCCTCAAATTGTGTTAACACCTGGTCCATTTAGCTTTTGCTTTGCATGAGATTTTCCAGTTGAATTTGGAGTTGCTCGGGGGGGAGGCTGGGAGGGAAGTGCTGACATCCCCTCCCTATGGCTGTGCTGGGAAAGGTACAGCAGGGCATGTTTGGGATGGGAGCTAAAGGGGAAGTCATATGTTGTCACTAATATAAATTTTCAGCACAAAAGTTATCTTACATTTTTGGAAATGCAGTAACAGTAATGTTAAATTTAACAAAATGCTGGCACGTGACCTTCATGCAGACTGGGCACAGCTAAGGACTATATTTGCAGATCCATGGCCTCAACTGTATTTTGTTAGGTTAAAATCCCATGATATCTACATTATTACACCATAAATGTAGCTTTTTTCTAAACATAATACATGTTAATTGTGGCACATAAAGATGTCACCAGGACACTGACCTGAACACAACACTTAAATGATGCTGCAACAAACTGCAGAACAACAAAAATCTACAGCAAACAAAAAAAAACCCCAGATCAAGAATGAGATGATGCTTAAGGTCCCTTTCAACCCAAACCACTCTATGATAGTATCTATATTATACATCACCAGGATATTAAACAAATCTGACAGAACAAGAACCCTCAAATCCAGCATCTAAGACAGGCAGAGCTACATAATATGATACAGCACCTAATGAAGTCCTGGTTTTCCCTGCAAGTAAATATTTTAAAGTATTCATACAAGAGCTGCACACGAGCTTCTTATGTGGAACTCTGGACCAGCTCGCTCTCATTAGCAATACTAAATCCCTGGAAAAACCAATACAAATAAAAAATATTCCTGTCCTTTCAAACAGTGTTTTACAATGTTCTTCAGGAACATGCAATTATCCTAGTTGGGAATGGAATGAAAACTAAATAGAAACACGTGCAATCATTTCCTTAATAATGTTCTAATTTACTAGATGGATAAGCTCAACATCCACTCCATGTACGAGAGATGATTTTAGCTCCTTGCAGCTATGGGAGTTCTGGCACAATCTTCTAAATCCAGCACACAACAGTGCTTGATGAGGCATTCATGAAATCCTGGCTTCCTCCACATTGCCACACTCAGTGGGGTAGCAGGGGTGTCCCAAAGGGTGGATCTGAGATCTCAAAATCTAGTCTGAGCATTGCTCTGTCCCACACAGAAATGAAAAGATTTTCCATCTTAGGAGAGAGGTTAAAAGGGTCTCTTTGTGCTCACTGTTATCACATTCACAACTTTCCTGCCCACCAGTGACTGCTGTGCTTGTTCTAATGTTCCTCCCAGCCCGACTGAAGAAAAGTGGCTGAAGAAAATCAGTGAGTGAAAGCAAAAAATTCCATTTGGTGGCAGATTCCTAGTGGTCTTGGTCCTTTGTATCCACTGTTTCTGTAACTCTTCTGTCAGTTGGTGCAGAGTGTGGCTTTGCCACTGCCCAGGGCAGAGCAGCAGGACACGAGGCACAGAGTGACACCGCTGAGACACCCCTGTGTGCCTGTCCCACACACAGAGCTGCTTTTTGGGGTTCTCTCTGTTCCCCACTGCCCTGAGCTGTGGGATGGGCAATCAGTGTCTTGTTGGGGGCTCTGCCAGAGGTGTTGGACAGGCCCCACACCGTGTGTTTGATCTTTCTTGGTCACACAATCACCAGGTGATCTCCTGGTTTTTCCATGTGGACCCCTTCCAAAGGCACCTGCTGATCTGGACTTCACTGTGCAAGTAGAGTCTGACAGTCTTGACAAATCCTTACTTTTTACATATTATATATATATATATCCAAAATTCTGCCCTGAATGTGTTCTTTGGGTGCTTAACTGAAGATACCCCAAATGGAAGCAGCAACACACGTAGCAAACATTAGAGTGGTCAAACGGTCACTTGTACAAGCCTTAGCCTGCTTTTGCAACAGTCAGTATTTAACTCTTGGCTCAATAATCCTAATGCACTCCTCAATCCCAGTCAATACCCATTTAATATTTCATGCTCAAGCTAACCAGTGAGCACCAAAGCAATCTGCCTCCCTGAGCTCTGGGAAGCACACAGGAGCTGTGAGCAGCCCAGGGAGCCAGGGATGCTCCCCCACCTGCTCTGGGAATGCTCACCCTGTCCCTCATCACTGCCTCCTGTCCCTCTGCAGGTCACTGGGCTGACCTCAGTGGGAAACAAATTATGACAAAACTTCAGCTCTTTGGCTCTTGGTGCTCCAGGCATTCAGCCTTTGGCTGAGCAGAACACAGGGAAGTGTCAGGACGCTCAGAGCTGTGATCCTGATGGCAGAGCTGCTCCTGCTGCTGGAAGCCATGATCTATCTGGAGATGGATCACTTCTCTTCAGTGCATCTTCTCTGCTACTGGCTGTGGCTTCCAGCTCCCTGGGGCTCAGTGGTCAGGACTTTTCTGGGGTTGTTTAAGGAGTGAAAGAAAGAAAAGGTTTCATTCCTTATCACTCTGCTTTGCTTGGCTGTCCTGCAGAGAGTGGGGGGTCACCTTTTAGGTATTCTCCATCCCCAGCTGCTGGCTAAAGAAGGCACTGGAGAAGCAGGAGAAGTGCTGGGGCTTTGCTTGTCCCCCATATCCTCCCTGATTCCTAGGAAGAATAACTGGGTTTTACAGGGAAAGAATAAGTTTGCTCTCAATGGAGGAGATGTAACCTCCCCAAAGCAGAGGGAATTGTGTTTTACTGTAGGTGCAGTTTAGGTGCTGAGAACACAAGTGGCATTCCAGCCTCTCTGAGGTGATGGCACAGCTCCACCACTGCAGTGGATTCACCTCTCCATGATTCCCAGGACCTTTTCCCTCGTAAGAGATGTTGGTTTTCACCTGAAAGCCTGAGAGTGGGTAACTTGTCCAAGCACAGCGATGGTGGCAAGACTGAGCCTAATTTTGGGAGACAAAAATGAAAAAGCCTTCTCAGATTTCAAAATTCCATCTTTCACAGCGCTTCCAACCAAAACTGAGCAGATAATTTGATTTTCAGGATGTGTACAGGGAACTCCACTCATTAGCCAGTCAAGTGAGCACAAGCTAAACAAGAATGCTGAGGTCCAGGACCACACTTAAACTGCTCACATTCTTTGTAAATTTTCAATTTAGCAATTACATTCCAAAGGTTTCTGTATCACAAAACAAACAAACAAACAGACAAAAATGAAAAAGGTGAGGCAAACCCACCAAATTGTGAAGAGAAAGGACAAAATCAAGGCAGCAAGAGGCATTACCTGCAGGACTAAAGGCAGCACCAGCACGTGTCTCAAGTGCTCTGGAGCAGCTGGCATGAGGTGGGAGCAGCAGGGACACCCTGGGACACACGGTGACACTGGTCCCCTCCAGAGCCAGCCCTGCAGCCCTGGCTGCTGCTGGGAGCCAGAGCCAGCCCACAGCTCCTGCTTCTAATTCCTGTGCTTGCCCTGCATTACACTGCTCCTTAGGAAACTTCTCATTTCCACATCAGAACTCGGGAGATCAGGCTCCTTCCTAGTTATGCACTGATCCTCTTGAACCCAGATGCCTCCAGGGATGTTTTAAATTGCACATTTTGTAGTAGTGACAGAGACCTGTGCTTCTCTTACTCAGTGTGATTGTGCCTGCAAAGTTCTGGGGTAGAGGGAAACTTCACAGTTTATTTTAGGGTGAAAGTCTGAACTTCTAAGCTTTTAGGAAAAGCAGAATTGTTTCAAATTTAATTTCTCTTTTATGTTACTGCTTCAAGTTCTGGCATTCAGAAACCTCAGATGCAGGGGAACAAAATAAAAAGGGAACTCAATTAAATCAGTGGCTCCCAAAGTTGTGTCTATAGCACTGGCTCGCCTCCTGATCTCCAGATGAAATAAAACAGATGTGAGGGGAAATCAACGGAGCAGCCAAAGTAAACGGTGTGACTTGGTCAAAAGGAACTCCCTCTCCCTGCACCAGAGCCAGCTGAAGGGATATAAATACTTTGCCATTTACACCTGGTTGAAGCTTTCTGGATTTCATTTCCCCTCTCCAATTTCCCCCCTTCCTTTCATCTTCCCTTTATTCCAGCCCTCCTCTGCACAGGTATACGTGCACATATGTAAACACACTGAGGCAGAAAAGCACAACACATTATGGTTGAATTAAAAAAACCCCCATGATTTGCAGGGTAATGTGTTCTGAAATGTGAAATGCTAACTAAATGCTGTGTCGAAAATTGCAAAGTGAGTCATTAAGACAATTTTTGGAGACAGAGTTTGGTGTTGGAGCTCCAGCATTAGATACTAGTTAACATTTTGTGCACTGTGGCTTTAACACCAATTATTACCATCAGCCCTGTCATTAAAACAACTATTTTCTCTCATATTGCTTGGACTTCTCTAGTGGCACTTTCAAACATAAACTGTGCAAAGCATAAGCAACTACACCATTGATATCTCAGTTTATTATTTTATCTTGTTCTGCCTCCAAAGTGCTCTGAAGTTTGGGACAGCAGACCAGATGCTCAGCACCACCTGGGATGGGCCCGCCAGGGCGAGGAAAACCATTCTGCCAACTCAGGGGCAACCAGCAACACGCCACTCAGGAGGGGACTGCAGCCAGCTGATGTGCACAGGGGAGGCTCATCTGACAACAGAGCTGGTTTATGAAAGAAAAATTCTTTAGTGGGAAATCTGAGAGAGAGACAGAGCCACGATGGAGATGAAGAGCAAAATGAGAAAAAAACTTTTGTCATGTCCAGCTGCCAGGGCTGGGCGAGCCCAAAGTGAGAAATAATGATCTAATCCCAAAGTGAGAAAAATGTGTAGGCACCTATTACTGAGTCTAAATCTCCTTGCTTGTTGTGCAAAGGTAATTCAGCAGCATTTGGGGGATCTGGGGTCCATTTGGAGGCTCCAGGCTCCCATCCTGCTCTCCCAGTTTCTGTGGATGGTGGTAGCAGACAAAAAGATTTCCCTGCCCTGACACACAACCTCCGTCTGCTCCTCGCACGCCTCGTGTACTTTGGGTTCACTAAAAAGCCTTTCTCTGCCTCCCTGCTCAATTAAAACCAGGAAAAATCCACACCAACCATTTGTTGAAGTGTTGTGAATACCCGCACAAAATAAACTTAAAGCCAACATGAATTGGCAGGGCTTCATTTTCCCTCATGAATATGCATAACTAATATAGAAAATGCTAATCTTGCCCTCCTCCACTTCCTTTCTGCCTTCTCCGTCTGCCCCTTTTGGAATTAAGCACTTATCTCCTATGGAGTGAATAGGGCTCCATTATGTGGAGGGCTGCAGAATTTTAATGAATTGCAAAATATAGTTAATTATGGAAAAAAGACATCTTCTGCACTTTTTCATGTAAATTAGACAAATTAATTGGTGTTCGGTGTTTTTTTAAACACATGCAGCCCTGGGAGGGAAGGAAAAAAAGCCACTTGACAATTCAGCATTGGAATGGTGACAGAGAAAGGAAAACTGAGGGGGCATTTCTGATCATGCACTAATGCAACCCCCAAAGTGGCCACCACCTAATTCCAACCAGAATGGTGAGAAACCCAGGGAAGGCTGTTTTCACAAACCCAGATATTAATTTTTGGAAGTTTTCACCTCTTTGAGCTCCCAGATCTCAGGAACACATATCAGTAGCTGGGTCTGAGCACAGCTCAGGGCAGGAATTGTGTGGGATTTCCCCCAGCAGGTGCCACCTCTGGGCCCATTTCCCTCCAAGTGACAGTGGTGGCACCTGCATGGATGGAACACGTGTCCAGCTGGGGCTGCAGTGACTCTGTCAGGTGAGGTTTTGGTTACACTTTACCAGCAGTTGCATCCAGCATTATCAAAATGATAACAAGCTGTTCTGCTTGAAACCCTGTCACGAGGAAAGCACTGCAAATTGCACAGGCTCTGGCAGTGAATGGTAAAAGATATTAAATATACTCCAGGAGAGTCTGAGTCCTTGAAGAAACAATGTAAATCTGCACTGATGACCCAAACAAAGCACCTCCATCCTGCTTTGGCTGCCCAAATCAATGCTCGTGTGTGGAAGGAGACACAGTTTGTCCCAGGTGGGTTAAAGGAGTTCTGTTTAACTGGAGCTTAGAACAGAGCACCCTGTCAGCTGCAATAAAAGGAATGGGTTTACTTCTCAAAATGTAGAATTGACTCTGGATCATTTCAGAGAGGGTTACTGTCACAAAACAACACAGCAGCAGTAACAGCATCTATTAAAATAACTATATAAACCATGCCATGGTGTGTTAGGGCTGTTCTTTGTAAATAATATTGCACTCTTACATTGCAACTGGCATCTGTAACAGAAGCTTTCAGGCTGATTTATTTCAGTGTAGCAAGGCAGCATTACCACACTGTATTATTTTTTTAATCTGGCTGTGCTGGAGAAGCCTCCATTTGGAACAACTGAACCCAGAATGTGCTTACATGGAGCACAATTTCATGTCCTGAGAACCTCTAAAGCAGGGCACAGAAATGGGTATTTGAGGGATCTGGGGTATGAGCATCTGGGAATGCTCTTTGCCCTGACACACCTTGTGGTCCAGCACATTGCTCCCCTATTTCAGACCTGCATTCCATGTGTCTTTATTGACATGTAGAAGAAAATATTTCCCCTTTTGTCTTAATATATCACAACTGGTATGGCTTTGACCTGTTTAAGATGATTTAACACCTAATGACACTAAATGCTTCAGTGAAAATTTGAGTCTTTGGGTGCTCTACAAGCTCAAGAGACAGGAGATGCTCACGAGGATGAAGGTGCTGACACAGCCAAGGGACAGAGAAGCTCCTTCCTCACAGGGAGATGCCAAAGCAGGAACCTAACTCAAAGGGCTCTGAATATCTTCTAATATTTCTCTTTCTCTGCCCTAAACAGAGAAGGATCCTGTGGACACTGAAAAGGACTAAAATTAGCCTTTAACAGCCTTCCTGTATCTCCTCATCAAAGAGATTAGAATAAAACATCTAAAGTGATTCCAAGTTCACAATTTATTACGAATCTTAACAAAACCAACTTCATAACATTAATATGATGTAAACACAAGAAAACTTTCTTTCTCATTCTACAGATGGAGCAATTGACATCATTTATATGGATCTTAACGTTTAAGTAATATTAAAAAAACCCAAATTAAAAAGTAACTTGACTCTGAGGGAAGAATGATAAATGCTGAAGGCAATTTTATCCAAGCAGGAGTTCAAAGCCCTGCAAACTGCAGCTGATCCTCGCTGACATGAAGGGAGCATGCCTGAGAGATATCAGGGCTTGTTTCAGGAACTGATTTATTTGAAACATGAAACGCTTCTCAGAAAAAAGCTGCTGATTAGAACTCTTTGAGAGGCAGTCAGTAAGTCACTCAGTGAGTTGGGCAGGGGATGAACTTTGTTGTGGGTCATCTGCAGACATGAAACGTGGAAGTGCTGAAAGCGTTAGGAAGCATTAGCAACAAACTCTAACCAGATTAAATTCTTGTAGGAAAACCTGCCTGCTCCCAGGAATTCGTGCCTTGTTAGGAACTTTAGAAGATTAGGAAGGGTTTAGCATCACAATTTTAAGCATTGGAGGGAACCTCTGCTAACCTTCCTATGTTTCATTTTATTGTTCATGATTTTAACTTTAAAAACTCCTCCACACAATTGTTTTCCATCTCCAATCTCTTTGAACCGTGCTACAGCTGGCTTACATTTTGTTGTCAGGTAACACATCTAAGATCAAACGTCCTTGGAAATCCATGTAGGTTTTTGGGGCTACCTGGATCAGGCACTGAATTAGCATTGAGGCACTTCAGCATCTCCTTGGCTGTTAACCAAATGTTACATCCTCCCCTCTAGCCACTGATTAAAATTAAGAATATTTTAAGTCCTTTGCTGAAAAGAATGGCCAACCAGGCCTATAAAACAAAAGAAGCAATTAGCAGAACCCTTCTTTGAGCAGATACTTTAAATGGGACACACAATTACCTTAGATGTGTCTGACAGAGCCATCAGAAATCACCTAAGCAAGATCACATAGATCAGCATTGCTCTGCATTTCCTTCTAGCTAGACTTGCCTGGGCTCCTGTTTTCCCAGGGTACCTCAGAAAACACAATCACAACTGATGCCTGTGAAGGTGCAACACATGTGAAAATAGTTGCTGAGTTTAAGCTTCTACACTACTGGTACATCTAATTCAAATCTAAAGTAACTCAGGCTCTGCTGTGAACAGGGAGAGTGGCAACACTGCTGATAAAATCCTCTTCAGTAGGTACTCCACAGCTGGAACACCACGGATCCCACATGAATTAATGGGCTCTGCTGGTGAAGAGTGAATCAGCCCATTTCAAGCACCACCAGTTTGCTCTACACTGCAATTTCATCTGTCAGCTAAAATATCCTGAATGTTGCATTATCAGTTGCAGTGTGCTGATTTGAAAAGGGTATGAAATTCCAGGCTCTGTGTTTCCTGCACTGCAATCAGGAGGAGCTTCAGCAGAGCTCCTGTGTGAAGCAGGATGTGCCTGTGTGGGTACAGCTGTTCACTTCCCCACACAGGATCCATTAGCATGGAAGTAGCCTTGATTAAAGGCAGCAGAGAGAGCACCAATTTCCCTGCTGCACTAAAGGCTCTGGAGAAGCAAAGGACTGCCAGCTGGAATTAACCTCTGACCCTGAGAGAGCTGTCAATCCAAGGTCCCCATCCAAACATGCATTAAAGGGCCATAGGAGAGCTCTGAGCACTGCAGAGCTCAGCTCGCCCAGCTCCTGCCAGGGCCACAGGGAGCTCCTGCTCCTCCCTGCACACCAAACAGCCCTGCAGCAGCACCAAGGGGGGCTGCACACCCCTCTGCAGGCTGAGCTCACCCACCTGGGCAGCTGCTGGACTATTCACCACGATAAAAATTCTGTAAATCCATTATGACCATTCCTGAAGCTAGTTAAGAAAAAGCAAGTTGAGAAAAGTAAATCAAAAGGACATTTTAAAGAACAGACTCTGTGTAATAATGAATTCAGTTCCCATTATCAAGCTTCATTTATATTTGTCTAGATAATGAATGAGATCTATCTTGGTGATGCTAACAAAATTTATTTGCAAACAGATACTCCCATTGTCCAAAGCACCAGGAGATGCTTCTACCTGATAAACAGACATTGTACAAAATAAATAGCTTTGAATGGCATTTCAAAGATATGATTCATTTATTTCTACTTTATCTGCCTGGAACAAAAAAGGAGATCACGATGGTTTTGCTTGAATTCCTCATCTTAGCATGTTTCTTGCAACAAGCATTAATTGTCACCATCTATCCATTATATTACCCTGACAGATGCCCTTCAGTTTCTTCAGGTATAGAAAGCACAGAAGAATC
This sequence comes from Illadopsis cleaveri, assembly GCA_013399915.1. Classification (NCBI taxonomy): domain Eukaryota; kingdom Metazoa; phylum Chordata; class Aves; order Passeriformes; family Timaliidae; genus Illadopsis; species Illadopsis cleaveri. The sequence continues at coordinate 541,841 of VXBB01002544.1, forward strand.
CCAGTGTGTCCTTTTAATAAATATTCTAGTGCTAAATATATGTTGTGTACACAGAATAGCCATTGCACAGCACTGTTCTGCATGTACCATGTAAAAAACTCCCTTCTACCTTTAATTGGTGCTGAATTTATCCTTATTATGAGGAAAGTGGGATGAAGAAATCTCTTGACCTGCTTTTAAGTTTGCTTTATTTTTGGGGGACACTTTTCTCTAAATAAATCTGTATTTTGTAATAAGTGTTCTTGAAAAGAAACATTTTTAAAAAATGAGATTACACAATGCTCAAAGACAGGATAATTGGTACAAACAGTCCCCTCCCTCAAATGGTCCAGAGGGAATCACACTGCACTGAAAATGAGGAATTTAAGTTACTCCTCTAATTCCCAGTTCTCCAGGAAAGCTTAGAATTTGGCAAGGTCAGGAATGTTGGCAAAGAAAAGGTGATTTCTATGAAACATATGTTCTCTCATCTCTCCAGTCNTCTGTATTTTGTAATAAGTGTTCTTGAAAAGAAACATTTTTAAAAAATGAGATTACACAATGCTCAAAGACAGGATAATTGGTACAAACAGTCCCCTCCCTCAAATGGTCCAGAGGGAATCACACTGCACTGAAAATGAGGAATTTAAGTTACTCCTCTAATTCCCAGTTCTCCAGGAAAGCTTAGAATTTGGCAAGGTCAGGAATGTTGGCAAAGAAAAGGTGATTTCTATGAAACATATGTTCTCTCATCTCTCCAGTCCAGTGTTCCCCATCCATGGCAATGTCCAGTATTGCTTTCTAACCCAGAAATGAAGGCAGCTGTTCTTCCAATGACCACATTATCCCTTACCTCAACAGCATCTCCAACAAATGATCCAGTGATACTCCTGTGAAAAATGATCTTTCTTAATTCTCTATTTAATCCCGATTTTTTTTTTCATCAGAGCTTTTTGTCCAACTTACTTTTTCCAAAAGCCTTCAGTAAGACTGAGGTGATGTGTATTTGAAGAGCCTCTAGATAAATTAAAAACAAACAAACAAACAAACAAACAAACATTTTGCCTGAGCAGAGACACTCAAACTCCCATGAAATCTGGTTTCTCTTTCAGAATGACTCAGGTTTGAGCCTCACAAATCTCTTTTGCCCTGTTGTTACAATATTCTGCCCAAGAACACTGAAAGTCTTGGGGAAGGGAAGGGGAAGGGGAAGGGAAAGGAATGGGAAAGGGAAAGGGAAAGGGAAAGAGAAAGGGAAAAAGGAGAAAAAAAGGTAAAGGGAAAAGATGCCATCAATTTCTACCCACTCCCAGCAAGGCTGGGCCATGTTCAGCCCCGTGCCAGCGTGGTGGGAGTTTCTGAGGTGGCAGGGGGAGCTCTGTGCCCAGTGCCCAGCCCCTGGCCAGGTCTGGCAGCTGGTGCTCCGAGCAGCCCCAGCAGCAGGGCAGCCTGAGCATCTCCAGCTCTCCCTGTGTGCAACAGCTGGCCTTGCACCATCACTCAGCCTTGGAACACCACGGGAGGAAGGGTCTGTCTGTCTATTACCAAACAGGAAAGGCTGTGAAGGTCAGACACGTCCTTGGGAACACCAGGGGTTTGTCTCCAAGGTGGTCATTAAATTAAATTCTCATTTGTCTTCTATATCCACCCTGAAAACTTCCCCATCTCTACCAGATAATCATCCTTGGCTTCCATTTGACTTCCCCAGTTCCTGCAAGGCTGCCTTCCTCCAGCTGAATGCTGAGAGAGATGCTCATGGTGAAATAAATGGCCTTTTATAAAAAAGAAATCAGGATATTGAGTTCCCAGCCTTATTTGATCACCCAGCTAGTAAATGGGCTGTTAGAAGCTCAGCCTCAGCAAGCTCCTATGGAATATTTTGCAATAATAATCATGAGTTGTGGTGATGAGAACTCTCACTACTAACCTATTCAGCCTTTCTCAGGGACTGGAAAAGATCAACTATTTCTGTCTGGATTAGCAAAATTATAATTAGAGAGCCTGCTTTGTTTACATGTAACAGCATTTACCATTTGACAGCACAATCCTTCAAGCATGAAACTGCTTCAACTGAGCCTCTGCATTTCCTCCTCCTCCTTTCCACACCACTTTCCACCTTCCATACAATACATTTAAAAACACCTTGCAGAACTTAAAGTAGGACGTGTGTCCCTCCTGAGGCAAGGCCAGTAGGGAGTTCTTGACCCTCACCCCTCTCCCACAGCACACAGGGTTGGAAGGAAACACTATTTCAATGAAAAGAAAGAACACACTATTTCAGTGACAGGACTTCTCTCCTCTCAGTGGGACAGGGACAGACACTTCAGGGCCTTTACACACAGAGGCTCCTCCCATCCCAGTGGGAATGGGAGCTGGCATCCAATGCTCTGTGCAAAGGTTGGGCACTGAATGAGTAATGAAACAACAGCTACCAAAAAAAAGGGAAGCAACCTCCTATTTTAACAGAATATATGTTTCTCTGAATCATTTCCTTTTCCTAGGACAAACAGTGAATATCCTCTTTGAAACAGGTTTAAATATAAGGCTTCAATACCACTGCATCCTGAAAAGAACCCAGGTTCCACTGGCAAATGCCGAATGATTCCCAAAAATGTGAAGGAAGCTGAAAATGCTGCGAGGACCAAACACACAGCTGCAGAGAACACATGTTCCCATTGCTTCCTTGGCAATTCCCCTGCTGGAGAACTGCCAGAAACAGAGGCATTGGAACATCAGGAGGAAACTTGTTTTCACAGGACTCCTAACAGAGGGCTATGGGTGCAAACACACTGGGCAGTTCCTACGTGCATTCCCAAGCCAGGCATGTTCAGCAATGTGAGCTCCTGAAACTTTGGCAGTTCATTCATCAAAACTTCGAGCTTTTCCCCTCCTTGAAAAGGTTTTTTTTTCTTCTTTTTCATGGATAACCTTTTGTCTCCTTTTGTCAGGCAGTTTTCTATCCCGTTTTCTTCTCCGACTCTTTACCTTTGCCATTAATCTGCACTAGGCAAACTTGTCAAATTTCAGCAACACCCAAAATGTCATTACAAGCTTGAACTAACTTTTTTCTTTCCTTTCTCCTTTCTCCTTTCCTTTCCTTCCCTTCTCTTTTTCCTTTTCCTTTTCTTTCTCTGACTTTCAGCAAGACTCAAAACAACTCTTTTCTAAAGAAATGCAATTCTAAACCCACAGGAGTTCAAACTATCAGCATTTGCTTTGGAGCTCTAGCATCTACATGTCCTAAGCTTCTATTTAGGTACACAGAAGCATGTTCTAAAAAATGGTAAAAGAAAATCAGAGTGCAACTTTGGTGAATTCTGAATTTTTCAATATATCATGTCATGAAGCAATGTGTCATGTACATACAGCTTGCAGTAAAACTGTGATTACAAAATCGTGATTACAAAATGGGTTATTGGATATCTCCTATTAATTGTGTAGGAAGGAGGCACTTTTTGAGCTGTTTCCTGCAACCAAAATTGTTCTGATGCCCTGATCTTATTCCTGATTTAGCCCTGAGCTACTTTGAGCCCTGATTCACGGATATCTGGCTGCTGCCACAGATCCCTGTGTTAAGGAGACAGGAGAGCACAAGCAATGGTTTCCTCCAGAGTTTCCCAGAGCCCATCCCAGCTTCCCATCCCAGGGTGTTTGGTGGGCACACCCCTGAATCCCCCCAGAGAGCAAAGTCTGCCCCACTGACCTGGAGCCAGCCTGCAGGCAGGACTGGGGCTCAGCACTTGTGTTCACCCTGTGCAGTGACAGACTCCCTCAGGAACACCCTGTGGACAGAATGGGTTTCTATTCCCAGTAAATCACTGTTCAGGAGGACTGGCTACCCAAACACATGAATTTACAGAAACAATCACATTTTGACTGGCAAACACCTAGAAATATTTGCTTAGACTTTGAAAGCTGCTTTAGACACATTCCCCTTCTTCCCATGTTGGCTTCTTCACAAAGTTGCAATTTTGCACATTTTTTGCACAAATCTGCTCCAGAAGTTACAGTAAGTGGTTTCTTGAGCAGAAGCTGGGAGCTGCAGCATCACAAGCTGTAACTCAGGGGGATTTCTGTAGGGTTTCTTTGGTGGTTTTCCTGTCTGCCTGAACACCTCAGCTTTCCTTTAAGCTGGGAACTGCACTTACCTGGGACTGCCTTTCTGAAGATGATTTTCAGCATGTGATCATCTGCAATTGCAAATTATTGCCACATTGTTGGTCTATGTGAAAAACATTAGCTAGATTTTTGAGTTTTCTACTAAAGCTCTCTTGCACATGGAGCATTAAAGAGGCTCTGTGGCATCTGAAACATTAATAATTCAGAGTCATTCAGTCCAAAAAGCACAGCACGTGACTGACAGCTGTCAAATGCATGACATCACCCCTCAATTATACAATATAATAATTTATGGTCTAATGTGTTCAATGAAATGAACAATCCACAGAAAAACACAGAAACTTAAAGGTGACATCCAGGGGAGAGTTCCTTCCTGAGCTCTTAATTTAGATTTTCTGGAAAGAGTGGGAATGTGCAGTTCACAGCACAGCAAGGCCTTTCTGAAATGACATCAACTTCCAGCACGTAACCATTACCTCACAATGGTCCAAGATCACACATTAGGCTGCTGTACACTACATCAGAAACTCAAATTCTGGTCTGAAAAATACAGACAGAACATCTTCCTTTCAATGAAGGGAAGCTCTTAACAATTCTTATTCATTGCTGTGTTAGTTATGCAAATACAAAACCCAACACACAAATTTTCAATGTTCTGGGCTGCAGATCAATTTACACTTCCCCAGAAGTGACAGTAGAAAGCAATGGCTGAAAAGGGTAAGAACAGGCACACGGAGTTATTTATTTGACAGTAAGGAGTTTAACTGTTCTCACTCTCTAGCCCAGAAAAAAGCCAAGTTTAACCTAATTTTTGTTCCCCAAAGTGCTGAGTGTAACAGGGAAAGCACAACCAGACACAGGCAGAAATGGAAAGAGATGTTCTTTGGGAAGCAGAAGGCAGCCTGAGCACCTTTGGTTTGGTGTTCATGGCTGGATTATCTCACCTGTACTGAAGCAGGAGACCTGACTGAGGCTCTTCTCACAGCTGAGCCACGTGGAGACCTTCTCATTCCTTCCCTTCAATGTGGATTCTTTGGGATATAGAACACAGCCCAGCCTTTCAGCCTTTCTGTCATGGGCCACGAGCAGGATCTCACTGTCCAAACACCTGTTCTCCTTCAACTTCTATGGTCTCAGTTTGGTGGGTTTTGTTGTGTTTGGGGGTTTTTTGTGTTTTGTTTGTTTGTTTGTTTGTTTGTTTGAGGCTAAAGGTGGTTGAAATGACTGCAGTTCAGCAGTTTCTGGGAGCACGAGCAATGTACCAAGCTGGTCACTCCCTGATGCTGGGCAGGGTGTGCTGACCCTCCCTGCCCTGGCTGCCAGTCCCATGGAGGGGACAAACTGCAATCCCTGCACTTCCCAGCCTTCCCCTACTGCTCACAGGGCACGCCAAGGAGTGAAGTTCCCCAACCCTCTGCTCCAGGCTGGGCATCTGCTGCAAACACTTCCCAGGCCTCTGCCTTGGCTTCCAGAAGAAACACTCGGGCTTCTGACACGTGGAAATGCCATGGGAGCAGCTTCTGGACCAGTGAACTTTCCCCTTTATTTCTGCTGCAACAATTTCCTCTCTTTCCAGCTTTTTCAATTGTTATTAAAAGAACACAAAGAACTTGCAACTATAGAAGATTATCTGCTTTCTAACAGCAACAATAATTCCACATTTTCTGCAATGGTGAGAGAGGAAAAAAACCCAACAAAACAACCAAACCACCCAACCCTTTGAAAGACACTCGTTTGCCTGAAGTTACACCCTTAAAATCTGAGGAGAGATGGAAGGGAACCTTTATCTTCAAAGAAAATAATGAGCTGCAAGATGCCTCTGTTTAAAGACACCACACAGAATTAGCCACATAATTCTCATTTTTGGAGAGGAACCAGCTGCAGGGATGCTGCACAGATCCCAATTTAAAACGTACAATCTTACTGCACAATGACTATCGGATAGCATAGGCCAACAGAGAACAGCAAGGAATTAATGGGCAGCCCTTGACACATTTTTAATTAAAAGAATCCAGAACAATAAGTGTGTCTAAAAAACTCCCAAAAGACCTGAAAAAGACAGATCTCAAGGACAGAAAATCCTTTTCAGATCTGCACCCTTGTAAAGGTCATACTTTGCAAGGGTAAGATGTGAAGTTACAGAAGTGTGTAGAAACTTGGCATCCCAAAACATTCAACAACATAAATTCTTGCTTGTGGATTGAAAATATCCACTGAATTGTATTGAAAGGCCATAAGATTGGTTATACTAGGTCTTTCTACTGGGATGTGCAGAGCACTTGGTGTATCAATTCAAAAGTATTCACAAAGGAACCCCCAGAACTCAGCTGCTGCTTCAGAGGAGCTGGAGGGATTTGCCCTCTCCTAATCCATGCACAAAGGGCAGCTTTGAGCCAAAACCTTTCTGCCACAGTCATGCACAGTCCTGTGTTCCCAACAAATGTAGTTTTACATAACCATGACAAATTTAGATTTGGGAAGTCACGTTTTAATCTAAAAACATGAAGTCAGGCATTTCTGACCTCTGCCTTAGTCAGGAGCTACAATATCCTGACAACAAATGAACCTGAGCAACAACTGATGCTGCTGAGACTTTTGTCCCACTTACAGCAGTGCTCCAAAAAGTAGCACCCAGCCTGAACACTCAGAGAGCTTAGAAACCCTAAAGAGAGGATGTTGTCTTGCCTAGAATTTGAAATAATAGTTACTGAATGATGCCTTAGGATTTAAACTTTTATATTTTTCAAATCCTGTACTGCATTAGTGTGTAACTCCAAACTCCATATGGAGTGTTAGTTATTGTCTTCACATTTTGGTCAGAAAAAACAATTCCTCTGGGCCAGGAACTCAAGGACTCCTCATTGTCTCAGGCATTGAGAAGTATAAACAAAAGTGGACTGGGGGGAGCAAACTGGGGGTAAATGGCTTCATTACCTGAAGCTGTAATTGGAGCATTAACCCCTGATATGCAAATGGACCAAACTTAGAATTGTCTGAAAAACTCGTGACCATTGTCCACCTTGGGTGTAGCCTCTGGGAGGCTCTGGCGGCCCAAGGGGTGTCTATTGAAGGCCTTTAATAAATACCCACTTTATTCTCTTCATCTTGTCCAGCCCCTGTTCTAGGGAGCCACCCCAAGGCATCAATAAACTGCATGTGAAGATAAGCAGAGGGCAGGGTGGAAGGGACAGAGATGTTTTTTAAGGATCAAGTACCAACTATGGAAGTGCAGTGGGTCTGGAGGATTCATAGTGGGAGTTGCTGCTGTCCAGAGTGAACCCTCTGTGTGGGAAATAAGCACAGCAGGTGACAGGAAAAGGTATTTTGTGGATAAGCAGCCACTTGCCTTCTTTCAGAGACAGAGGGAGAAAAATATCCTGTCCGTGTGACAGCAACAGGTAAGCACCTACTGACAAAGTTTGCAGTGGCATGTGAGCATCCAACTGAGCAAGCAGCTTTTGATTCTGCTGTTTTCAATCTGTGCTGCTCAGAACTATTTCCATGCACACACACACATCCACAGATGCCAACTCAGCAGATCACAGCTGACAGCTCTCTGAGAGCCACCAAAGTCCAGATATGATGGAAGCCTGTTCAAGCTGTTGGAAATATTTCATCTGATTTCCGTCTCATCCAAAACTCTGTATAAAGCCACAGTGAGGAACAGCATCTTCAAATCACAGACTGAGCTGCCTCCAAGCACTGTGGGCTTGCAGGTGCCAACAAGCACCTTCGGGTGAGGGAGGGACTTGGAAGAGAAAGACAAAATTCTTCCTCAGTCCCTCACGTTGTCAGGACTTATGTTGCTATTTTCTGTGGTGTCCTAGACTGGAAAATGAAAATACAGCACGCTTGAATTTTCAGGATTTTGTGTTCTTTAAGAAGTCAATGCCATTTTTTTCTTCAGGAGCCAGACTAACCCTGCCTTCTCCCACCTCTCTTATGGGGCCTCCAAAATGGTGGGAGAAACTTGGCTGATTTAACTACAGCAATGTAACTGTTACGTGCTTGTAGCTGTGGCTGTCAAAGGTTTAACCCAAATCCATGGCAGAAGCCAGGGACTAACTGTGAATTTGCTGAATCTCCCTCTTACTGCTCTTCCCTCTGACAGACACTGAGGTGCCAGCTTTGCTAAATTCATATTATTGACCACTTTGAATGGTTGATACAACCAGAACAGAGGGATGTTGAGATTGATCTGAATTCTGGGGTTTGCAGTGAATTGCCACATCCCCAAACTGCATCCTCCACCCACTTGACTCTTCCCTGGAGAACATGTCCAAGGCTCCCCCACACCCCCACAGGCAGATGGGCTGCTTCACACACGTGGGGCTTCTGCTCCACCCTGCTCCTGTCACCCACTTACCACGGGCAAAATTAAACATTTCATTTAACATTCAGCAGGGATTGACAAGAAGGGAGAGAGAAAAAAGGAGAGTACAGAACTGGTGCCTTCTCTTATCCTCTACAGTCTGTCCACAGCCATTTTTACTCCACAGTCAGAGCACCCTGGGAACATTCTCTGATACCCAGATCCACAATATTAATAGAGACCAGGCCAGACTCGCTCTTTTTAGATACTTTCTAATCCCCCATTAAAAATGTCGCTGAAATCTGCCCTGGGATGTAACCAATCTCCTCAGGTTTTCTCCACAGACCAAAATTTCTCTGGATTCGAGGTTCCAGCAGGTGATCTTGTTGTTCCTCTGTGTACCAGCCACAAGAACTAATGTATTGATCATAGGAACTCTCTGAAATTAGCAGAGCCTAACAGCAGGCAGCACAGCAGCTGCACACACTTTAACTCCTGCTCACCAGTTTAACTCCAGCTTGACAGTTCATCTGGAACTATTTTAGCTCACCCCAGATTACAGTCATTCACATTTTTCCCTTCCTGAAGTGATAAAAAAAAGCATCCACACACAAACCTGTTCTCAGTTAATCAAAAGAGCACCAGGCCAGAGTCCCACTGACAGCGTGCACAGGCAATTCCCAAGCTGGGCACAACGCCCTGCATCCTCTGCCCCCTGCACATGCCCAGGGTGCATCACTCAGCCATTTCTTCCATGAATCCTTTCTGAGGAATCTCTGCCATATGTGCTGAGGTGTCACTGTAGCCCAAAACCTCTTGAAACAGGAGCAAGGAGAGAAACCTCCTGCACAGCCAGAAGTGGCTGTGGAAACGTGGCTGTGCTCCATCCCCTCCAAATGCTGCTGCAGGAGCAGACAGGCAGGGCAGCTTGGGCTGCCTGGAGGAACACAGCCCAGGAATGTCAAAGCCTTTACTGGAACTGTTATGTTGCACAGAGCTACTTTCTGCCTCCTTTTTAAGGCACTTTCTTACTGTCCTGGGCCCTACCTGTCGCAGGTTTTATATTGCACCACTTAACTTTTCTAATTGACTTTTACATGTCATAATTTCTCCTTTATTCTCTTTAGTGTTTTTCTTCTCTTACTTTTGCTGCCTTTGAAATTGTAAAGTGCTTTTCCTCTGCCACTGACCTGAGATGGTTTCTGACCAGCTAATCCCATTTCCTAATTGTGCACTCAGGACTTTCTGGCTTTTACTATCACACTTCGAAGCTAAAGAGAAACTTCTTATTTCCAAAAGGAATTATTCACATTTTCAAATAATGGAATATATTTAGTTCTGCTTGACTGTCTCAGAATTAAGTAGAAATTTATTATATTTTGTTTGGATTATCCGTTAATATATCACATTACCAACACAGAAAGTATTCTATATGGTTGCTTACTCGTGTGCAATTTGTCGCCTACCAAGTGCTTGGAAGTGATTAGCAAAGCCAGACAGAAAAAACCCTCAAAAATATTTTAACCAATGACTGAAATAATCTTTATAATCAGGAAGTATAATATTGCTTCATATGGTTCATAAACACTCTAACTGAAGTCCAAAATGGAACTTTAATACTCAAAGTGATTAATTTTATACACCTCAGTTAGAACTGCTGTATGGTGCTGCATGACTCAGAATTACCCTTGAGACCAGAACTTCAAGCAACACAGCTCTGTAACATTAAACTTTTATTTGAGGCACTGGCACAAATGGTCAGCTTCATCAAGGGGTTCAAAGTGCCTGCAGCTCACCACAGCCCCTGGCCCCCTTATGACTTCATCCAGCCCCAATTATAAGGCCTAAGACAAATCTCAAGCTTTCCATTTACCCTTCAGAAACCCATTTGATATTATTAGATTCTCTCATTTCAAATGCCACATCAAATACGGCTCAGCGTCATTTTCCTGCAGTGAAGCACGAGCCATATTTCATTATGTTACCCAATAATGACATTGTTTGTCTCCAGTTCACTCCCATGAACATGTCACTTTGAAAAACTGCCCTGAGAGCCTCCTCTTATAGGTCCTGAAAGCAAACAAGACACAGCCCTGAAACGATGCTGAGCACTTTCTGATTCTGTTTGCAAGGCTGATCACTTGTATCTGGACATATGGCAGCATTCAAAACACTCCCTGCTTCCTTATCAGCAGGCTACATTCTGCTCATTTGCTTCTGGCTATTAAAAGCTCTGTTCAAATTTGACTATCACTTGAATCCACTTCAATTAGTTATTAGACATACTTTAATAACTGTGAAAAAGTCCTCATCACAGAGAAAAAAATCTTCCATATCAGAATTATTAATAAATTAGAGCTGGAAACCTTTTCTAAATGTTGGAAACAATAGATTGTGTACATGAGGATTTTTTTTTCTTTTAGTTACACATGTTAAAATCATGTAGAGGCCAACCTAAACTCATGTTCAGACATGCCCGAACAGTGTAAGACTGAGGACACATTGTGGCTGCTTCCAAACAAGTCAAGCCTGTTACCTGTGTCTCTGGGGTCTCTCTGTGTGCTGGGGTTTCACCAGGAGCCTGACACACACAAACACCTGGGCAGGAGCACAGCAGGAGAAAACTGGGGGGTAAATGAGAGCGGGCTGGCAGAGGTTACTGTGAGCTCACAGGGGACCCTCCCCAGATTCCATTATTGTTAATGAGAAGGGTAATGGAGTAAAAGCCTCAAGATTTTGATTTATCCTCTCAAAGAAGGCAACAAATGCTCCAAGAGTTCAAGGCTTACAGGCCCTGCATCTCGCTCATTTCTGAGCATGCACATAGCTGTAATTACACACAGTGTGAACAGCCAGTGAATTATTTACACCTCTGAAGTCAGGGACACAGGTAAAGATGATTCTGGCCTTGAGCACAGTTACACGTGCTGGGTCTTGTTTGCTTTTTTAGACCAATGTTACCTTTTTCAGACACTTACCAAGGATGCTATTTTAACTTGTGGTGAGCTCTCAGCTCAGTGAGAGGCACAGCACTGCACTGCTGCACCTCCTGCACCTGTCTGTGAGAGGCTCCTGCTCACTGACACTCCCAGCCCCAAACCCCTGGACTGGGGGAAGCAGCTGTGTGAGATTTACACGGTAACAGACTCCCCAAAGGATGGCTTTCCTCCAGAGGGATGCCTGGGCTGTCTGCACAGCTCCCAAGGCAGCCTGAGGGATGGAAGTGTGCAATTCCTACACGTGAAGTGGCACTGTCTCATTCACTGCCTCTCACTCCTCACTTGGCTGTCGCTGTCAAGGCAACACCAAAGGCTCCCCATTTCTGAAGGGACTCCGTGCTCCCCTGGGCCACTGCTCTGCATAATGACAAGTTCATCTGTGACACCTGGGACTGGGAATTCTCAGCTCCAAACAGAGCCACTCGCACATAACTGCACTGAGGCACAGGCTCATTTCGGATGCAGAGAAAAGGCAAGTGAAATAAATGTATTATCTCATCTAAAATGCATACAGTCCCAGGAAGCAGGATAGATTGGTGGTGTCACTGAACAGTGCATAGTAAATAAATCATATTTGCAATGCAAGACACTTCAGCCAGCCAAAGCCTGAGGTGGTTAGGGGCACAGAAACAGAGGGCCAGGATGTTTTCAGGACTACAGAGCTTCAGCCTTTGAGCAGCATTTTCCACCAAGAAATCACAATTAAAGGTAGAAATCCCATCTGTGCTCAGGAGGCAGAGCTGTCTGCAGACCCACCAGAGCCGTGGCACACAGGCTCTTACACACACCTCATTGCTATTCAAAATAATGAGCAAATGGCTCCTGACTGTAACACCCCAGGCCTTTCCCAGCACCATGTGCACACTAAATTTTCTTCCAACCCGCCAGTGTATGCAAATTCTGTGCCCTGAAAATGAGGTGGCTGCTGCTTAATCAGTCCTCTCTGTTTATTGACGTCCACCTGGCTGCTGGGAATCCAGCTCCCAACAGGAATCTGCTCCACACAAGGTATGGAGACATACTGTCTGCCTTGCTTGTCATTTCCTTTGGATGTTTTCCTGTAGGAAGCAGGAACTTCCAGGTATCCCACTACTGACTCACATAAATGCTCCTGCTTTATACACTAGAACATATTTCAGTGTATAAAGGTATAAAGTGCCTATTCTGTGCCCAAGACTTATTGTCCTTGTATTCAAGCTGGACCCTGAGAACACAATAAACAGGAAGAAGTGAGGCATTTAAGAGTAGTATACTTATTTTCATAGAGATAAGCAAGCAAACACAAAGCAGAGGGGCACCAGGGAAGAGATGGAATCTCTCCCTCTGGAATTATGCAGGACCTGGTTTTACAGGGCCCTGGATAACCTAATCTAAAGCCCTGCTTTCAACAGAAGGCTGGATTGTCTCCAGACTGTCCCTTCCAATCTCAAATTATCTATTACTCTGTAGTAACTTTACAGGCTGGTAAATGCTGGTACAAGATGCTAGAAGACTCAGAATTAAAATATATGCCTCTAAAAATAGTTTTATTGCTAATGCACTTTGGGAAAAAAGCCTTTAATCTCAACTGACTATCACATGACAGCCATGCCCATCAGTGCTCTGGGGGGGTCTCTGCATTTTGTCATTTAAGCACCACGTAAGCCAGCACACACAAGGCTGGCTCAGACCTAGACTTGCATGGAAGGCTGAGGAAGGTCTGATTTTTACCATTCCTAACCATCCAGACAGAACAATGTTTATGGAAAACTATGCCACAGTCTCCTGGGACCAAAGACATTCCTTGCTGTTTTCCTCCTCAGCCCATGTGCTGGCCTTGTACCTGCACAGGGCTGAATTGAGTTAGGGGAAAACTGCACAGACTGTCTGGAGTAGAATGAAATCAGCTGATACACTCAGTTGATCGTGCCTTTAAATAATACAACTAACTCAATTATTGTAAAATTGACCCAAATGAGGCTGATTTTCAGAAACATTTCAATACAGGTAAGAAAGGCCAGTAAAAAATAAGGAAATTAAAGAGTAGCTATATGCTCCTAAAAGTAACAGACAGTGAAATTTAGCAGGTTGGTAGCGTTTGTAAAATTCCTACTAAACCTTTTCATATTAGCTGAACTGACGTTGTTTGCAAATCTCCAAGTCTTGACACAAAAGCAAGGAGACAAATAATAAGAAATAAACAGTCATAAAGAGAAGTGCTACTCCCTCCTAGATGATTGTCTCACACTGTGTCAGCCTGCAGGCAGGGAAGGCTGGCAGGTGACTCTCAGCCTCTGGCATCTGTTGGGAGGTTCATTGTGGGAATTCTGATGGGTGATAGGAATGTACAGCATCAGGCTTTGGTGAGGAGGAAACAGGATGGCAGCCCCACAGAATTAATGCTGCTGATGGAGAAGGGTTTCCCTGGAGAAGCAGGAATAGCTGCACTTGAGGAAAGATGTCTCAGGGTCAGGATGGCAGAAACCTCCCCACTCTGCTCCCTGCACCAGGGGAGCCAGCCCAGCCATCCTGCTCAGCACCCACAGCACTGAGATGCCCCTTCTTGTGGGGAACACACTGAAATGAAGCTCAAGAAGGTCTCTGGTCATTTCAGAACTGCATCATGCTTTTGATAGAAGAGCAGTAGCAACAGTGATCATGTCAAACTGGCATTTTTTCATTTTACTCATTTTAATTAGGTTGATGCACCTACACACATTTGCTTTTTTGATTCCAACCTGGCAGAGGAACTCGTGAACAGATGAGGAAAATGAGAGTCTGATAACCTGGATCAATTCTGGGTTTGGTGAACTCCTCTTGGCCTGGCTCAGGGCTGTATGAGATGTAATGTACTCAAACCTTTGCAAGTACCAACAACACCAAAACAGTGCAAAAGTGTCAGAAGCAAAACAGGCCTGTTTTAAGCCAGAATTTCTTTACAGTGACAAATAATGCTGTTTCACAGCAGCGGTTCTGCCTGAAACAAGAGGATTGTTTCCTTTAGTCTTTCCCATCTGCTAATTATATGTGAATGTTTCCGTAAGTAGAAGAGAAAAGGTCTTCCTGGCATGGCCTCTCCCCAGCATTCAGCCTCTCTGAATTCCAAAGTGTGAGGCAACAGACACTGACAGAAGAGCAGGGTAGAGCAAGAATTCCTCTACCTTGCTCATGGCCCCGTTTCCTCCTTCAGAAACCACACAGTGACACTGGAAAGTTTGGACACCCTCACCTCACACCCACCATTAGCTCTTTCTTTGCTCTCCACAAGGCCATGACTGATCCCATGAACACACGTGGCACCAAACACTCACAGGTTTTAACTCTCCCCACACTGCAGTCACACTGAGGAGACAGATTAAAGGGGTGCTTGACAGGGCAGAAAAGTAACATCTCACATGAAGCTGTCACAGCTGAGCAACCCAAATCTGAGGGCTGCAGGGGCTGTCCAGGGCCTGCTCCAGAGCTGCTGGGTTGTGCAGGGAGCTTCTTGGGCAGCCAAACTGGGCATCCAGGTAAGGGGAACCTCTCAGAGGGACACCTGAGCTGGGGCTTTTCCAGCCCAGCTCTGATTCATCAAGCTGTGCTACAACACAACCCAAATTCTTGCTGGGACCACGTTGTTTGCTGTAGCTGGGAAGTGGCTGAATACTTCAGCAGCATTAATCCACTTGTCACCAGCAGTACAGCTCCACTTTGGCTCCACACAACAAGCCTGGGGTTTAGATGGCTTTTAGCCCTATTCTCTGACCCTGCTTTTTCTGCCTGGCTGCCCCCTTCAGTAGCAGAACAGCAAGAGAGGAAAATGACCCTGTTCATGCCTTTGGACAATGATCAATCAATTGTTTGAAGACCTTTACTCTACTCTAAAGAAAACTATGATTAGCCCATAAATCTCTGCTTTCCTTTCCTATTATGCTAAACTTACCACCTCCAAAAATAAGCATGTTATTGTACCTCAGAAATTAGACCAAAAGTAAACACCATGATCACGCTTCTAATGGTAATTACTTAAACAATGCATGGAACTCACAATTACTTGGGTGATCAGAAAAATATAGTTAAAAGAAGAAAATAAGTATTACATAAAAGAGAATTTGTAATTTCAGTTAATTCATTCAATGATGACTGCTGACCTTCTGCCTATATAAAAAAAATCAATTCCCATCAAAACAAATAGGCCAGATCCAAGTGTCCTCCCCTCTGTGACCCCCAGCAAGGAGAGGGCAGTAACAATTCCTGGCCTCACCTTGCCCTGGTCAGCTCACAGCAGATCCTCCACCATCCTCTCCTCAGCAATTCCAGCAGAGCATCCAAAACACTTCCCAGTGCTCAGGTTTCACTCAGCAGCTGCAAGAACTGGGCACCCACACCCAGGGACAGACCCTGTGACGGTACTGGCTCCTTTTTCTCTGCCAAGGTCGGGATTAATACATGGGAGATGCAAGATTTGTGTTTGGACTTGGATGTTTATTGTTTTTTATCTATTTACAGACTCACGAGCTGTGAGCTCCAACCGGCAAGTTAGAGAAAATGAGGTAAAATGGAGCCCTTCTAACTCTTTCCAAGGTTATTTAAGTGCTAATCACCCAATACCAAGGTGACACCTATATTACCTATATTTCTGACCCAATAATGACCACCCAAGGCCCGTAATGGGGACCCTTTCACCTAGTAAGAAAAAAAACAACATCTGAAACCATGAAGAAGAAGGAAGAAGAAGGCGATGAAGAACGTGAAGAAGGACTTAGACAACGCCTCAAATCCTCCATATTGCTTCACATATATCACTATATACCAAAATCTCAAAATCTAAGTTTCCAGAATTCCAACAGATCCCACATTTATTTTTTTAGAGTAAGACTCTTCAAGCTATGATTTTCTCTATGTGAAATGCTTTGGCTCAGCTCTAGATTGAAACAGTAGCTCTGCCCTCCTCTCCCCCACTTGGCTCAAGTCACTACTGAGATTCAATATGTGATTTTGATTTATTAAGACTAATTTCCCGCAATGAGCAAAACAAAACACATACAATGGTCCATCTGGGCAAATAATTTCTGAGAAGGCTTGCAAGACAAATAGCACAGCACACTCTGAGACACAACACATGAATAATAAAAGTCCATTTTAGCATTATATATTTGCTAGCATATAATAAGATATGCTGGATTTACACTGAGGTTTAGATTTGTCTTGTTTTAAAATGCTAAATTCTACTTTAGTGGAGCCAGTATTTCACATTACTGCTTCCACTGAAATCCTGATGCTGGTTCTAGTACTAAAAGGTAATTTCTCAATTCTAATTAAAATAATTTAATTATATCTCAAGTCGCTATATTTAACAAAACCAAACAAATAACCTGAAGCTCTCAGACCAGCAAAAGTTCACTGATTTCAGCCAGGGATGATAGGTATCTCAATTAGCACCAAATTACAATTTTAACATATGCTGCCCATAAAACAATGTTTCAGTGATGCTTTTTCAGTGCACTGGACTGAAAGAACTCTCCTGTTCTGATTCATGAACAAACTTCTGGCTTTGACAGGAGTTTTAGTGCCACAACAGAACCAAGGTTAGAGCTTCCAAACTACTTTTCTTTTTAAAATCTAAGAGGATTGGAGAGAAGAAAACCACTGCCCACAGCCTGGAGCTGCCCAGGCCTGAATGAGGAGATCCCACATCTCCAGATGAACAGCCCAGTGAATAAACCACTCTCAGCTGCTGTATATATAGATATATATTTCCTAAGAAATAGAAGACCATATAGAAGAGACCACACAAAGAAAGACCATTCTCAGTCTTTGAGTGAGCTGGATTGTCTCAAGCATTGGGATGAATTGTTTCATTGCACATGGATTATGCAAAAGATCATAACTTATCTCAGAGCTGAACAGTCAGCATCTATATCTGGAAGCAAAGACATGTTTGACTTAGCAGGGGAGAAGAAAAACTGCCCATGAATCTAATAAGGATAAACACATTGAAAAAAAAATAGGATGAGAAACAAACTTTGTATAAGTGATGAAGTAATCTGAGATGATAGTTTATTTGACTGTAAGGGTGAACAGTTTTTATACAGCAGGGCAGGAAATAAAAAACCCAAAACAATACAGCTCATTTGGTCTTTCCTGGTCTCCACAGGATCTTAAAAGTAATTGTTTCAGGTTTCATTAATTCTGGCTTTATTTTTCTCTACTGTGTGCATGTCTTGGTGCTATTCATTAATCAGCCAATAACTGTGGTATTAATTATCACTGCTGTTTGTTTGGGAGACAAAGGTGGTGAGGGCTGTTAATACCTCCACAGTGAGGTGAATTCAGAAAGGACCAGCACAGCTGCAGAGGTGTTTGCTTCAATGAAAAATGCCTTTCCCCTGAGCTGCAGACAAGCTGAGGCAAGATCCATCTCTGGAGCTTCTCTGCCCCAGAGCCTGGCAGAGCTGCCCTGGAGAACTGACACCTCTGCTGTGCCCTGAGCAGCTTTCACTGCCCGAGAGGGGAAATGCCCTTTTCTGTGACAGTGACAGGGCCCCTCTGGGGAGGGATGTGGGGGACAAGCAGTGTTACCTCTCAGCCTACTGGGGCTTTGAAATACCAGGGGACAGAAGTAGGAAAGCAACAATCTTTCTCAGGTCACGGTTCCTTCCGTGCTTTCTCTGGATGAAATGAAGAACAGAAAATTCTGAATCCAAGTCCAAGTCAGCTGCAACTTTGGCTAAAAATCAAACCAACTCATCTCCACTCAAATCTCATATAAAAACTCTACAACATAATAAATTTTATAGATGTCTAAAAAAATACACACTTTAAAATTAAGTACTACTTAAATTATTTATGGTATTATTCCCTATTGTATAACTCAATTAAATTCTCTTTCAAGATTAAATTATGGCTGGCTTATATTATTGGAATGAAACATCTCGGCGCTGTTGCTTTGAACTCTGCTCTAACAGAATCCTCTGTATAGAAGTCTGAAAGGAATTAAGTTACATGCATTTCTTAGTTCAGCTGGCAGAGCCATGAGACTTTGGCAGAGAAAAAAAATAAAATATATGGGTCCACATTCAGGAAGATTTGCTTTGACATTACTCTCATTTTCTGCACTAGGTTATTGCACAGTCTTGAACTACAGCCATGCCCTAAGCATTCATCTCTGACAGGAGCAAAACACACAGATTCACAAAACCTGTCAAGGGTAGATTTAGGCTGACAAAAACCAAATAAGTCAAACTTGTATAATACCTATTATATTATAATCCCTTGAGAATGTTGCTACCTCCCTGCTAGTAAAGGTATAGTCACAGCCTTTTCACTTTTCCCAGCACTCTCATTTCTTTTCAGTGCAATTGATCCTTGAGGATTTTTAACCTTGGCCCGAGAACCAGTTTAGTTTGAACTATGAAAAGCATTAGGCTGAAGAAAAACATTAAAACATTTAAGTGTGATTTTGTGGCAAGAAGTAGCACTTAGAAAAGGTGCAGTGGGTGATTACTGTGTTTACCATCAGTTGTGGTTCGCACCTGTTCTGTTCACAAAAAAGAGGGTGGAAAAGATGTTATTTCTGCCACTTTTTCCTAATCAACCTGGGACTTCACTTGATCTGTTTTTGCATTACTAAAAGTTACCATAAATTGTAGCTCAGTAATTCTATTGATATGTGTATCAGCCACTACAATAAACCCTTCAACCACCTCATCTGTCAGGGATGCAAATAACAGTAATTGTTGAATAATATTCTCTAAATTTCACTTTACTTCCAGCTTTGCCAAGAGGATATAAAATAGCCTGCTATTTGCATAATCATTTTAGAAAAAAAAAAACACAACAACTATGTGCTGAGGTTTTAAGTCCCAGATGAAAAAAAAAATGAGGAGCTGCTATAATCTCCAACAAAGTGGCATTTCAGCCTCAGTGACAGCAGAAAAGGAAGATGCCTTGCATACAGATTATTTGCAACATGCTGGAGCTGGGATGCACCAACTACAACAGGAGCAGGACAAGAGTTTTGTTCACATCCACAGGGTTTGGGGTCAATGAAGTTATCAGTTTCTTTTACCTTGGAGCTGAAAAGGCAAAGCCAATCCGGTTGGGATTTGAATGAGGGAATTTTTTGCTGCTTCTGCCTGGCCAGGGCCACTCCTGCTCATAGGGGCCAAGCCCTGCTGGCCTGGCAGAGGCTGCTCAGGGATGAGGAGGAGCTGGGCTCCAGCAGTGGAGGAAGAAGGTGGAAGAGAAACTATCACAGACAGCAGAGATGAGATTTGCTCCACAGATCATTCACAACTGCTGAGCTAAGGCAAATCTTTGAGGAAAATGAATCCTGTTGATTTGAACGTAGCTGTAGCTGACAGCACTGCCCAGCCTCAGCAAACTGATCCAGCAGCAGGTTATTCTGATCTCAAACACCTCTGCAAAACAGGGAGAGAGTGAAAGCCAACAGGCCCAGGCTCCCTGAGGGAGAGATGCAGCATGGCTGGAGCTCATTCTCCTGAGACAGAAATGTTATTCCTGTAAAAATCTCATCACCTTATTTGAGCAGTGTTTAAATTTCACCCTACACATTGCTAAAAAAAAATTTAAAAGTGTATTCTTATGAAAAAAAATCAATTTGTCCATAAAATTAGTAATGGAATTCTGTGAAACTCTACAGCCTACACACACTATTGAGGACACTTTAAACTTCTGATTTAATCGACTGTTCAGTGTCAGTTTGTATTTGTATAATAATATCACAACTGAAACAAAAATCCAAGAAGTAGAAAACAGCTACATGTGTTTGATGTTGTATGTGAGAGCCTCAGATATTTAGCAACTTCTTTGATGCTTTGATCTCCAAAGAAATCTTACTAAAATTATGATCAAAGGATTTTATATTATTCTAAGTACTTAAGAACAAACCATCTTAGGGCAATAATCAGTATTCTGTTTAATCCTTCACCCTTGGAATCCATGATTGCTAAGCACCTCAATCTGATGGGAGTTAAATTTAGTTAACGAAGATATTCTCCTAAAACAGTTACAAGTACCAGAAAGCAACACTTCCAGCTTCCACAGCCAAGAGCTGGGTTTTGTTCTGCTGGCTAAAAAATGTTTCTTGTGACTGTTTTTAAAATGTATGTAACTTGAGAAAATTGGTATGCAGCTCAGTCCAGGCAGATTTCTGTTTTTCTACAGCAGACAAAGAAATAGAATTTCCAATACACAACTACTTTTGATTTAATCTATTTCTAACTATTTCCTATTGTCAGTGTTTATAGAGCACTATTACACAGATGGATATATGTAATATTTATAAAGTAAATTAACACTCTTTTTTATAACACACAAAGACAGATAAATAATGAATTATCCTTTTCATCAATCTGACCACATAATGCCTATTTCAGTGTAATATTAAGTACTGCAGCAGACTGGTTGTTTTAATCCCCCATGGTGAGTTAAATCAGTGTGATACAAAATATCCCTAAACTGCAGCTTTCAGAACAGGAGAATATTAGAGACGAGCAAGATTTAACAAAGCCACTAATTACTGCTCAGATTATGGATTTACCACTGTTGGCTGATGAGAGGTAAGGCAGGATTGTACTTTTTCAGCAGCGAGGAGACGAATCCCTGACTCCCAGTCACAGCCTTAACAACCTCCCAGATCCTGACTAAGCAATTCCCCCTCAGTTTTACCTGTGCAGATTATTGTTCTTCCTGCACACCCCACCCACTTAGTGGGTTTTGGGGGTGGGCTTCCTACTATTTCTATCCCCATGCTCCACTGCTCTTTAATGGTGAAAGATGACGAGCAGACTGATGTGCAAACACCTCTGCTGTAAGCATTCTTGCAGGCTGACAGGAAAACATCCCTGCTCTAAATGAAAATCAATCTCTGTTAAATCTCTTGGCTCCAGCTCATTTGGACTGGCAGTGCTCTGGAGCTCACAGAGGGCTATGCTCAGGCAGGAGGGTCAGGGAGCCACACATTCAGCCCTGGGGGATGGCAGCAGCACCAGGACTGCCAAGTGCACCTCTGGGTTCCCAACAGATATCAGTGGCAGGCACAGGTTCATCATATCTCTGACAAACCTGAAGGCTACCTGTCCTTTTGTGTGGGCATCAGCCTGGCAGAGGCACAGGGCCAGCCAGACCTCACCCCTGGCCAGCCAGACCTCAACTTCAAGCCCTGGGAGGCATTTGTTTAACTTAAGGTGAGACAGAGATCTCCTCCCAGGAGCCTTTGCAGTTATTATGTAAATGAACACGAGTTCTGCTCCCCTATTGGTTGGCAATGTTCCATATTTGGTCATGTTTCTAGAACCCTCCACACCCAAGCCTATATATTGCCACTCCCCCTCATTTCTGGTCTTGGGTGTTTTGTCCTTACAGCCAGCGGGTTCTGGGCACTGTACCTATTTTATTTTCCTATTAAAGTGAGTTTTCTTTTTGGGACACACCATGGCACCCGCTCCTCCTTCAGTGCCACATTTCCCTGAATGTCAGGGAACCTAAAAGACGTGTCACAGCCACCCTTACTGAGACACTTCTGGGCTGAGGGGCTAGAGAAAAAGGCCTGTGAAGGAAATGTTTTTCAAGGGGCAAGGTTAATTCATCTTGGAGCACTCTGCATCCTGTGAGTTCAGCATTTCGAGTTTGGTTGTCATACCCTCACAGGCTGGTTCTGGGTTTGATCTGTTGGTGTCTGCACCACTGAGGGGCAGGAAGCTGCCCAAACAAAGGACAGCTCTCCAGCCCAGGAGTGTCCCAGGCTCCTGAAGGCAGCAGCACGAGCTGCCTGCAGTCCCAGGCTGCCTGTGGGGAGCAGGAGTTCCCCCCTGCTCCTGAAGCTCTGGGCTCCAGGGCAGCTCAGCAGCAGCCAGAGAGCAACTTCCAGGGAATTCTGCCTCGCTGGAGCTCACAACCCAGCTGGGACACTGGGATCTTCAGCTGCCTTTAGCACAAACCCACACCACAGCTCCTTCAGGCCTATAATCCTAGAAGATGGACTATGATGAGCAGTACCACCTAGAGATTCTACCTTCAGCTCCATGATAAAAATGTTTTTATCTTGGAAAACTACTTACTTGATTAAAGTGCTGAAGTTTATCAATTAAATTGCTGATGAGTGGGTCCAACCCTCTGACTTTCAGTTCTGGATTATTAATTTGTGCCTTCAGTCCATTTGAAACAACTCTGCTGGTGTAACTGAAAAAAACAGAAAAAATAACACATCAGTGACTGGAACCATATCCATCAGAACCAAAAATCGTACTACAGGGGACTTATAAAAGAAAATGTTTTTCTTTTTATAAATGGGAATAAAATTTATTATAAATATTCATGTTTTAAAATACACCAGCTAGAATAAAAGTCACAGTTTCTTGCAGTACCATTTACCACTTTAAACTATTCAAGTCATGAACCAACAGCAATTTCATAAACCACAGAGAGGTTTGTTTCATTCATAATTTAATATTTGAACCTTTGTAACTAACATTTTCAAGTTCTGCCATGCAGTAGTCAAAGCTGCTTCCAAAAATTCACTCTTTTGTTATTGCAGAAACTTGGGGAATTTAAGACAGAAATTAAGTTTCATGAGATTGAAGCAAATTCCAATGAAAGAGGTGTTTGATTTGAAAAAGATTCATAATCTAAGTGTGGATTGGAGTCCTCTTGCCAGACCAGCTGGGGACACTGGGGACAAACTCTCTGGGGCCACTGTAAAGCAGCAGCTGCTGCTCTACTAGAGCTCCCCAGGGAACCTCACCTGTGTCAGAACTCACACAATTCCCTCTGACCAAGTCCTGCTTTTTCTGAGCAACAGCAGACTTCTCTCACCTGCTCCTCTCACTGACTGGTGACTGAACAGTTCCTGCCAGTCTTTTCTGGGAATACCCCACAAAGGTGTTCTGAAATCCTGCTTGGCCAGGGAGCCCTCATGGAGAAAATTCCGGGGTGTGCACATTTGGTCTCCACTTCTCTCCATGTCTGTACCACAGCTGAGGAGCTGAATTCCTCCTCAGCATCAGTGTTTGCTGAACCCTGCAAGTGCTTCCTGGAGTATCCAGACTCCTTCAGATCTGCTCCAGCATTTCTCTGTGCACAATTTAAGTTCCACAGAGCTCCAGAGCAGCCCTTTTTGGAGAGTTATGTTTTTTAGGGTTGTGTGAACCTCTGAGTTCAGCACTCATTTGTGACAAAGGAGATCAGGGATGTTTTGCATGACTAGCTTTGAACTGGACAAGTGTTCACAAACCAAACTCTCCCAGACTCACACCCCAGGGAGGATCCCATTAAGGACTCAAAATTGGCATCTCTGTAAGTGAGGGAGGCACTGGCTCTGCTCATTTGGACTGAAATATCTAGAGGAACATCCTGCTCCACCTTTCACTTTGATCATCCCTACACACTTGGATATGCCAGGTGTTCTATGACTGAATTCTTCACTGTAAACCAATTTGTGCTGAAGCTTAGAACAGAACTTCTGAGTAGAAAATAAGGCCCAAATTCTGTTGTAGAAAGGCAACAGAATGACCTGGGGGGAAACCTATCTCTCCAAATATATTTGTCCTATCTTAGTTTCATTTAAGATGAACATCAAATTTATGCAAACTGCTGGCAGAACACACTGTAGGACACTGCTGCTAAAGGTGTGGCTTAGAAAAAGAAATAACTGAGGATGGTCTGCTTTTTCAGTAAAGTCAATAAATGTCACTTCTCAGGAAAAAAAAAAAAAAGAAGAAAAAATGTTTAGAACAGAGAATTGAGAAAAATAATGTTTTGCCTTAATACCCAGATGGTATTTAGAGGACAAATGTAAAGGAAAACCTTTTTCACTGAGATGGTATTTTTTTGTTCACTGAGCCTTTTAAAGACAATGTTCTATTTATTCTTGATATGTAACTCATACATGTATAAACTACCATGAAGTATAAGCTTCCACAATGCAATGGCACACCCAAAATGATGGCAGGGCCCACATCTTAGAAGCAGACTCAGCTGGGCTGACGTCCCCAGGAAGAACCCAGCTAAACTATTACTCTGAAGCCAAGAGTGGTGTGGATTGTAAAAATCTACATCATTGCATTTGGGCAATATTACAACACCGCTGCACCTTACCTGCCTGTACCTTTATTCACAAATCACAGTATTTGCTGAATGCTCAGCATAGTTCATCATGTGAAAACAAACCCACTGTAGAAGTACAGGGACATATGACACAGCTTCCTGAGATCACCTAGTTTTAAAACAGGAGAAATTTAATTTAATAGGGCAGCTCCTGGCCTCCACCAGTCTGTTTGGAGATTCCCTGTCTGTGCTGCTTTGTCTGACCAGAAACTCATCAAGAGAAGCCAAATGCAAGGGTTTTCCTCTTCACTGCCCCTGACTGCTCTCCATTCAACCCCTGGTTAGAGCTGCTGGAGTTTCTCTGGAGGCTTATGTCACTGTAATCCGGGATAAAGAAACCTCTGGGTCGGCTGGGGTGTTTTTTGGCAAATGACATTGGTTTTTTCCCCATGAATCACCAGCCTCCATTAACAGCCCCTGAGTGCTATTACAAACCTACAGCACTGCATAGAGTTTGCATGAGCATGGCCAGTTCAGAGACTGCAGCAGCATTAATGCCAGAGTCCTCAAGGGGACCCAAAATGGAGAAAGTCAGGCTCAGCCAGCTCATACTTACTCTTACAGCTAATTACACCCTTCCACATCCATCATTACCAGGAAAACAAGGCCATTTGGAATGATGAGTTCACGTGGAGGAGACAAAGGGGGCTCTCCTACCCTTCAAGTTCCACCCATGTCTAAGGACCCCCTCTTGAAAGCTCTGGAGATATGCATGCATTGTGCACAGATATTTCTGTTGTCCAGATCATTTACAATTAGATTCATCACAGAGCTTAACTAAATTCCACTGTCAGAGACTGCAGGGATGACCTGTGTGAATCCTGCTGCAGCTCCTTTCCCTCCCTGCTGCCATCACCAGCGCCTCAGAAATGTCCCAGCTCTGCTTTGGAACGTGCCCTGCCCAACTGGAAAAGCCCAGAGAGCCAACTGGAGTGGTGAAACAGATGGGATCCACCCCATGAACGGAGGAAAAAGCTGGTGGAAAAGGAGGCAAAAAACTTGCAAGGCACAAAGCCAGCTCTTGGCTTTTCCCATAATAACGTGTTTTAGCCCTTGTTGATCATAGTGGAATTGTTCAACCAGCATCAACAAAAAGGATGAAAAAAATGTGTGGCAGATGACAAAATATTTCTGCTTAGCTACTGCTGTCTTGATGATGAATAGTGTGTAATTATTTTTTTAAAAACTGTGATTACAAGCTGTGCTTGTCCTGTGTGTTCTCACTGGGACATCACTGCTAGAACAAACCCGAGCCTGGGGAGCCTCAGAGGAATTTGGAGATGGTGATTGCAGAGAAGAGGGGCTACAGCTCTTGAGGAGAAGGAGACAGGACAGGGAACTGCAGGAGAATTGCACACCCAGCAAGAAGGGAGCAATTCCCCCAGCCCATCCCAGACAAGAACCAGGCCTGCACTAGAAAAAGACATTTTGCCCATCTGCCCCAAACCGCCATCCTGCAAACTGCAGTTCCTTTTAATGTCTCTGCACCATGTTAAAATACTTTGAAATAAACACTATACATTTCCTGAAAGATAATCTGATTACTTTACTTCTTTGCACTATCTAAGCCATTTTTTTTGTTGACATCAGATCCTGAATTACTGGAAATGTACATTAAGTAAGATCAGAAATTGGCTTGCTTTATTTAATAACCTGCAATTTAACTGAAATATTGTAGTATAGAATTGTTAACTCTGGTTACAGCTTTAGTACTTTATTCCAACTAAACCCAGAAATGTCAGCAGGAATGTCCAGCAAAGTTGTATTAAAATATTGTCACTGGAGCAATCCTGAAAGTAACTGTTGCACTGGAGCCCAGTGAACAGCTTGTGCAGACAGAATTTTCATCCAGACCTCAAGCCTCAGGCCAATGTTATTCCATTGATTGATCAGCCCAAGCTATGATACTTAATGAAAACAAAAGCAAATTATAAAAACATCAGCCTCCCAAACACAGCTTTTCAGTTCAGAAGAATGGATACTGTTCAGAAGACCACTATCAATTATTTTAGATCCTAGGTAAGGCTCATCTCAAGTTTAAAAAAAAAGTTAAAAGTGAAATGCTGTTTACATATGGGACTGCATTTTAGGTGAAGGCATATGTTTTTATTTCATAAATAAATAAAGATAAATTATGATATCTTAGTAAAAAAAGCCATTTTAAGAAGCCAGATGTTGCTCTGAAATGTGCCTTTTTTAATTCCTAATATGAAATGGAAGCAAGGTACAGGGTTTTCTCAAAGCCAGATATGCCTTAAAAAAAAAAAAAAGTATATAAAATAGAAATAACCTCAAATTCCAGGCAAATGATGCAGGAGCTGCATTAGGGACAGGATATTCAGCCATAAAAGCCCAAGAACAGGGTGCTGGCTTTCTTGTTTTCACAGCACTTCCCTGCAGCAGGCCACAGCCGCCAGGATGCTGTGGGCAGCTTTTCCAAGTATTATCCAGGGATTATGGAGCAAGACCCCAGCACATTCCACAGGCTTGGGAACATGCACTGAGCATCTCAGGATCATCTGTGCTGGAAATTCAGGATACCTGGAACCTGAGCTTCATCTCAATGCAGTTCTCTTCCTTTTAATTTTCTGTTCTCTGCTTGGGTGTTTGACCCGACACAGCTGTGCAAGAGGCATCAAAACTTTCATTTAATTGTGGGATAAATGGGACATCAAACACCACATGGCAAAGTTGAGAATCTGAGCCTAATATTCAGTTCATAGGAATCCAGGAAATGCAGGGAACATCTCCAGGGGACAAAAACTACTTTTGATGAAATCATTTGTCACACAACCTTAAGAGCTGCCATATATGCAAAGGAGAATAAAATTCACTGCCTACAAAACTGAATATACATTTGCTGAGATGTTTTGCATTTTGTGATCACATTTTTTAAAAAATAAATTAGACACTATACATCAAGACAGGACTATCTCAGCAGAAGTATTTTGTCATCTGTCATGTATTTTTTTTCATCCTTTTTGTTGGTACTGGTTGAATAATCCCACTGTGATCAGCAAGGGCTAAAAAGAGCCAACACCCTTCTGAGACACACTGGGAAGTACAAACTCTTCCTGACTGAGACTCGAAAAACCACATCCCACCATTTATTTCTTTGGTGTTATAAAAATGTGACTGTCCTATTTTCTGTACAAATGTAAAAACTACTCAGTTGAGAGAAGAACACATTGGAAATCTGTAGACTGGGCCACTAAAACAAAGTATCTGCTTTCTCAGCCTGCTAAAGCCAGAAAGCTCTAGAGTAAGTCACTCATTTTCTAGCAAAATCATCTAGTGTTGAGACAAAGCCAGACTTCACAGCCATCATTTCACATCCAGCTCTGCTTCTGTCAACTTTGGGCATAACTTACCAAGCAGGACATCACCCCAGAGATCTGTGTTGCCTGCAAACCCTCCCAGAAGCAGAGGGGACTGTGCAGCCAGAACTGGGGGGAATTGAAATGATGCCTTTCCAATCCCATGCCTTAGCCTGGGTGCAGCAGCCTGGTTACTCCAGCAAAATCCTCAGCACGGTGCCAGAGCAGCCACCACCCACCCCTGAGTGAGTCAGAGGTTAAAGGGTGATGGGGAGAAGGAAGGGAAGAGCTCTGAATGTGCCATTTAGTAAGAAGCAATGGGAAATATGGATAAGCTACTTAAGTGGCCTTGAGATCCACTGAAAAACTAATTCAGTTACATTAGGCATGGTTCACCAGATGGTGTGTTTTGTCTTATATTTATTCATAATTTGACCCTTGGGCTGGAATGGTTTGCCTGAAATTCAATTATGTGAATCCACTGCTGATCTACAGCAGCCTGTGGTGTCCCCAAATTAATAATTTTTGGACATTTCCCTTGCAGTGTTCAGATGCAGCCCTTGGAGCCTGTGACTCTCTGACCTACAGGGCTCTGCAGTCCGTGTTTCCTTCCCAATTCAGGGAACACAGAAACGTGCAGCAACTAGCAAAAACAGTGACACAAACTGTAGCGTTGCAGAATGTGACATAATTCATCAGGATTATCAGCTTTGATCTGCTTGACCCCTCTGCCCACTTCTTCACAAAGTGGCAAGAACAAGCAGAACACATGGCTTGGCATATCCCTTGCCTGGTTATCACAGTTGCTTGTCACTCATGAGTAACTTTAAGGAAGGAAAGAAAATGCTGTTTTTCCCTGAGGTGTTTCTGAGTTTAAACACGATTCTCCACGAGGAAAAGCCAGAGCAGGACTCCCCTCAGACTCAGCTTTCCCTGAGCTGCTCACACAATGAAGGAGAGAGGGGTGAGTCCCCCCACCTCCTGCTGAGCCTTGGCATTCAAAGTGACCAAGACGCAGGCTGTGCTTCCTCTCTGAGCAACTCCCACAGTGGCACTGCTCTCAAAATGTCTCAAATAACACGTTTGGTCATTGCTGAAATCTGGTTACACTCCCTGAGCATCACATGGCTGAGAGATTCCACAGAGGGATGACCCACCCATGACCAGTACTGCTGTCTAAGGAACTAAGCTGCCAAACTAAACACTTCATTAAAACAAAACAAACATATATATATACAGATCTTGATAAGGTTACTGGCACATAATCAGCAGCCATGGCTTGTTTTTGAGGAAAGAACCATGTGATTTATGCCAGTGTACAATTCTGCTGGAGGAGGTGGAGTCACCAGGGTAAAATCTGGATGCACAAAGGAAAACAATTTCATCTATTCTACACAATCAGCTGAGCACAACTACTGCAACATTCTCTGAGAGAAAGGCTTCTCTTTTGAAAAAACACCTATGCAAAGAGTTCATTTTGGAATGATTAAATAATGCCAACAGACTACAAGAAAGCTCAAGTCTGGCACATAATGAGTTTAGCTGCCCTGAAGATTTTGTGAAGCAGAACTGACACGATGAGAATTCTGTCTCTGCCAGAACTATTCTAATGGGCTCCAGTGGAAGTTTCACAAATAATCTTATTTATTAGCAATTATGGAAAACGATGAGACAAATGCAGTGTGCTAATGGGATAATTAGAAAAGGAAAATCACAAAGCCAAATAGCATTTATAATGGTCTTTCTCCACTTTTACAGGGCTGAGAAAGACCTCCTGTAGTGTAGATTATAAAGAGAGTTTTAAGACTGCAGCTACAGAACTAAGTTATCAGATGGCTTCAAGTGACTGGATGATGCCAGCCCATGAACACTCTGAAAATCAGTGAAAAACCAGAGAGTGCACATGTAAGAGGTGGCAGCCTCAAAAAAGATGTGTTCATCAGTTTGACCAAAATCATGGTGAAAATGTACTGACTGGAGCTTCACAGAATACTGTAAATGCTTAAAGAGTGTTGCAAAAAAAAAAAAAAAAAAAAAAA